>CM077033.1:88472226-88600218 GCA_039090855.1 Macrothele yani | reverse complement strand
AACGGATGCAGACGGTCTGCAAGTATAGCTGACGGGCGCAAGTAGCGTGGACCATTCAGAGATGCATCTGAACATAACACAAGTCATAACGTGTGCCTGTTGATCACGTTGCAGGCGATAACCGTAGCATCCAAGACAGTGAACAGCCCATTTTGAAATACCTCGTCCACAGCTTCGGAGCAGTTTACGCTATATGCTGCACAATCCTGTCGGCGAGGAAATAACGGGAAAGCGGAATTATCGTCCAAAAGAACTGTTACAAATCATTCAAGGTCCAGTGCGGATGTTCCTTTTGCCCCTAGTTGGGTCGTAATGTCCAGTGAGGAGGGAAGTATCAATAGAGACTGGCGGGTCGGCGACTTTCATAACATATTGCAGCAGATGATCTTGCTTGATGACATTGTCTGGCCCATCACCTTCTCTTATATAGGCGGACATTTTGTTAGGGCACGTGTCCTGAGCGCCGACGTTGAGGAGAGGAGGGGAGGGGCGAAAAAATCCGAAATAAATAGGTGTGTTTGCTATTTGTTCGTAGAAGAAAATTGATTTGGGGAAATCAACAAAAAGAAATGAATTTTGAGAAACCCAAAATCCTAATAAAAAAAGGGAAAAAACATTCAAATTCTGAATGGCTGTCATACACAACGCAGGAAATCTTGCAGCGAGCTTGAGAGTACATAGAAACTCTGAGCTAAACAGACAGAAATAGCGTGAAGCTTCGGTGTGTACTCAGCTCTTCGAACGACAGGCAACAGGTGGCGGCGCCGAAGCGGCATGTGTCTTTGTCAGACTGGCCGTCGGTTCGTCGCCTTTGTTTTCTAGTAGTTTAAAGGGAGTCTGATATATTTTTCTTTGGTTTCATTTCTTATATGTGTGCGAATGTTCTGGTATTACGTGTGGAGAGAGAATGTCCAATTAAAGTGTGTAGAGAGTAGAAGTGGAAAAGACCTACTTTTGAGGATATCATAGACAAATTTTGCAGCAGTGTAGGCAAACAAATAGTATTGTAATTTGTTTGTACTTGATGGAAAAAGGAAAATATTTTGAGTCATGTTTTTTCTTTTTCTACCAAGTACGAATCGTGTTTAACAAACAAAGATGTTGGAAAGAAAAGGTGGAATTAAAATGATAAGCATGCGGGGTGGGAAGGGTGGGAGAAAATTCCACGCTTGCTAGATGCGCTGTTTACGCTAGATACGCCACTGGTTCATTCACCTCCTTATTCACCCCTGACAACGTAGCCTTTTGCAGGTTGCGGTATTTTTCGGAAACAGCAAATTTATGATACACTATTGATACTACTGAACAGAGATGCTGCAATTTCTGTTTAACCTCCCTGATAAAAAGCCCTATGCGTCCACAACCCACTATCATCCCTTTTTCAACTCCATTAGCTCACAACACAAATACGAAGTAACACTGAATGACTGTTTGCGTAAATGCAGTAATATCATCCAACCTGTATATCTGCCAAACGGTGGTTTCGTTCACTAAAAGCAGGGTGGCAGAATCACGATGCCAAGGAATTAGGTTGCTTATTATTTCTGTCCTCGCAATTTTAATTAATATTTCGGGTTTGTTAAAGCCAGGAAATACCTCTGTTCACAGTTTCTTGTTGAGAAAAATATATTATATATGTATTTAGTAACCTTAAAACTACACTACGATTTTTTTTCTGTATTTCACACAACTGAGTTTTTTATTCATTAAGGGCATATCACAAAACAGGTAGTAGTATATTAATTTTTGACTTATCACTGCCCAATTGGGCTTTGTCTTACAGTTATAGGTACGCACGGCTATCTAGGGACATTTAGATCTCTACTTATTAATACATATTTTTGAAGTTATTTAGTGTCCGCTGTTGGTTTAATATTTGAGTTACCCTTTTTACTTATTTTCATCCTACTTATAAGTTTGAAACTCGAACTCCTTGCCCGAGAGATCCACGTTGACACCGTAAACAATCAACCGGGTAAGACTCTTCCGTGGGGCTGTGGGAAGCGTGCAATCCTTGAATAACGAATTGTTGCTCATCTCATGTGCGAGACGGTAGAGCTCCTCGGGACGGGAACACTCCACCGCAAAACCACCTTTCCTAATATTCCTAATGCTCTTGACCTGTATCGCAGTTTAGTTGGATTCACTGCAGTTCTGATGGTCCTCTTCACGTCCTCTGAGGACGAACTCTCTACAGTGGGATAGACCTGCAGCACGCGTCTCCTGTCCTACGACTTTTTATTTTTATTTCTCCCACTTGGGGTGGACGAAGGCCCTTTCACCGTACTAGCCCCTTTTCTAGCCGCATCGGCATAAGAAGTCATTTTGGCGTCGTCCTTGCAGCGCGACTCCAGGAGAACGGACAGCCTACTTTCAAGGACTGCCGTCTCATGTGCTTATGCGACACAAGCTCTGAGGATTTCTATTAGGCCCGCTTCGATTTGTTCTCTTCTTGGGGGAGTCACCCGAGAATCCCTGATATCGGACTCTACTTCCCCTACGAGAGTCCCCTGGGCTGATGGCATTACCTGTACCGTCAAAATTGCAGAGTTCACAGGGAAATGTCAAACTCTCTCGAAAGTTTGGAATTAGTAAGATTCCTGACGGTGCTGCGAGAGCTAGCTCGTCAGTCACCAAAAACCACCGTCTTTCACTCGGACAGATTCGGTCCGGGTACTTGTGGGGATGTGCCCCCCACGGGACCAGTAGCTTACACACTTCCATCATAGCCCGTGCATGTGACGTGCTATGGGCGTCACATGCACGGGCTCCACGTCTGCCACCTAGTTTACCCTACCTCCCTTACAATTGATGGGAAAATGGGCTGTAAACCCGTTATCGAGGTCGGGGTTCTGCCCACGAACCCCGTCCTCGAACTCTTTGCCTGAGAGATCCCCGTTGACACCGTAAACTATCAAACGGGGATGTCTCTTTCGTGGGGCCGTGGGAAATGTGCAATCTTTGGTCAACGGATTGCTACTCAACTCCTGGGCAAGGCGGCCGAGCTCCTCGGGATGGGAACACTCCACCGCGATTCCACATTTCCTTATGTTCCTAATGCTCTTGACTCCGAATTGCAGTTTAGCTGGGTTGACTGCAGTCTTCAGGGTCCTATTTACCTTCTCTGAGGACGTACTCTCGAAAGTGGGATAGACAAAGAGCACGTGTCTCCTGTCCCCCGACATTTTCCTTCTCCCGCTTATGGCGGGCAAAAGCCCATTCGCCGTACTAGCCACTTTCCTAGCCGCTTCGGCATAGGAAAACGCTTTGGCGTCGGCCTTGCAGCGCGACTCCTGGAAAACGGCCAGCCTAGCTTCTAACGCTCCCATCCCATTTCCTTGTACGACGCAAGCTCTGTGGATCTCTATTAGGCCCGTTTCAATTAGTTCTTTGACTGGGGAAGTAACAGGAGAATCCCTAATAGCGGATATATATAAATGTGCATGTATCTATTTTGTTTGAATAAAGGGCAGTCGCCCAAAACATTTCGCACTAGCAATCGTTTCTCCCAGACAGGGGCGGAGATATTTTCTAACCCCCACCTAAATGGCACGCACACACGGGCCATAACGGAGAAGGTGAGAAGTGCCGGCCCACGGGGATAGCATCCAAGCAGCGGGTCTACGGACTGATTTTGTCCGGATGGGGGAATGTCGGCTCCTGGCAGGATTACTCGCAACGCCGTCACTTTTAATATCGAGAGAGTTTGCTTAACTCTGTGGAGTCCGCAATTGGACGGTACAGGTTAATGGTCATCAGCTAGTTTTCTTACCTCTCTACTAAGAACATCAACTCTGGAACGAGGGAACCAAAAGCAGGAGCTTGGGGCAAGAAAGTCCTACGCTAAAGGAAATACAACGATCTGCAATCATACCATGTGGATACGACCGCCTTCGATGCATAGATAAAAACAGATCACTCTACCCTGATACCAAAGGGCTCCTGATGGCTCCACAAGATAAAGTTGTAAACTTCAGAAATTACCGCAAGCATATCCTGAAGAAAACGTCAGTGTAAAATGAGACATGTAGGCAAAGCCACCAAGCTCCAGAGACCATACGACATATTTCAGCAGTGTGCAGAGTCCTCACACTGTCAAAGTACACGAACTGGCACAATCAAGTCGCCAAGATCCTACATCAGACACTGGAAAGAAATCACCACTTCATTACAACTGAGACTGCCCCCTACTACAAGCATGTACCAACAGCACTTTTAGAGAACAGCACCCACACGACGTAAATGGATAAGAAGGCACCCACAATCGGGCCGATCAATCAGAACGGATAAGTAAACAACCACAATCGTGCCGACATCGTCCTGGTCGACAAAGAGAAGTCAAAATACCTTATTGACATAGCCGTTCCTAACACGTGCAACACCCAGAAAACGCGCGGACGGAAGCTGTCAAACTGTAGCGCCGTAACGATACGAAGTCAAGGAAATGTGGCATATGGAGTACATCACCACCGTCACCATAGTAATATCAGCCACAGGAGATGTACCTAAGATCATTCACAGCTCTATGCAGGCACTAGACCTTCAACGTAGCAACTACATGTAATTACGGAACGCAGCTATCCAGAAAACTTGCAGGATTGTAGGAAGCTCTTGGACAATTGAGAGAAGAAAAATACCACTTCCGAGACTTGGTACGTCGTACTCGTTCCGGAAGAAAGAGGGTGGATTCACCAGTACTACTACTACTACTACTACTAATAATAATAATAATAATAACGAAAATATGCAATTCAACTTCTGATATCTTGAACTTCTTGATCCAACAATTTTCACTCATTATTCTGAAAACTTATATATATATAGTAAAGGTAATTTGTTCCACAGGTTAATGATCCTTGGAAAACAGAGTATGTTCAATAACACCATAATTGCGTTGGTTCGTATCACAGACATGATGGTATCAGACAGCATGGCAGTCTCGTGTTTGAAAGCATTATTAAACAATTTTGTTTTGAAAGTAGAGGTTCCCGAAGAGAAGAAACGGGAATTAAATATTTTCCTAAACGTTAATAATATTAACACTCCAATAAGTTGAAGAAAAATTAAAGCATTTCCCTGCTATTTTGAAACATCTATACGTTTTTCTGTAACATTCTAAAATTTTTCCTGTAACGGAAAAATTTTTTTTTTCGTAAAAAGGAAAGGCATTTCTTAAAGTAGAGTCAAGTGGTATCGGATGATGAGTTAAAAATATCGGAAATTTGGCGTGTTATGTCTCCTACTTCCAAAAGTGATGAATGTATTTGTCTATCGTACAAAGCAGGAATACCCACGTCGCATGAATTTGCATAAAAGGAATTCCTTAAAAAATTGTATTTAATATTTTCCATTAATTAGTCTAACAAGGATAAAATTTCTTTCTTCTCCAAACTAGAAAATATCCCCCCAATTTCGCTCGTGAGGAAAATAAAAGCTCTCAACATTCAGTGCAGGAGCAATTGTGCTTATGCATTCGGATTTTTCAATGACTTTATTTTGCAGTGATTATAAATTGCGTGCTACACAGAGCCGTGCAACAGTATCACCCAAGAATTGCTATAGCATAGCATGTATCATAGCTGCAAAAATAATATATTACTGTATCACTAGTATGCTACAGAATATAAATGCGAATTCCTACCGAGTGGTTTAATTTAGACATGCTTCACTTCTCAATAAAAAAGAGACTTGAAGGTTCTTTTTAATTCGGGAGCTGGCATAAATGGGCGAGAACGCTAGTCTTGCTGAAATGCACGTAAGTAATACACCAGAGCCTATGGAATGAACAGAGCAAGATTAACCATTGAATTTCTTTATTTAATAAGGAAACTCCATCCCGGGGTCTGGGACAACGGAGATAAAAAATACTGCTAATATGAGCCAAAATAATTTCTACTCGGGATTCCGAGATCAGATTTTTAGCCTCCAAAAGGGGTGTTTAATAGTTCTAAATTTAGAGTCCGGTATCTATTAATGATTACAGTTCCTCCGCTCAGTGATAGGAAACCCCAGAAAAATAAAAGTACTCACGTATGGTTCACTGTTGTGATATAGTAATCCAGGTGTTTTTCGAAGCACTATTTTTAGTAGCACTCTCACTTACACACACGCGCCTCTGTAACAGTAGTGGATGATGGTTCTTTCTCACCTGAGTGTCAAAGAGGGTAACAGAGTGTCATCAGGAATGTGTTGGTTTCCCCTCTTTCTTTGGAAGTCACTGATAATTTCTCCACTCTTCCCCCGTCCACTCGTGCGATGGGGGGAAAGCACAGCTGACTCCTCTTTGCTGGCGATCCGTCCATGACGTTTCCTCACTCCGAACTCGGCATAGTGTGCTCTGGCGAAGGCGGCAGGGTAATTTCTTCCTCGAAATCAGTGAAGAAAGTTCTTCTGCAGGAAAGAAAAAACGTCAAGAAATGCTCCGGAAAGGTTGGTGACCTCCCTCTATAGAATGAGACGGCTTGTTCGCTCTTCGTGGTAAGATAGTCTCTCGCGACGTCCTATACGGTTTGCCATCAGAGTACGGCCTTTTATACGCGAATATCGCAGCTCTTTTCTGAGGTATTTGAAACTTCCTCCGAAGTTCACGAATTTTACTATACCTGGCGGGCTTTCCTCCGGCCACCAAGTATTAACTAAGCCCTCTCCTGTTCCATCGTACTTTTGCGGCTTACACTGCGCTTAAAATTACCGTGCTATCATCAGTGTGAGTCGAACTTCAGGTTTCGTACTTAGCGGGCTCAAAACGGCTGACCGCTGAGTATTAACTCCTGGCGAGGTTTTTCTCTCATGGTAATCTCTCGGCCCGGCTTACAACTGCGTTCCGAGATGATTTCTAGCGAGTTTTTCCGTCTGTCCTCCTGCCAGCGTACCGAGATCACAACTGTCTTTCTTTTCCCACTTTTTGTCATTCCCTGTCACATGGGCCTCATCTGTTTCTTGTCACTCGACACTTAGAGATTTCTCTCGTGCCTCTCCCACGAAGCGTCTTTGCCTCTTCCCCCTCATAATCATAATTTTTCCGTGTTCCCAACAGATTTTTGGCACTAATGACACATTCGAAACCGTCTTTATGGGAGTCAGAGTGCTTCTCAGTTGCCGTCTGGTGTGGTCCCATGATGCTCACCGACCCCCAGAGACGATCCACTAATTCTTTTATTCTCACTCAGACAAAGAGAAATACAAAGACTTCCCTAATTAAAAATAAGTTAATTTTCCAATTAATTTGCAATACGCCAAATAGTTAATTTAATTATCGACATAATTTAGCCATACCTATTAAGACCGTCCCTCCTTTTTAATAGTTACTAATTTAGACCCAATTTTCGCATCATTGCCCCCTCCTTACAAAAAAGCTCGTCCCGAGCGTTCAACTTTTATTTGCTTGGGACTCCTGACCAGTCCTGGCCCATGCCTAACATACGAGAAACCTCTTATTGGCTCTCCCGAAGAGTGTGGTGCCGCCTCACTGACTTCATTGAGATATCCCCTGCCATCCCCGCATACCTGGCATATTTTTATAAATTATTTTGCTCTTCTGTTCCGGAGACATCCCCGATACCACACTGTTTGAGACATACACTACAAGATACATTAAATTCTCTCTACATAAAATTCCATTAACCCTACACGATTCTACCAATGGATTATTTTTACTACTATTACTACTATATGTCCGGAAATTTACTGCCGAAAAACCATGTTGCATCGATCGGAACAAATGATGGTCTGAAGGAGCTATGTCGGTACTATACGCCGGGTGCTACAAAACCTTGCAGCCATGCGTCAGTAACGTTTCATTGACCGTTATCGTGATATGCTGCCTAGCGTTGTCATGCAGCAATTTCACGGGATGCAATCCTTTGCCTGTAAATGGATGTTAACGACAGATTTCCTATTTCAGTCGGAGCAATTCCTGCTCGTACCGATCAGCAGTAACAGTTTGGCCCTGTTTCAATAGTTTATAATAGAGCACACCTTTCATATCACACCAGGTGCACAACAGATCTTTTTTGAAGTGAATATTGAGTTTCGGTGTTGAATTCGTTGCTTCCCCAGTGTTTACCCAGTGGTTTTGTTTGCGTTTAGGATTGCCGTATAATATCAACATTTCATCACCCGTAAATTTTTTTGCGCAGGAAATACTTTCTGTATTGTTTATTCAGCAGATTCAAACACATCATGACACGCTCATCCTTGTTCCTCTGGCTCAGGTCATGTGTCGTGTCACCAATTTTCCTTTATTCTGATTCTTTCCCATTGCATGTAAACAATAGGAAATGGTTTGTGGATTTACATCCAGTTGTTCAGCTGGTTCATTTTGCATTTGAGACGAATCTTCATCCAGCAATGCTTGCAGTTCCTCATGTGCAACCTTGTGCAAGGCGCCGCTACTTTCTCAATCACTAAAATCAAATTAGCCTACTTTAAACTGTCTAAACCAGAAATCACACGTGCTTTTCGATACACTATTCTGCACGGAAAAGGACACATCGATGCACATGCCTTTGCAGCACTTTTTGCTTGATGGAATTCGTGACGAATGCAGTGTCGAATAGATGCAGTATCGATTGCAATCTTTCACCTACCTATGTGCAAGTGCATTTGACTGTTGGCAAACTGCAGTGTCACATTTTATACTGTGGCCGGACACATGACTATAACGCGGGGAATGTCAGATATGTAAATTAGCGGTATACGTTACACAAAAGACGTTTTGGAACGTATTTGAACTCTTAATATTCATTTAGGTTATACTGAAATTTAACATATCGGAAATTTGCGTAAGTAGATAAGTTAGATTCAAAGGTTTGTTACAGTTTCGGTAACATGACCTAATTCTTACATTGTAAAACATAATCCTGCCCATACAAAAAACTTCGGATATTATGGTAGAAAATCCTGTATGTATAAACAATATGCCTGTTGCACGAAAATGCACTTCGTATGATCACTGGGTCTCCCATCGGGACCCGTCTTTGGAACATGAGGAACAGACTTGAAGTTGAGAAGGTACATGAGTTCTCCACTAAACTCGCCCAGAAGTTTTTTAAGAATGCGGAGGTTCACCCAAATGAACTGAAGAGACACAGAAGAATTAGAGACAGAAAGAGGAGACAAAAGTCCACAGACATCCATAACAGTACACCAAAAGACCACGCAACCGACCACGCATCAGATTGAGTGAAAATGACCAGAACCGATCCGGAAGCAGGAGCAGCAATCAGTGCTCACCGACGTAACACTAAGCTGAGAGAGAAGGGTTGGTAGTTTGTCTAACACCCACCAAATATTCGCACTCATTCGCTATCTGATCCTGTTCTCCATATGATCCAAGACCCCAGTTCAATAAAAGTCCTCAACAGTTCTGCCTCTCCTATGGTCCCGGTCAGCGGAGGTGATGGGGGTGGGGCAACAATGGATGCCTTAGTTCTAGGCTACCTATGAATTTCGCTGTGATTGTCGTCAACCGCAAACCCGAACTAGTTAGTCTCCCATCAGGACCCGTCTTTGGAACCTGAGGAACAGACTTAAAGTTGAGAAGGTACATGAGTTCTGCACTAATCTCGTGCAGAAGTTCTTCAAGGATGCGGAGGTTCACCCAAATGAACTAGTTGGGGTTTGCGGTAGACAACAATCACAGCGAAATTCATAGGTAGCCTAGAACTAAGGCATCCATCGTTGCCCCAACCCTGCCACCCCCGCTGACCGGGGCCATAGGAGAGGCAGAACTGTTGAGGACTTTTCTTGAACTGGAATCTTGGATCATATGGAGAACAGGATCAGATAGCGAATGAGTGCGAATATTTGGTGGGTGTTAGACAAACCACCAACCCTTCTCTCTCAGCTTAGTGTTACATCGGTGAGCACTGATTGCTGCTCCTGCTTCCGAATCGGTTCTGGTCATTTTCACTCAATCTGATGCGTGGTCGGTTGCGTGGTGTTTTGGTGTACTGTGATGGATGTCTGTGGACTTTTGTCTCCCTCTTTCTGTCTCTAATTCTTCTGTATCGCTTTTCTGTTGAGTTCGCTTACTTAAATCTCCTACTTTCCAATTTCTGCGGTTAGTTATATACCTGAGATCAGGCACTTTTTTTACTAAAACTTATTGCAAACAAGTGCAAGTCCAAAAAATGTCTGTTGGAAACAAGAGAAATCGTGCAATAAAATATCTGAAAAATCTATTATATAAAGATGTGTTCCTGTTTTCTGTTAAAATCCTAATTTAAATTGTTCTTTTTTTCTACATGAGCTTAGCTCACCAAATGAACAGTTAAATACCACGTTGTACTTAGAGTTACCTGTTGTCCAATCTCTGAGTGCATTACTAGCGTCTGGGGACAGCAATGGAAATTTCGTAGGAAGATCCTCATTGGTAGGAATAAAACACAATCATCCAATTGGCGTGCGTGATGTGTATCACAATTGTCAGGTAAGTATGAAATGATTGGCAAACTTTCTATATTAAATATAATTTTTCGAATTTTTTACTGAAAGCCATTGATCAAATTACTGGGTAAATGTGTAGATTATCGTTCTAAATTATTTCGCAAGAAAAATGTTAGTACCTGGAAAAAGTGCGACGTACGGATTCAGAGTATGGATATTAAAGGCAAATGGTACAGAAATTTCATATTTTAAATGTGTTTTGAAAATTTTAATCGGAATATTGACCGGAAAGTTCGATGCTGTGAAGAGACGCTGCGGTTGGCCTAATGCATCTCTACTGCGATGATGTCAACTGTGCTCCTTTAAAAGGAAGGTTCGTTGCTGAACCGAAATGACGGGCGGAAGAGTACGAGAGAAAGCGGTTACTTTTTGGCAGAAGAGCAATACATTTTGTAGTGTACACTACAAAAAATAGGTCCAAATTATGCACACTTTATTGGTATCCCATACGTTGTTGGCAGGAAAACCCGGAAAATAAGATCTTTGATTAGCAAACGATACGTATCAGTGAGAGAGAAATTGACCTGCGAACAAAGTATCAACACGAGAACCAAAAGTACAGTGGTACAGCAAATCAGCTACGAATGGAAGCCGTTCAAAGTAGAACCGAAGTTATGCTTCCCCAGTTTTCTGCACAACATAGAAAGGAATTGTAGATTAGCGTCCTAAATTATTTCGTCGGAAAAATACCTGGAAAAAGGGCGCCGTATAGATTTTAGAATATGAAAATGAAGTGTGATTTTTTGAAGAGACGCTGCGGTAGGCTGAACGCACCGTTACCACGACGATGTGCAGCTTTAATCCTTTGAAAGAAAGATCCCCTGCGGCGAGTAATTAACGCGCGGATGACTACAAGTGCAGCTGCACATGCTCTTGCCAGGAGAGCGAAGTACCATGTACTCATACGTTACAGAATATAGTTCGCTCATGTTTTGTCATTGTTTTTGAAGCACATGTTCAGAAATGTTTCGTTCTTTCACACATCATTCCCTAATTCCAAATACAAAGTGCAAATATTCCTTTCTATGTTGTGCAGAAAACTGGGGAAGCATAACTTCGGTTCTACTTTGAACGGCTTCCATTCGTAGCTGATTTGCTGTACCACTGTACTTTTGGTTCTCGTGTTGATACTTTGTTCGCAGGTCAATTTCTCTCTCACTGATACGTATCGTTTGCTAATCAAAGATCTTATTTTCCGGGTTTGTTTTCCTGCCAACAACGTATTTGATACCAATAAAGTGTGCATAATTTGGACCTATTTTTTGTAGTGTACACTACAAAATGTATTGCTCTTCTGCCAAAAAAGTAACCGCATTCTCTCGTACTCTTCCGCCCGTCATTTCGGTTCAGCAACGAACCTTCCTTTTAAAGGAGCACAGTTGACATCATCGCAGTAGAGATGCATTAGGCCAACCGCAGCGTCTTTTCACAGCATCGAACTTTCCGGTCAATATTCCGATTAAAATTTTCAAAACACATTTAAAATATGAAATTTCTATACCATTTGCCTTTAATATCCATACTCTGAATCCGTACGTCGCACTTTTTCCAGGTACTAACATTTATCTCGCGAAATAATTTAGAACGATAATCTACACATTTACCCGGTAATTTGATACAATGGGTTTCACTAAAAAATTCGAAAAATTATATAAAATATAGAAAGTTTGCTAATTATTTCATACTTACCTGGCACTAGTGATACATATCACGCACGCCAATTGGTTGATTGTGTTTTTATTCCTACCATTCAGGATCTTCCTTCGAGATTTCCATTGCTGTCCCCAGACGCTAGTTGAGAGCATTCTCTGTACCCGTCAGCGAAAAGGAAAAGGTGGTGTCATTCTGCAGTGTATGTCTCCCTGCAGTGTCCGTTTTGCCAACCAACTATTTCCACAGTTAACATTCCCTTCCACAGATCTACACACCTAGGCAGAAAGACATTGAGTGTCCAACTTGACTTTAATACAACAAGGCATTGAAAAATTCTTGGTGCCGCCTCGTTGGGATAGTACGCTAAACGATGGATTCCGATCACTCCTCCGACATGGGTCCGGGTTCGAAACCTGGTGGGGCATGGATTTTGTGTTTGTCTTACGACACTGGCTCTCTCCTTTTCCTGGAACAAGTGGCCCTAATTTACGGACGTGCTACTGCTTATGGACCACTGAGTTGCTCACGGTGGTCGTTAAACCCTCAATCCGAAAACATTGATCCGCCGGCCATACCACTTATAATTGTCATCAAATATCATCTTTGCGCTATCCAAAGGATACTAGCACCGTGACCACCCCCGGATAACCCGGTGTTATTGCCGGTTGAATTACGTCACACAGTTACGTAACGTCCACCGCTGATCTGTATCGTATTATAACACGTAGTTTTACTTCAAAAACAAAGCCTGGTTCCGTTTCAAGAGAAGCACTGGGGTCATAACAGAATCATGGTGTGTAGGGGTCTTAATCAAATAAATACTTATGCCTCCTCATACTGCTGAAGAACAATTAGAATTTACACGATTGTCAGTTTTCTATCTGTGCGTTTCGATTTAGTGGTAACTCTCCTACATCTTTCCCCTCCCTAAGTTACGGGCATTTCTCTGTTCAACAGTCAGAGGCCGGAAGCGCGTGGCTGTAGATAGAGTAACTTTTCAATTTATTTCTGAAAACTCTGGAAGAATTAAAAATGTATTTTAGATTGAAATTTTTCTCAGATATTCTGCTAATCAAACAAAAGCGGATTGTGAGCAATAAATCTGCTGCTAGAGATGACTTTTAGTAGCGAAGGTATCTGTTCCGTTTTTTCCCATAGTGGTAAAATCTTAGGTTTACTAGGAGTATAGTAAAAACGTTCGTAGCATATGATATCTTTAGTGAGGTGTGCAAGTGTTATTGTAAATGATTGCCACTGTCCGACCGTTGAAAAGCTGTACTCCTTTTACAGGGTAGGCATTACATTCAAAATCTCAGACTTTATTCTGAAAAACTGTATTCGTCATTTATATTCTAGGTTAAAGACCGTTAATAATGTCGGGGGACAACAAGATATACAGAGCAAATTTTTAATAGGCAAGTATTTTTTTGTTTGTTGGGGAATTTAGAATAACAAATGTTAAAAGCTTATGGTAGTTGATGAGAAGGATCACAAACAATATTGTTAACTTTTTTCTTCCTTTCACATTTTTCTTCACATGTAAATAAAAGAAAATCTGGTTATGTTCTGCGAATGAAATTTAGTTATATTCTGAGGATTTCGTCGTTTTAGGAAAAAGAAAGTGCCCCAAATTATATTTCTTCAACATACGCATGAAACAATAACAACACACTGTTACCTGCTGCATTCGAACTCTCAATTTGTAGATTTAATGGGGTAAAAAGAAACAAGTTTGACAATCTAAAATTGTAATTTTAAGTTCGCAAGGGAAATCTTAAAATTAAAGTTCATACAATTGGATTGGCTATTTTTCGCTAAGCCTCTGGCTATAATATGCGATACTTATCTAAAATAAGCTAGAAACAAAATTTGATAAAAGAGTAGTGCGTACAGATTTTCTTCGTGTTCATATTTCTTGCGTTTTTTTTTCGAGTTTATTTCATTATTTCATGCATATTTAAACACATGCAGTAAATATGTGCTCCGTGATTCAATTACATTAATATTTCGATAGAGATTTCAATTTCCAAATCTAATTGTAATTTCATCTGAGAAAGAACGCCAACAAGACATTAACTTTCTTCCGTTATATTGAAATGACACATGTTCAAATATTTTCCGTTTGCTTTATCAGACGTAAGCTATAAATGCGCAACCTATTCAATGAAGGTCAATTTTTATGATTTCCTCTGTTGCTTCATTCCGTGATACTCATCTCTTCCAGAAGAAAAGATATTAATATTCACCTTATTTTGTTAATATGAATTTGGAACACATTTTATATTTCCCTCAAAGCACAATTAATTATCACTTTCAGTGTAAAGCAACCCCCATACTTTTATCAGCGTACAACGACGGCTTTTCGCACAAATGCACGAGCCAAGCACTTTTAATTCTAGCATCTGAAAGCGTAAAAGTTCACGATTTTCAAAATTTTAATGGACAATTTAGTAAGGACTGCGAACTTTCATTTGGATTGTACGACATATTCCCTATTTCTGACAACGAGTGCCAATGGTATACTGCCTATTCCAAAGAACTTTGGGTCCATCACTGCTCCAATTTTCAAAACAGTAGTAAAACAGCTCTTTTTACAGGGTCCCAACTCCGCACTACTACGATTCAAATTTAATGTTCAAGTCCATGTAATTCCCCAGTATTACATTAGTACCTTACAAATGAAAACCACATGTGCTTTGATATTATTACATATTATAAATTCGTAGAAGTACAGACAATATTATTTGTCTGTCACTGACGCAAATCATTCACAGAAAACGCTCCGGTTCGTGTTCTCTTGCGTATCTTTATTTCATCGTTCTTTTTCCGGTCTATTTATTGTTGAGTTTCTTGTGATTTCGATTTAATCTTACTGTTCTTATTGATAACACATGAAAATATATGCAGGATATGATGTTTTATAATCGGGAAAGAAGGACACATAATGCTGTGTCATCTTTGATTATCCGGTGTGATGTCATGAACTCTGGGTTATTGAAACTTCCGTCGCTGATTACACACATTCCTATAATTGTGAGGCGCTAACTTCACCAACAGAAATTTGGATATTCACTTTTTTCACGAAAATCGTATTTTGGGCTGAACAAAAAAGAACTATTGTTTTGTGACAAAGAGGCTGTTTTAGGTTTTTATGTATGTTAAAACAATGAAACAATTTTCCCCGACATTTAACCCTTCAGCTTTTAAAACTTTCAATTTATAACAATAACCCATTCAATTCCTTTATTTTTAATCAGGAGCCTTTTAGCTCTCAATTTACATTGGCAGAACGGAGTCTACATACTAAATAAATGCATAGACTATTCAAATAATATTTTATTTTTAAAAATAAATACCGAGAACAAATTTACACCAATAGACATCCTTAAATTCTTCTTCTTCTGTCTGTAATAATTTCTTCACGTTTAATCTGTAAAACGTAAAACACATTCCTTCGTAATTTTAATTATTTGTTTTGTTTATTTGTCGCTCTTGATTTTGTTCCGATTCTTGCACATGATTTTTCCTTTAATATCTCAAAGATCCCCAAAGCAAATAGAATTTAAATTCTCATTTTGCTTGTAGCATTTACCGGTCATAAATGTAACACCTCTGACAAAACTTGAAAATTTCATCGCCCTCAAGTGGAAATCGAACCCGCATCTCCCGATTTCTATTCGAGTATGCTAACGTTTAACGAAAATTCAAACCGTTACATGGTTAGAATACTCGAACAGAAATCGGAAACGGATTTCAAGCATGCTAACCGCGTAACGCTTAGCATATTCCAACGGATATCTGGAGATTCCAGATGCAGGGCGATGAATTTTTAAGTTTTCCGAGGTGTTACTGGGATGCAGGGCGATGAATTTTTAAGTTTTCCGAGGGGTGTTACTGGGTGCAAGCATATTCAGAATTTATATTCCCTCTGCATTGGATATTATACCAATTTCCCATGTATTATGAAGAATATTTCTTCCTTTACTGATTTATATCGAAGTTGCCTTCGTAAAAGTTATAATACTGTGTTGACATTTGAAGTCCATGCTACTGGGTCATATAAAAAAATTGTGAATATCTTTAAAAATTTGAAATGATGAAATTAATAAGCGAATGTATGCAATCTTTTTTGGCAAAGCTATACCATATTGTTCGAGAAAAGATGAATGAGTATTTTTTTTTTAACTTTGGATTTTGTTACTCCACTGAGACAGCGCACGTAACATAAGGAGTGCATGTTGGCCGAAATTATTTTCCCCAAATAGCAGAAGACAGCAGTTCTGGTAAAAATCAGCGGGCACAGTGAAAACAAAAAGCAGAAATTAACCATATCTTGCAAGTTAGACTATGTTATCTTATGGGAACTTCTTATTGAACACATTAGTTTAATTAATATGTCTGAAGAGATCCTTAACCGCTGCGCCCTACCATCATATGCTGGTTGATCACTACCACGCTTTCAATCCCTTCCATAACCCTGCGGCCGATCATCTGGTTCAGTAGAACGATACTCCGCTTCACCTGGCAGCAGTCACCCAAGTATTAAAACACTCACCTAAATTTGGAACGATTACGCTGCCCCTCAAGTTCGCCAGTATAAACCCTGTGAGAATTCTCCGGGATGCCGTGTAGCATACCATCAGATGCATGGACACTGAGGCGACGTAGCGGGTGGAGTTGTGGTAAATGTTGTAAACTTCATGGTTGGAATTTCCTCCGAAAATTCTTCGGAATCTGGTAGAGTCCATAACTTTATAAATAAAAGAGATATATCTTCGTTGTTCTAATTATATCAATGATATATTATATTCAACGCGAAATTCATATGACGAATTTAACTGTTGCAGATATGCTGTTTTAAATCGAAATTCATCGAAAAGCTTTCATAAATAATTTTTACAAAATACACTGGCGGAAAGTGAAAAAAGAACACCAAGAAGGAATTGGCGAACGATCATGAAATTTACATATGTTAATAAGGTCGAGATTACGTAGGTGTGATGTCAATTTTGGGACCAACCGGTGAGCGCTTACGCCACAGCACGGCATAATATGCAAATTATCGTCGGTGGTATTTAAGGAGTACAGCGAAGTGAATGTAATCAGTTGTCGGCGTACGGACACGGGCAAAGACCCTGAAGAAGCTGCAATACCTGGACATAGAAGACGTGAAAGGTTTCAGCAGTTATCGGACTTTGAGTGATGTCGTCCAGTCGGACTCCGCAATGCCGGGTGGTCGTACCGTCGTATTGCGGAGCGAATTGGACGGGAAGTATCGGTGGTGGTAAGATTGTGGCGTAGATGTTCGGAGGAACATTCCCACACGAGGAGACGTGGTACAGGTAGTCACAGATGGACTGATGAGCGGACCGATCGACGCTTAAGAAGAGCGGCCTTGTCAAACAGAACATCCACTGCGACGCAAATCCGAGCTGCCGTTGCACTTGAGGTGATTTTGCGAAAAATCCGCAACTGTCTACTGGATGCAGGACTTCGTGCACGTGTGCCTCTGGCATGTGTACCTCTGACTCCAGCCAACCATCAGGAACGGCTGCAGTGGTGTCGCCAACGTCTGCACTGGAGAACGCAATGGCGATCTGTCGTGTTCAGCAATGAAAGTAGATTCTGCTTGGGAGCTTCCGATGGCCGTATGCGTGTTCGCAGACGCACAGGGAAGCGTCTCCACCCTTCTTGCACCCGCAAGCGACACACAGGGCCTACACCTGGTCTCATGGTGTAGGGAGCGATCAGCTATCACTCCCGTACACAACTACCGGGCACGTTAAACAGCACCTCCTACATCAACAACATCATTCAGCCCGTTGTTGTGCCATTTGTAAGGTCGGTTCATCGTGGTGTTTTCCAGCAAGATAACGCACGCCCACACACGGCACGTGAAACGCAACATGCACTTCAGAGTGTTAGACAACTTCCATGGCCTGCACGTTGACCGGATTTGTCCCCATTGAGCACGTGTGGGATTTTATGGGACAACGACTTATCCGGTCTCCACGGCCAGCCACGACCATCCCCGATTTACGCGTCCAGGTTGAGGATGCTTGAAACTCAATACCCCAAACTTACATCCAACATCTGTACGACAGACTCCATGCCAGAATTGCACAGTGTGACGCCGTTCATGGCGGTTCAACCTCGTACTAATCATGTTACATGGAAATGTTATTTTTCAGTTTACCAGCAAATACAGCTGTATTTTGCCATAATGTTTTAATCACGTTATCCTCTGTATTCCGTTATTATGCTGTATAAATTTCGTTGATATCAGACGTCTCCTTCTTGGTGTTTTTTTTTTTCAATTTCCACCAGTGTAATTGTAGAAAACATTTTTTCATTTCCTCATCTCATTTTTGGCTATGTCTACAAATCTTTTATGTCACCAACCAGACTGTGTTTTGCATGTTCCTTCAACAAACGACGTTTTCAACGTCCTTCTTCCTGGAAAAACCCATCTCCTTGATGTGCCAATTCTTGGAAAACTTATTTCGACTCTTCGACAATAATTTCGGATTTATACTGTAATTATGGTATTTCCGACCAATCATGTTACTTCATGCTCCTGCAACACTTTCACTTGAATTTCCATAGACAACACTCATTTTAAAAAGCGAAGAAGTCAGAAGAAAATGTGGTAATTCGGCGAAAGGGAAAGCAACATATGCTAGGAATTAAATTTTGGATCGATATAAATACTGTATTTGTTCCTTAGATCACTGTAATAGATACCAAAAACAGTAGGCTGCAATGACATTAAAAATGCGCTGTGATGATCTTAGATGGTAGTTTTTATTTGTCGTCCTGGGAAAAATTATCCAAGAAATATTGATGGAACACTTGAAGTTATTTTTGCACATACGCATAATACGATTTGTATTATTTATAAATGTTCCAAAGTGAACACATTTTTCAGACTTTTGGGTAAGAAAGAAATCAAATTCAAATATATTTACAAGGAATTTCAGAAGGACTTGTGTGCTATTTAGAAAAAGACAAAACTGTAAATATTGAGAGATTACTGACACATTTTTCAAATATCCTACAGAAGCAAAATGGTTGCAATATACAATAGTAGTCAGATATAAATCAATATTTGAATGTACATCACAGATATAAGTGCAAATAAATATATGTGTGAGAAAGAAAATAATTTTCTATCTAAAGTGTGTCCAAAGAAACTAGCTTTAAGTAGCGTCTTCTTAAATGGTAACATCTCCACCACTGAACTCGACTGTGAGCTATGATCTAGAGAGAGGATAGAATGGAAAGAAAAAGAAAAGGTGAACAATATGATACAGTAATACATCTATCATGAAAAATATATGCATGAGTTTTGGTAACAGGGATTTATTTCGTCACATAGACATTCCATTTTACAGAACACCGTGGTGCAGTTGGGATATTCACTATATTGTATTATTTCTTGTTTTGTGAACAGTTTTCGCAGATTGAAAGTCTATATAAAAATTTTGCCATTTTATAGATAATCGCTTTCCATTTGGTGTAATTCATGAAGCATAAAGTTGGATTATTTTCGTTTCGTGTACAAGTGAGAAAACAATATCTTCCTTACATTGCAATATGACTACTGTTTTCATTAGTGTTTTCCATGAGCTGTTAGTGCGGATTTTATATCATATTCTAAATATTTTCAATGTCCGTGACAAATCCACTCAGAGTGAAAATTTAGGCACATATTTCCTGGTTTTATTTCCGGATTTCCTATACGTTGACGACATCCTATTACCAGATGTTTTTCCGTTCCTGTCATGTTTTCGAGAGCATTTACCAGCACGATAATCCTAGGACGAAGGCGGCTTTCGTCCATCAGAATTCGTTCGTGGTTTTAAATCTCTCACATGGTTAGCCAGGGTCCTGACCACTCGGCAGTCAAGAACGTATGGTGCATGCTGGAATGAATTGCATTCCTTTCGGAAAGCTGACGAACTAACCAACCAATTAGAGAACGACTGGCAGAGTATGACACAGGAGATGTCCAGTGCCATCCTCTTTTTTCTGACTCAGTGATCAATGATATCGGAGTATTTTAATTCATTTTTTTTGCTGTAGAGGACTAGAAGGGAAATTCGGAAGCTTGCGTGTGCCCTGTGGAAATTTCGGTCTTAGTGACCTTTTTTTTTGATTGGAGGTTTAACAACCACCGTGAGCCCCTCAATGGGTTATAAGCATTCGCCCGTCCCTAAGTTAGGCACTGGCTCTCTTCCAGGGAAGGGAGAAAGCCAGCGCCGTAAGACAATCACAACATCCATGCCTCACCCGGATTCGAACATGGACCCCTTTCTAACGAATGATCAGAAGCCATAGCCTAAACTACTGCGCCACCGAGGAAGCAGTAGCATTTTTGTACTTTTTTCTTTTATTGTTGTAGGGAGGAAATATTTGTTGTAATTTTTTCCTTTTTTTCCGACATTTACCTCCGCCAAACAGATTCTGCTACTGATGATAAATAAATTGTTAACAAAGCTAAACTTTGAACCAGATTGCCCTTTTAAAAATATTACAATTAGTGTACCACACATTGGGAAATTCTTAGAAAAAATAGGAAGCTGAACTTTTGACTGTTTTGTGTTATTTGTTTTTGAAACCTGCTTTAACAACAGTAACGAAAGTCTTGTTTTATGAAAATCATGCCTTGTTTTATAAAATTAATGCCATTGATTTTTCCCTGTTTTTACACATAACCTTAATAAAACACTAATTCATGATAAGTGCGAGTTTTTATATCTAATGATTGAGACATTTATAGAGAAAAGAAAAAGTCTGAAAACGTCGGTACGTGGAGAAAATGTTTAGGTACTGATGGTGTATATCATATCACTGAAATGTATTAGCATGTGTGCGGTAAATAAAATTCCGATCATCTTGGGGTACAAAACATGCTGTCTAAAAGATGAGCAATCATTCGCATATTGTGAAATGGAGTGGTCCTCTTTAAGCTTAATATCACTTTTTCACATATATATTTAAATTAATTTTTAATTCGAACGATTTGGAAATTCGGAAATATAGTCAATGGGAATTCGGAAATGTAGTTATTTTCCCCAATATCAGTCAAGCAATTAAAAAAGGTTAGCAATTTTTCGAGTTAATTGTTTTAAAGCTTATGTTGTCTGTTTAAGCGTTTGTATGATATGGGTTCAACATGTGAGTTTCTGTTAGACATGATATCTATCACATTTGTCCAAGCAATTTACATGTGGTTATAAGAAACTAGACTCAGACATATTGACACTGTAAAATGCGGTTCACCTGCGATTCATTACTTCTTCCATACCAGCTTTTAGCAAAGACCACATTTTGTAAATGCTACTAATTTTTCAGGCCATCAATATTAAATGTTCGCTATACGACATGATCAAAATAAGTTATGTATTAAAAGTTCACACCTTTTCTGTTCTACTCAGACAGAAAGAAAAGCAATAATTTATCTTCAAGTATTGTAATTTCTTTTAATTTTAAGGTCATTGAAAGTATATTACATAAAGCATGACATATCGACAAAATTAAAAAAACATAGCATAATAAGTTGAATGTATCGTTAAATGAAACAATTATTTTTAATTTTAGCGCTTTCCTATGCTGTTAGGAAATTCTAGGAACAAAAAGATCACAAACAGTTTTCCAAGCATCCTGCTCGTTTAAAATTCTGAAGCTTTATTTAGAACTCCATACTTAACTTTTTTGAAGGAATTTATAAAGATAGTTGAAGCTAACAAACAGTAGTTTGAAAATGAACTGAACAAACTTTTTTTTTTCAATACAGATATTTGAATTGCAGAAAATATTTCTGTTTCATCCTCGAAAATGGGAATTTTTCGAAATCCAAAAATTCGGATAAAAATTCGAAACGCTGTCTTCCAACATTCGAAACTTTCGAACAAACATAATTTTGTTATATATATATAACAAAATTATAGCCTGCGGATGTTTTGAATGCGCTTTGAAAAAAATGCTGAAATTGTTTTCTTTCACTATTCTGTAATAACGAGATTTTTAAATGACTTTCAGGGAAACATATGAAGAACATTACTAGAAATATTATTGACCGTGATAAGATATTCTGCACCAGATGGAATCACGAAAATGTAATATCTTTGTATGTAAATAATACATTTTCTACTTTCAAATATTGTATGTAAGTAATATATCTTCCACTTTGTGAATATTTAAAAGCGTCTCATTCAGACAGCTTTAAATATTCTCATACATCCATTACAGAATAATACCATGTTTTAAAACTGTGCAAAAACTATTATAAATTACTTCTTAAATACAATATTTGGATAACGTTTTAAACTGATAAGTAGCATAACATAAAATATCGAAGGTACACCACAAGTAACTAAAAACAACAACAAATGCAAGACTTTTAAAAATAGCCTCATATTTATAGGTGTAAACAGGACAACACGAGATCTGTCAAGCTTTGACTACCAAACGGGTAGATTTTTCATAACACTACTAGAGCATAGGGTACAAATTGAAAAGCATAAAAGAAAAAAAGGACGTAAATGAAATTAAAAATTGTCACGTGAAGTAACATATTTATACCTAACGTTTTTCCATTCAGAAATAGTTTCTCTTTGTTTAAGCACATTCATCCTTTGTCCCCTATAAGGTTTCTAACTAAGTTGTTTAGGAATCTTAAAAGCGGAGACCATAGAAATTATTTTCGTTGAGAAACTTACTAAGGGATACCAGAGAAATAGTCATTGTTTAAGTGCAGACGTATTTTCGCCCGTCCGTGGAAGTTGTAGATCAATCGATACAAAATCAATTAAGGCATCGCTGTGAGAGATCTCTATGGTTTTCCTTAGTACGTTCAATAGGAGCATCACTAACAGAAACCACAGAGATTCTGTTTTACAGATCCTTGTTTAACACAGAGCCTTGTTTAACACAAAACATTACTAAGGGAGATCACAGTGGTTCTCTTGCACAGAACTTTACTGATGAATATCATATGCTGCAAATGGGAAGTTGAAACTTAAACGCTCGATCGTGACACACTAGCGCGTTGAAAAAACTTTTAAATTATATGCCCAAAAATTGCATCATACACGATTCCTTTCAAAAAAAGAATCTTTCAAATCAGGTTGTTAGAAGCAGATATATTCAGAAAAATAATAAAATATCTACCACCCACCCTCCCACACGCCTGAAGAAAAATCATACATCAGAGCAAGCAGAATGTACACTATCTACCAACACGTAATTGGACACCCCTGCAATCGACGATATCTGCGGTCCTGATGCACGTCACGGCCACCGCCGTTAAATATCGTGTGGGAAACAACAAAGCAACTAGTCGCATGCAAGATGCCACCCAGTTCGGAGCTCTCTGATTTCGAGAAAGGTGTAAACGTCGGGTATCACAGAAATGGCTGATCCATACGTGACATATCCAGCGAGTTGAAGTACCCAAAATCGACAGTGGCCTACGAGATTGGCAAGTGGAAGATGAGAGGTGCCGGTCGGAATGTGCCCCAACCCGGCAGACCCACAAAACTGGGAGTTAGAGACCGTTGGGTGCTGGCCAGAGAAATTCGGAAGAAACGCACCAAATAGATGGACCACATCCGCGAGGAGTTTCAAAAGGCATCCGGGAGTGTTCTTTCGATAAATTCCATCCGTAAGGAAGCCCATCTGCTCTGTTATCATGGACATGCTGCCCCCACCAAGCCTTTGATTACCAAGTCCAATAGCGCTGCTCGGCTAACGTGGTGCAAAGAACGTCGACAGTGGACCGTTGAACAGTGGAAACGGCTTCTCTGGAGCTACGAATCAAGGTTCACCCTCTACCGTTCGGATGGCAGGGTCTGGGTTTGGCGTCTGCCTGGAGAACGCCTCCTGTCGGAATGTATTTTGCCAACTGTGAAGTTCGGCGGTGGTGGAATTATCTATGGGGGTGTTTTTCCTTGCATGGCGTGGGACCCTAGGTCGCAATTCCTGGTAGACTCAACGCCGAGATCTACTGCACCATTTTGGATGCCCATGCGCTTCCTATGTTGTAGCAGTTTTACGGGGTGGACCCATGTTACCTTTAGGATGACAATGCCACCTGCCATGTTGCGAGGTCCACCATGGCGCGGTATGGTGACTATGGGGTTAATCGAATGGACTGGCCTGCGCAGAACCTGGACCTTAACTCTATTGAGCACCTCTGGGACGAGTTGGAGCGTCGACTTAAGGGGTACCCCCACCGTCCGAAATCGGTGAAGGAACTGACCTCTCTTCTTCAAGCCGAATGGAAGAAATTACCGGTAGCCGTCGTACAACGCCTTTTTAAGAGTATGCCCCGGAGGGTCGCAGCTGTAATCGCTGCTCGTGAAGGCTCCACCAACTATTGAAGCTGAATAAACTTTGTTTTCCTTTGCTATCACAGGTGTCCAATTACTTGTTGGTAGATAGTGTATTATCAAAAGGTTTACCTTGGTTAATGGTACTCGATCAAATAATAATGTTTTCAATCAAACTTCCTGAAGCTCAGATATTTCTGCAAACATATCAAAAACGTAAATATTCACTTACGTCGGCTAGAGGCAAATATCTTTGTTTACCAGAAAACAGAAATGAAATGCAAAACACTTCCCATCTGGAGCCTGATCTAGTTCAAAAGGGAACTTTACAATCGGACTATTCGAAGCATTTTTATCTGGGAATTTGCAATTTAGCTTTACCCTTTCGCGGATAAAATGTGTATTGCTTGAAAAAGAAGCAATACCCAAAACTCTATTTGTTAAAAATGGCATCGAAATGAAGAAATACTTTTTTCAATTTGATATTTATAGGAAATCATATGGAATAATATACATTTTATAAATAATAGCATCTCTTTTAGGGCCTTGAAATCATATGGAATAATATACATTTTTTATAAATAATAGCATCTTTTTTTAGGGCCTTGCGCGGCGACTTTAAGCATCGTAAATAAATGTAAAAGGGCCATCGTTTGCCTGTGTTAAGCTTCCAAACGAAATACAAAGTTTCAAATTGCATAAATGGTTGCAGATTTATGGTGTCCATAGGTGGACGGACGGACAAATTGATATATAGAGCATGTTCCTTTTAGTTTTACAGATTGTGATATGCAGTTTCGAGTATGCCACGCTCAGAACAAAATTTGTCTGTAGTTATATGGAAATCAAAGTAAACAAATGCCTGAAACGTATTCCAACATTTATTTCAACAAGCATTTTCGTCCTTTCTTTCGGCGTACATGCTTATTTATAGGCATGATCAAACATGAACACATCCGATCTTTCTTGACCTAAAGCAACATTCCAGGTGTTCTGATATTTTGTGTAAAGTATAAACACCCACAAATCTGCTGAAAAACATAAATTTAATATAATTCATTTTTCCGATAAACTAGAACTTATGAAGTCAATGATATTCCTTCGATAAAAAATGATGCTGATTACTTCATACAAAGATGGAGTTGCTTCATAATAAAACTTTAGGATTAGGACAACTCGCATACATTTTCCATCTCTTTCACCGATGGACATGATTTATTTGAAGCATCAAATATAGTTTTTCTCTAAAATTACAGAAATTATGGGCTTTCAAGGAAATTGTTGTATAGAAGTATTCAATTAAAATAATTTATTTGCAAGCAGTTTTCATATACAACTGCCGGCAGTACAATTTTGGAAATAAATATATATGTATATATATATATAAATGGTGATTTTCAAATATTTTTCAACCTTGAGTGACAAGCAAAAGATTTACAAACTCTTCCTGGAGGCCTACGTTTGTAAGAGAAGTTAGCAGGGTCTGTTTGAACAGGGCACAGTTCTTGTTCGTTATTTAGAACTATTTTCGGGCAAACCCTTCCGTTTTGAATCCTGTTGCTTAATATGAATACTGAGGGAAAGTGAATAAATATGTTTTATTGGAGCACGTACAGAGAGTAGAAACTGTTGAGAACTTGTAAAACTAAAAGACCTAGCGATGATCATTTTGTACACATTCAAAACAAATATCAAATTACAAGACCAGTGAATAAGTTGGGAAGCTCAAGAGCAGACCACAGAAGTAGTATACTTCTTTAAACAGCATTTTTTTACCTGCTTAATGGTGGTTCCAAACAAGAATCTGGCCGGACAAATGTTAGTTTGTTCACTTCTTAAACAAGTGAGTAAAATAGTTTACTAATATTCTAAATATATTGCACTGTCGTGGTTCAACCCTAAATAAGGTAACACTAAAATTTGGCTGTGTGACAGAGCCTCAAATTAGAATGTTGATATTATTGACCTTGAGTTTGGTGTCAAACTATTCATGTATATGTATGACTAGTTAGTGGCTGTAAGCGAGTATTAAAAAATGCAAACTTATGTCGTACTGAATATTTTAGTTAAAAGAAATGTGCAACTTGTTGGGAGAATAATTATACATATACCGATAATCATGTATCCATGATGTTAACTAGCCTTCTTTATGGAGAAATTATTTAATTATGCGTTTTTCGAAAACTTTAAATACATATAAAAATTATGTCCGAACATCTACATAAAAATAAGTATATATAGAGAAATGTATTGGTTTTAAAGGGCTTTAAACCGGAACATGCGTCTCTTGTGACTTTTTCATGTATTTGTCTTTCTTTCCAAGGTGATTGACAAAAACAAAATCTTACAACCATGATCTGCTCTTTTTGGAAAGCAGGATGCCAAATCAAACATACGAAATCGACAAAAACTGGCAGGATTGGGTAAATTATATTAAGTGCCACATTCCTGAAATATGCATTATATTCTCGCCATGGAAATAGAACCGAGCACTACGATTTAAATAACGCGCATCAAATATCCGCTGAATGTCGGCTTTACTTTCCAGCAGCTCATCAAGTGATACCGTACGATGGGGCGTTAATTCATCTACCATTAGCACAAATTGTATGTCAATGGCAGCTCTGAACAGAAGAACATGGGAAGGATTTCATCATTAAAGCAGCATGCAGCGATTACAGTACCACCATCGATAAGAATGCTTCTCAATACGACAACACCGCGGCCGTCATATCTATCTGTCACTTTCTTCAATATTTTCGTAGGGTTATCAAGTACCTAATTTACCTCAGATTATCTGGCGTACAAAATAGGTAGAGAAAATAAATCTAGTCTCATCTGTAAAGAATACCGCACACCTCTGTTCTGCTGTACAATACTTATATTCTATGGACCACTACGGTGTCTCCAGTGAGCAATTTATAATAGAATATATTGATTTATCTTCGGACAAAACTCCAACTTTGTGTACTCACCTGAGCACTATAAACTGTGATATTGTGTGTCCTGTGCTCCTGTTAATTTGTTTTGCAATGTTACTTTCTGTTTGGTGTCTATCTCTCTTAACCTGAAGGAGCAGATCGCGATCTACACTGGGAGGGTTAAATAGAAAACTCCAATCTGTCTTCCACACAGTTGCGCCTGTAATCCTGAAGGCAGAACGCGCATGCGATTTCATATTATCTGCGACACTGAACACTTAGGCCACACTCACTACTGTTGACACCCTCTCCAACCCTTCCAATATATCGATCAACGAGTAAAATCATCAATATGTTCTGGATGTGCCATTTTGTTTTCTCCAGAACACAACAAACAGAATCGAACGTTTGTAAAACTTACGCACAAAATCCAGTGACTTACGTTCAACTGATGCTACTGGTCTGTGTGACCCCATTTTGTTTTCACGACAGGAAAACTACACGTCATGCTCCCTAATTGGGCGTGAGCGTTTGTTCCTGTTTCTAGAACCGGTCTCGAGTATAATTGTGTTTAGTGTTTTTGATATTTACAACGTTAGTTTACTTTTCCACTTCGTCTTTAAGTTCTGCACACCAGTGTACAAAACATCCGCTTTGACTCCGAAGGGAAAGTTAAAACCTAGGACCCAGAGTATTGGACCACAGTTATAAATAGGATCATCTATTCTTTTCCTTCGCTCTTGATCACTCTTCCTGGAAGTGCTCTTTGTGACATCATAGTCTGAGACTCAAGAGCATTCTATGCTAACTCTCACTTTCAATCAGGAACTCCTGCTTCTGTGACCTCTCTACTCTCTGTCACATAGCAGCCACTAGGTTCAATGTAATGTGTCTCGTCGTTTCGGGAACAAAGCAAAAGAATCACGTGGGCATGTGTCTAAAACTTTCCTGTTTGTGTAAACTTTGCGTTAATCAAACCATTGATGAACGAAAGGGTTAACTGTGAGTTTTCTTCCTGTGATGAAGAATCGGTGCATGGGAAATAGATGTGTTGAGGTGAATCGCTTTCAGCGTTTACAAATTATGGAAACACTCTTCAGTGTAAAACATGCCAGTATCATAAACACTAAGTATCCAATAATGCTTAGACAAAAGTAGAAGAGTTTTACTTCAACCAACAAATCAACGTACCTTAGGACTCCGAACGAGTCCCAGACTTCGAACCGAAAATTTACACTCATCGTCAAAAAATTAGTCGCAACCGACAGGAATGAAACAAAACGCTGGGTTTACTCTGAACGTTAGTGGTTCTTAGGAGGACGGGTAAGATCGTTTTACATGAGAAATCGATTCCTGGGCATGAACTTTATGGTCGTAATGACAAATTGTAGAATTCGTCAAATGAGGTATGTAACAGGCCCTTTTGAGATGTAACAAGGCCAAATATAATAAACTCTTGTAGTTACTAACGGGATTTTGTATTTGAAGCCTAATTAAAGGGAATCTTCAAGATAATATTATGTCTAACGACATAACTATTATTGTTGTTTTTTATTCAACTCAAATTTTCCTTACCGCACTCCATGTGTTGGCTTTTCTGTAAGAAGTGCACTTGCGTGAGAAATGAAAATGGTTTGATAATATCAAAAATGTAAGAAAGATAAAATTAATCACATTTATTTTTCTGTGAGATTTCAATATGATAGAATAGGAAAAGAAGCAACTCTAATTATTGACGAAGTTTAGCGTCAATATCTGTATTTATTTTTCAAACTACACATTTCGCATTTTTTCATTTGATGTGTATGCAAAGTTTTTGATGTATATACCAATAGCTCAATGCAATAAATTATAAATGGCCAGGTGCTAACACGTCTGTGTGGAACACCTTATATTTCGGGAACTCTACTTTGATAACAACCTATGGTTCACAGCAATTAAATGTCACGCCACCAAAGGAATACGACATGGCAATCGATTTCAAAATTTTATCATTTTAAACGTTAAGGTATAACGGAAGACCTTTTCGCAATCGAATTTGGCCCTTATTTTTTTGTTCTTAAATACATGCAGTCTGTTTACGTATTATTTTGGTGGCGTCACATATAACTGCTGTGAACCATAAGCGCATAGGCACCACAATTCTTTATCTTATTTGCTCACTTAGTGCAACTTCTCATATAAGAAGCGAACTGCCATTGATAAATAGTAAACAGCGCAAACTTTCAACTTAAACACTTCGACACCTTGCCGACGGTGGATCTCAGTAACGTACGAGAAGAAAGAATATTAGCGATAAAAATTTTATTAAATTTTGTTACAAACGTAAATATTTAAAAATCTGAAAAGGTAACAGATAACAGCAGCACGAAATATGAAGATGTGAGTAGTTTCGTTATAGCTTGACAATTTGTGCGTGCATGCTTTTAGCTGGGAAAGTTTTCTACTCCGCATTTCTTCCGAGAAGAGATTTCAATTTCAAATCAAATGCAATGAAATTTTTGTTACAGGACGAGCCTGATATTCTATATACCGTTGAGGAACATTTTTTAAGTTCCTTTAAAGACAGATTGAAACATGCATAAAGCACAGGAATTTCAATTTATATTATATTAATCCTAGTTTCTCGCATAATATACCAAAAGTACCGTAACAATTCCAAGAATTGATTTGTTCCCTCAGTTTTCTCAATAATCACCAGCCACACGGTATGATCAGACAACCCTAAAACTTTTAATACGATTGCTTAATAGAAACGTTTGCATTAACCTAAATCATTTCCAATTTCAACAGCAAAACTCGTGTATCTAAATTTTTTCTGATTTTTATTTTCAGGAAAACGATGGAACATGCCTTATGAAATCATTCTACTTTTCGAACATGCGGTCAGTGTTGCCATTCTCTCTGTAGATCTACTGACGTATCAGTATATCTAAACATTTTTAACTCCTGTCTACTGATAGATTCGTAATTTACTAATTTTCCCGGTTTTAAGAGCACTTACACACTCAGGGACATGCTTTCAAAGAATGTCTGCTTTTTTTCAGCACTTCTTTCAGCGCTCACCATCTACTGATCCAAAGGACATGACTCAATATGAGAATTGGTGTGAAGAGAAAAAGATGACCGCCATTAAAATTATGAAACGCTTCTTACCTATTCCTTTTTTAAAAACCATACTGGTTAATGAAAGAAATACGGGTTTAGGCCATAAAATACAAATTTTAAAGATGACAATCCGATTTTTGGTGAAAATGTGACAAGGATGGTAAGTCAGATAATATCCGAAAACTTGAAAATTTTTATCGTCCTGGAGCGAAAAGTACGTCAAACGTGCTTTTCTAACCGCAACAAAACTATTTCAGAACTTTCATCAATTTCAGTGGTTCAATAACCACTTCGGAATTTTGAAGTTAATTTGAATGGAACGAATATAAAATTTGTAGGCATTTCTTAATTAAGTTTATTTTCTAAAAATTTTACTGCATCATATGCGAAATCCAAATGGCAGTTTCAAAAAGAATCGTTCAATTTATTCTTTGAATAATCAGTCCCTCCTTAGTCACATGTATGTGTTATTCAGTACAGATACATAAAATACGGTTACATAGCGTTATACACTGCATATATAGGAAATAAAGTTAGCATGCTCATTTTGCATATGTAACTAGTGTTGCTATTTTATTTTCCTGGTACGTAGGGCTATGATTGAGGGTTTAGCCTCCCGCGTAAATAAAACAGTTTGAAAAGTTTCTAGTTGCATATTAGATATTTATAACGGTCGCGTAATTTGTGATCATTCAGTTTTGTGCTGAAGTTTAAACTCAAAATTAAGAAAGCTTTTTCTTGCTACATTGGCTGTGATTCTGATTGAAAGAATCCGCAGTCCTCATTATGTTATGAAAAGAAACTACAACTACGTACGAATATCCTTTCATGATAATTACTGCCCAGCTGCAGAAGCTGCATTCACAACTGTAACTCAATAAGCTTTTCACCCCTTATCAGGACTTTTTTTAAAATTTTAAATTACTGTGAATTTATTTGTTTTTAACAGTGTAAACTGAAATATGTGCGCACAACTTATGATCGAGTACAATAGTGGGATAGTGGTCCAAAAAATTCCTGATTAATTAGATTTGTGTTTAATATTTTAGTTATAAAATAGCAAAATTTATATATATATTCTGGAAGCTTCAGTTATGCGTTTGATTAAAAACTCCAGTAGTTCGGACTTTTACTGGATGAAACTTCACCTTTTCTCTCGACATGCCACAACACGTTATCTTGCCCAAGTGTAAATTATTTACTCTACGTTGCACGGTATTTTCTGTCAAATGCCCGTAACTAAACGGGTTCTTATGTTATTCGTTTACAATATCCTGATGCCTCCAAACGACACTACATCAGAATGACCATGCATTTGCTTAGAATAAAGAACAATGAACCTAAAAAGAGACAAAACAGAATGAAAAGCAACCACCGTCCTATCCAAGGAAATCTAATTAAGGTTCGCTGTTTGTATTTGGGCTGATATAAAGAAATAAGGTACCTATCCCATCCCATAATGTACAGCCATTCAGGAAAGTGTCGAAATGATTACCAGTAGTTTGGTTTGGAATGATAGCCTTTTCCAAGCGTTGCCACGCATTTGAAACCAGTTTTCCAAATAACGCCGTTATCCTTCAAAGATGCGGCGTGCCGCCAACGATGTGACTTATGTCTCTGAACGGAAATTAAACTTCGATCTATTTATTTATTATCTAGTCACGTTATCGTTGCTTAAATCATTGAAGTGTTCTGTTATTCAGGTTGCAGTTTTCAGTGTTTCTTCCTCGAAAATTACATCTGGTTGATGAGTGGAATCTTGAGATACGTTTATTTTTAGCTCCATGCTAATAAATCCATTTAATATTATAGTTTTTCTATTTTATGTATAGTTGTTCTACAATTCCTCTTTAGTAATTTGCATTCCTGGAAATTTACTGAATATGGCACCTCTCCTGAAATTTATGACGCCAACTTTTAGCAATCGAAGTGACAGAAATGGTTTTCTTAAGAGTCGTATTGTCCTCATGGGAGAGGAATCCCCAGAACCTTAATTTGCATATTTTTTAACAAATAATCCGTGGATTACATGACGAGGTATATTTTTCCTTTCTTCCACCCTACGTCCCACTTCAAGTGATCTAACCATTTTAGCAGTGTTGCTTTAATTTTGGTAAAGTGTTTTGCGAACAATCCTTCCATCTACAACCGGTTCTGTGGAGAAAAGTTAACTTTCTTGTGGCCGTCAGTTCATCGCATCCGCCATATATAGGAGTGTAAGATATCCCTGATGTACATCAATGATAAGGGCTTGACTGATGGTCCCCTGCCTCAGGTTACAGGAAAGGGGGTTGGCAGGTTTTTCGTGTATGTAACACGCACGCGCGGTACGTCACATTCAGGATTCTTTGGGTGACATCAATTGCATAATGAAAACTTTGAAACACTAAAATCTTTACGAACAAGGTTAGTTTCATAGCGATTGAAATTGATTTATCCATAACAAAAACATACATGACACGGAATCCCAACAACGAATGTCAAAATAAGCATTTATGCACTAAGAATTCATCTATGTTCGATTTCTCTTGAAAGGATATTTTGTCAATCAATATTTATCAATGTTATTTTATTTATCCTCTTTTTCTAACTTGTGAAATCCAGACATCGTTCGCTGAGACTTAATATGCAGTACGTTTTGCAAACACAAATATGTTTTACTCTCTAAATGAGTACAAAATCCAGCTTCACCTACAATAGAAAGAACAAGTTTGTGTGATCCTGCGCAACAAAAAGAAAATCCTTTGAACTGAATTGTTTCAGTGGCAGTAATTGTTATTTATTCGGTTCAGTGTGATCTCACATTCCATGTGTGTTATACAACGAGCAGCAGCCAATAATTGCAATGTATGCCGAAAACTGTGAATGTTTACCCTGAAGAAGTCTTAAATTTACATGCACTTGGAATAAAAAAAAGAACATGTATTGATCTGGAAATCGAGAAATAAAAAAATCAATGTGAGTATGATCTACACATATAACTAAAATTATTATTTTTTTGAATAAAATTATCACAAAAACGTTGAGTTTAATGAAATTTGAGAAGTTGTTTCTTTTTTTTTGCAGTTCTTACTAGCATAAAAAAAGTCATGAATTTAAGCATAATCTATAAGAAAAGGTTTAAAAATGAAAAAAAGTCATGAATTTAATTATAATCTATAAGAAAAGGTTTAAAAATGAAAACAGAAATCATGAATTAAAGAATAATCTATAAACAAAAATGTTTAAAAAGTGAAAAAAAGCCATGAATTAAAGCATAATCTGTACGGGTAAGTGTCAGTTTCCTATGAAAACGATGTTCCTCATTTCTAATACGCAAAAACCTATGGATTTGCACTCTAATTGTGGATGAATGGTGCGGTTATAAATTCAAATAATTTTATTCAAATAATATCCATCCCTAAATTTTTTTAAGGAATTAAACTTCAGATGGTTTTTGTTTCACAAGCTAGAAGCTCACTTTTTTGGAGTGTCATTACTGAAATCGCATTCTGGTGTTTCAATTTGTAAAGCAAGTCCTTGAAGCATTTTTCGGTAAAAGCTAAATGAATAATCCTGCGATTACAAATCAAGAATCAAATGGTATTCGAATTCTACTTAAAGTACTTAATTGAAATTTCGGAATGTGTACTACGTACGTAGATGATATTTTCCTCCAATTTCAAAATTTGTTTCTATTTTACGAATTCCAGTTTTTCAAATTTAACGTTAATCAACATATTAAATTTGGCAATTTCAATATGAAGTTCCCAGAGCTAAAGTATTGCCATGGCTCGTACGAACTTCGCATGAACGTTCACGCGTTATCATTATCATCAACAATGGTACAACTTCCGTAGGTGTTTGCTGCCATATTAACAACATTGTCTCATTGAAGTCTGTTCGTTTAAGCGTCGTTCGGTTCTTGAAGAGTTTCACCGAACCAGTCCCTGATATCGTCAGCCCACACACGGAACGTCCTCTTGCATTTCTTTCGTTCATAAAACCAAACACCAATGTCTTTATCTGTCTGTCATTTTTCATTTTTGTCATTCTTCAGATATGTCCAAATAGTCTTAGTTTTTCTGTAAGCTTTTTTTTTAACAGGGTCTCTTTTAATTGTATTTATCTGTACACATCTTCATTTTTTTATGCTTTGGTTCCATCCGCTTCGTACAACTTTGCAGCAGCACTTTCTTTCAAGAGTAAGTATTCTTGTCTCTGATTCCTCTGTCAATGTCCAAGTCCAAATTCACGTTTTCTCTTCTAAATTAATTTCTTTACATTTGCTTTACAGTTATCAGTTATCTGCGAACTAAAATTCTTGCCGTTCACTAAAAGTTAGAACGAAATAATTATTTCAAATTTGTGACTAAACTCCCTAATTTTTTAGTTATTTTTATAACTTAAAGAATGATTAGTTTCACCAACTATTGTAAAATCCAAATTGCCGCCCCGGTGGCGCAGTTATGTAAGGCTTAGCACATAATTGTTCGTCAAAAAGGGATCGCTGTCGGATCCTAGTGAGGCATGGATGTAGTGTTTGTTTTACGGCACTGGCTATCTCTCTTCCTGGGAACCAATGACCCTAAATTAAGGACGGGTTACTGCTTATAGCCCATTACGTTGCTCATGGTTGTCGTTAAACATTGAACCAAAACATAAAAACAAGTACCCAAATTTGCCCTTCTTTATTTTTGTTAAGCTAAGCCGGTTAGGACTTATCACTGAATATGCCGTCTTGACATGCACGTCACCTCTGTAGTATGTCTCATATATTCTCCCCTGAAAAAAAGCGGGTCACGTGATCACCTCAAGCCCTTCTTGAAATAACTCTTTGTTGGAGTAGGAATATTCCCGAAGTAATTTCAGACGATGTGTGTAAGAAACAGCACCCAATTTTCGAAGGATTCATGGCTCGTAAGCGCTTCCCTTCCGACACCGTCCTGGGAGTTTCGCTCAAAGTCTACATGGTGCGTGACCTTTGCTAACCGTTGAAGACCTACGGAGAATGTACTACTGCAATTGTAAAAACTGCTCTGTCACTTCAGGTGAGTAATGTTTATATTAATTGCCGCAAGCGGCGTGAAATACTTGTCTAGTGAGAGTTTGTCTTTCACTGTTTTCTTTCCACTGAAGTAAGTACGAAGACAAGGGTACGTGGCTTCACTCAACAGAAAATTGATTTTCCATAAGGAATACATCAACAAGTGCGCTGTAGGTAGATAGGTATGGTGTGTAAAAAAATTGGGTGGGTAAATCAACTAATCAGCGAGATTTGTGGGTTATATGCAAAATTAGAAAGTAATCATTTCCTCGTTTAAAAACTTCTTCGTATTCTGAATAAAAAATGAATTACAATCCGTTGGAAACGAATGTATATGCATTTCGCTAACCGCCTAGATGAAGTTGGAACTTATGGAGCACTTACTTTCATATGTTCATAAATGTCATGTTACACTCCCCCCCCCACCCCGGACGTTGAAATGAAGTCCAGTGTGGTGTAACGGTTAGTATGCTCGAACGGAAATCGGGAGATTCGTGTTCGATTCAAGGGTCCAGAACGATGTAATTTTCTAATTTTATGAAGTGATTAATATTACCTGTGAAACAGTAATATCCACGGAACGCAGATACTTCTGATTGTCATCTTAATAATTCAGATGCTTGCTACGTGTTATGTGAAGAATATTTCTTCCAGACGATCTACCATTTCCAAATAATGTAGCTTTCTAAGGGGCTATGGTTCTTCTTTTGAGAAAGTCAGAATATATCAAATTATGAAAGAGCAGTTCAAACACTAAGGCTTTGTTTTACGGAGATATCTAAAACCTACCGAACTTTTATTTCCCAAATATGAATGGATCGCTCCACTCGCCAGGGATAAAAGTAAAACTATGTATGAGCTGTAATTTGTTTTTGATTGGGGGTTTAACTACCACCGTAAGCAACTGAGTGGGCTATGGGTAGTCGCCCGTCTCTAGATTAGGGTCACTGACACCCGGACAGTGAGAGAGCCAGTGCCGTAAGACAAACACAACATCCATGCCTTACCGGGCGGCAGCTGTAGTCCCTCGTTAACCTGCTGGGGAACGATCCACAAACATGCTGCTGATAAGAAAGCCTCGGATAACAAGACTAAGCATCTATACAAAAACCAGGATTATGGGTACAAACTGTCGGAATTTACGTATAAGTACCGCAATATATTTTATAATTTATATTGTGAATCAAAAACGAGTGTACCAATTTAGACATTTATCAACATATGAAAGTGACATTTGATTATAAAGTGTGTTTAAGGAAGACACCGGGAGTACGAGGATAAACAGTAAAAACTCTGGTAGACTAATCAGGTGGGAAAACACTTGTGGTTGGCGTTTGTTTTTCTTCGTCGTTTTTACAAACACTTCGCGAATTTCTTGATAAGGCTCAAGTAAGCATTCTACACATCTTTTAAATGCCCATCCTCTTTTCATAACAGTGTCAAAAAGCAAATCATTTCCATTAGATTAAGTAGCAAAAAAAAAAACCAAGGAAAGTATATTATTCTAAGTTTGCATATCGTACTCCGGATTGACAGTTTCCGTTTCTGATTCGTCATTCAATTCACATTGTTGCGAATCCGTAATCAATTCTTCCAACTCTTCGGACGTCAGTTCTTAACATTCGTTTCCTACTACCACTTTTTCGAAAAACGTTGTATTAATAGCATTGAAACCTTCGTACTCTACGTTTTGTGCCATAGTTTCGATTTGTTCTACTATCGTATTCATGTGTGAGATTTCTCACAACTTCTGGCCAACATTTCAACCAACAGCTATTAATTATAGAAGGTTTAATTCATTGAGGGATTCCTTGATGTGCAAAAGACAGTCAGACATATAATTTTTTCGGCGTTCTCTCACTATTAGACTTTGTTGGTTGTCCCTAATTTTCAGTATTTCTTTAAATGCTCTTCTTTCATAGTTCCTCCGGAAAACCGCAATCACACCTTGATTTAGCGGCAGTAAGAGAGACGTGGTGTTTCATGGCCAACAAAAAAAACACTTCTACATTTTGATAGTCAAATCTGCGGGCTTGTTGCCTTATGGCGCAACACGGACTATGAGCTAGGTATCACATTTAAATCTGTAGCATTGCGCTAGAAGTGCTGGAGTGGCCCAGAAGAATCAGTCCATGTTTTGCACTCCTGGGGAGAAAAAAATGGACTAATGACTGGGGCTTGCGCGGTCACTTTGATTGAGCGGCGTGCCAAAATCCACCAGGGCAATCAAGGTGTGCAATAAATATGCGCGATACTTCTCATTCTTATGATTTTTAATAATGTTTTTTTTATTTCCACAGAACGAAACACCAAAACCATGGATAGTAAGTACGTGTACAGCTAGCGATTACTACGCAAAAAGTACCCAACCAAAACAAAGTTCCCCAGAACTTTTCTTCATTTTATGATGAATAAATAAAAAATTTTATTTCCACGAAATTATATATATAAATAATTTTATTAACTTATTACTGTTTACTACGGTTTAGCATTCATTAACCCTTTTAATGAATTCGAATCGCTGACCCAATATATATTTTACCCGAAAATGACCCTCAAAACACCAACGTTGAGTTCGATGACTTGCTTTTCATTTTAAGGATTCTGGCCAGTCAAATTTTACCCTGTTGGTCCACCAGGTGTTGCCCTCAGGTTGCGACAATTGGAAGTTTTTTTTTTGTGCTACACACATCCCCGTAAACCCTTGCTGCGGTTGTGCTGGTGTAGCTTAGGAAATCTGGAACCCGCTCCTCGAGATGAAAAAATAATTTCTCGTTCAAATTTACATGGATCAGTCGTTTTCCCCATTGCGATCTTCAATCAAATGCTACAGAAGCCATCGAGCTGTTCTTACTCACTCATACCGCACACTCAGCCATTTGGCAAGCACTTTCGTCAACAGAAAATTACAATTGTTCTCTTGCCGTTACAACACTGCTGTCACCACACTAAAATGAAATCCACGACCAATAACGAGGGGCACTCCTTCCTGTAGAAGGAATTATTAATGAAACAAAACAAGACATATATGCAGTTAGACACAAAATGAGAAAATGATTATGGCATACCAAATGATTATTTACAACAAATAGTGCTGAAATATAAGGAACAAAAATCACGCGAAAACAAAAACAGTACACAAATAATCGGAGGATTGAGCTACACTAATTTATCGTCTTCGTAAAATAAAAATTTTATTTCAATCAAGAATGTTCATGTCAAAAAAAAAAAAAAAAAGAATGTCGATGCCAATAAAAAGCTAACTATGCAATACTTCATGAATAAAAATATAAGGGGTCGTAAGAATAAAAGTGTCTAAATGGTAAAATGAATTTCTTTAACGTTAAACCAGACGATTTTTGCCGCTCCGCATGAGTAAAAGAAAGGGGGAAAGTTGAAGTTTCGTTCGCAACAAAATATTCAAGTTGCATCAGGTACCCAAGGGAAATTTTAAGCGGGTTGCAGAGTTTGCACTGAGCTTCTGTAGGAGAACAGAATGCAATATCAGATTCATAGCTTAGGTGAAACAGTTAAATGATCAAATTTACTTTTACCTTAAAGATAAGGAAGCGCACAACGGGGTATTACGAGACCAGCTGGAGCTTCGGGCAGGCAGGAAGTAGTAGCCCGGTGTGGCATGAAGTGTAGAAAAAATCTCGTCGGCATAGCGTTTCACGAGGGAAAGCAGAAGTTGTAGGATGGCACAGTGAGAACACATGTATTTGTGATCTACAACCACTGGACAGAAGTGTCAGTTCGGTGTCGGTAGGATGTTAAACCGATAAAGAATTATAAGTGTCGGAAGACCTTTGAGCAAGAAAATGTAGTTCGTGTTCTGTGCTTTCTAAGAATTTAAGGTTGGATGAGCAGAGTTCTACATAATTGACAGATAAAGCTGCAGCACGTTTTTAATCAGGAATGGCTGTTAGTCTTTTAGCACAACGTTGGATGACCGCATGAAAAACTTGTGGTTGTCTGTTGACATTTAGGGAATACGAAGGAGAGAGACACGCTGTGGTACGAGAAATTAGCCTGATGCAGACTGAAGCTCAGGAAAATGATATTGAAATGCATTTGATTTTATGTCGTTCTCAGGTGTATCAGGAAGAGCAAAGGGGTGTCCATCAAGTGGTTTCCATGATAAATCGGCAGACCAAATCAGGGAGACCTTGGCTTTAGCACAACATACGTCAGTGAGTGTTCGCATAATTGAGAAACAGCGCAGTTTGTTGAATAAATTTTGAGTTAAACATGGCGGAAAGAGCGTAAAAATATTATTTCCAAAGTCGTCTTGTTTCTCAGTACTAATCTACAAAGTCCAACAGAACTAAAGGGTAGCTGTCCATTTCTATAATTAACTTCACCGTCTGCATTGGGTACTGGGAGGAGAAAAAAATTATCTATAATATTGTCTTCTAGAGGCGTTGCTAAAATTAGCAGCTGAAGGAAACCATCTAGTCACGAAACTGAAAATATATCTTCTACAGTAATGCGATGTATGCCTCCGCACATGTTGCGGAGTCTACAGATAGATACTTTTACACTTTCCACATACCACCTAGAGAAAGCACTGTCTAATTTTGCAGCGCCATTTCTGCCGGCATTCGACAATTTACCAAATTCCTCCTAAGATTTCCCAGCCAAGCTTTCCTACCTTCCAGATACAGAGAACCACATCATAGGAAGTTTCGACGTCGTCTCCTTATACCTCTTAGTAAAACTTACCGAGGCAACTACAGCACTAAAACAAGCAATAACGGTTTCTAACATGTTCTCACTGGACTGTCTCTAACAAAATGTTCAACTATTGCAAAGGTTTCTGACCATAACTATTTCTGCTTCTAAGAGAGCATCTATAAGCAATCATGGGGTGTGCCCGTGGGCTCCACCATGTCAGCTCTTTTAGCAGAAGCTGTCCGCCTCACATTGGAAATCAAACTTCTAGCCACAGAATCACAACCCACAACTACCTCGCTCCGCTATGCTGATGACTTATTTTTCACATGGACCCACCACCAAGAAGAACTAACATATCTTTTCGTCAGACTGAACACCTGCACCGTAGTCAAATATTCACGATGGAGTGCAAACCCAACTATTATCTTTACTTCTTGGACAAAATGATCACGAAACCGCCCCACGGGCCCACCCAAAACGCAAATATACTACAAACCGACATACGTCCCAAACGTTATGTCACAATCAGCAGCTTCCCCTACCTTGCATAAAATGGCTGTTTCGCTACGGAGCAAAAAGAGTATTCACCCATAGCTCAGACAATGAGAAACAAGAGCGCGAAATCAATTCATTAAGAGAGTTGGCACGAACAATTGGGATTGCATCCCATGCTACTGAGAATATCATCAGTAAAAGCAGATCCAACTGGTCCAATTCAAGCAATCACACCCCCGTGCAAAGATCTTACTACATTGGATCCTGCCCATATTTCCCACGATTCATTGTTTTTCTTGCAGAACGAACTTGGAAAATCTAAGTTAAACATCGGCGTGAGAACACCCAGATCGCTTTTCTCAAGGCTAATATCGCAGAAGACTACAGGCAGAAACCTAGACAAAGCAGACATATACGCTATGCAGATATAATATCTTGATGAATCTCTAAAGGTCTACGTAGGAATGACTAAACGGTCTATCCGCTTCAGACTGGATGAACACAAAAGAGACGTTAAACTGAAACAACTGTCCACAGCGTTAGCCAGAGCAGCAAGTCTCCATGACGCCACCCCTAAATGGGACAACGTGATAAAGTTCCCCCCTATTTATGCCCTTACATGACATGAACCGAATCGAACCTTTCTGGCTCGACGTGGAAAATCGGGTTCGCGCTAAATGACTTCAACTTCGAAATGTACTGGAACTGGAGAATCTGCTGTTGCCCTTATGGTACTAGATACCCCAAAATACCTGTCGGCACCTCATTAAATGGATGCCTTGCCGAGTGGATGCTGTTCAGAAGGCTAAATGGGGTCCTACATCTTATTATGTAGGTGATCATCATGTAATAGCTCATCGGTGTATATATCCCGTAAACCCAAGTTTTGTCTTGATAAGAAGAATGTGTCTAAACTCGATTGATTCCACTTATTTGTTTCCTGATATCCGTGCAGAACAGTGAGATATGCCGTTTGATCAAAATCGTTTTTCGGTTTTCGTGCTATGCAATGAAAACCAGAGCTAAGAAGTAGTACGAAGTTCAAGAGGTCAATAAAAGCTTCAGTTTCGCAGGAAATGTGTTCTTTCCGATACCATTACACACTGAAGAGCAATTGAAATAGAGATACCTGTCTAGTAACGTGTAGCACCACCTTGACCCCTGATGACGGCGGCGATGCGTCTTGGCATGGACTCGACAAGACACCGGAAGCGTTGGGAAGAAAAACGTATCCACGACCCCTGAACAATTTCCTACAGTTCACGAAGATTTGATGGGTGCGGATTCAGAGCCTCGAACATCTCTCTCGATTGCATCCCAGATGTGGTCGATGGGATTGAGGTCAGGTGACCTAGCTGGCCAAGGAAGTGATGTCCCGTCGGTGGAGTATTCATCCAACCATTCGGATGCAATTCGGGAGCGATGGCAAGGTTCATTGTCTTGTTTCAGGATGAGGTCCCCAGTGGGATGTTGAAGACGCACAAACGGGAGCAAATGGTCGTCCAAGATATCCCGGTAATGTTGACCTGTGAGGGACGATGTCAAACGTACCAGGGGTCCCATTTCATTTCACGTAAACAGTCCCCAGACAAAAATGCCATCCCCATCAACTTGAGGAGTACCTTCCTGGCAAGAAATATTCATCGCTTCATATGGATTGCGCCGTATTCGTATCATGCCATCCCCATGAACCAACTTTTATCTCGACTCATCAGTCCAGGCAACATTTCTCCACATGTGTAGAGTCCAGTGGCGATGTTTTCAGGCCCGTGTTATTCTTTGTACCCTGTGATGTACGGTCAGCAGCGATATCCTCGTGGGACGATGGCTTCTGTATCCCATAGCGAGGAGATGGTTCCGGATGGTGTGGCCCGCCCATCCGCTGTTACAATGTGAGCTAGCCGAAGATGACCTCGCTCATCCACACGCTGTTGTCCACGGCAGTTGGCCCTTGCAGGGATGGTTTTACCGGAATCGATGTACTCACAGTGCACCCGTGACACAGTGGCTCGTGAAAATCTCAATGCCTGCAAGACTTCCGTGATGGAGTGACCCATTTGTCGGGTCCCAACAATTTGCCCACGATTAAATGCGCTTAGGTCCTTCGTGTTACTGATACTGCGGTCGACTCTTACTGATTCCCGTCGCATCATTCCTTATATTGTCGGATCGCTGCATGTCGTTTCCGTTTACAGGGCCTCTCACCGCGCCACATTTGCATAACGTCTGCTGTCTCTAATTCAATTGCTCTTCAGTGCATATGGATACGACTATACCAGTCTTTCAAACATTAAAGGGAAGCCTAATGAGTCTAAATGATCTCCTCTCTTTAGAATATTAACAAAATTTTGACTTTACAAAAGCGTAAATTCAGAGAACACATCTGACTGAAATGATCTCCTCATGCTACACGCAAATAAATTTAATTTCTATTTTAGTGAAATGGAATTTTTAGATAATACCAAACGAAACAACTGCTTGTCACAGATTGAAATATAATATTTTCTTCATTAATGATTTGCACCCCTGCATTTTTACGAAACTGATACGTCACCTATGAGCACTCTAGTTAATTTCTAGCAGTGTAAACCTTATAAGAAAAATTATTTTCTTCAGGTTTTTCTTCAAAAAAATAAAAAAAGACCTAAAGCTTTGGCAAATATTATTGACGATGATTTTTTGTGCCATGTTATAATACAGAACATGCCATAACATTGTCTGGCAGGGCAATGAAATGGAAACTGGTGTTTTAAATCTTGGTTCTTTGAAAGTGAATTTGCTTGTTTGTTCAGTAAACATAGCCTAGAACCTATTTAAGTTATATACATACATGCAAAACAAAAATGTACGTTTATCTCCCGCAAGTAAAGGAAGTAAATGTCTTTTCCTTGAAGTCGTCTTGAAATACAAAAGAAAAAAAGAAGGCTTCGTTCGAAACATTTTGGAGACTGTATTTGAAGAAAGCTTTTGCCTGCGAGAGGCAGCAACTAAAGTGCACGTCAGTACTAAAGAAAAAATTGAATACATCTCTTCGTAAAAATATCTGCAAAATTGAAAAAAAATCATTACAGCCTAAATACAAATCTACCATACAAGAAGGTAACGAATTATATATACTGTATATACGTATAAACTAGCCATCATGCCGGGTCTCCGCACGGTGCATCTATAAAATAATATTTTGAACATAAATTTGAAAAAAGTGAAAAATTAATAAGGGAAATTAAAGTAATTTAAAACACAGTGGTTACATTAATTGCACACGGTTTGACGTATAACGATTGAAGGCTTTGGCGCCCGTTAATTTCAAATGAAAATTCCATGAAACTTTTCTAGCAATTCAACTTTCCTGGTACAATTATTTGTGAACCTATTAGCATTTTGAACAGTAAAGCTAAGCCATTTTTTGTGGGGTTTTTCCTCGTTTATAGTTTTTTCTAGGTGTACTAGTGGTACAAAAATTCAAGCAGACGATATTCCAAAGCCAATCTTTGAAATCATTTTGGTTTTCAAACTTTCTAGGCGTAGAAATGATGGAAAAAGTCAAACGGACATTGCTCCAAACGCCGCACTTTTTTTTCGGACTTATCTAGATATCTGGATCGTAAGACCTAATAGTATATATAATTTCAGATATCTAGGTCATTTAGAAGTAGTCGAACATTTCGCGAAAACTTCAAGCAGACAATGTTCCAAAGCAACCACTTTGATTTCTTAGTTTTCGAACTTTTCTAAGTATACAAACCTTAGGGCCTATCAGCACACCAATTTTCAGAATTTTAGGTAATCTGATGATGATGTCATCCTTGCAGTTGCGTCGGACTCTTGACGATTCCATTGGCTGGGGCCCTCCATGTGTCCTTTCTTAGACACTCTCCCTCAGCTGTTCCATTGTTCAGCCCAATATTCATTTGATTGTGTCCAGACAGCATGTTCTTTTTTCTCTGCAACTTTTCCAAGTATCATATCTTTCTTTAAAGAAATTCCAATTTTAAAAGAATAATTCAAGCATAGCAGAAAACGTTCCAGAGTTGGGTATGGATTAGACTATATTTATGTCTAAGAAAATAGTTGTGTCAGTTATTAGAGCTCGTGCAATTTTCAAGCAACTGTTGAAATGCCTTGGCTGGAGAGCCAGAAAATTTTTTTAAAGAATTGACAACGTTTCCTCAAAGCCATATCCTTTCCTTGAAACTTCTGCATAACACGCTTTGCTGTGTAAAATGAATGTTTCAGACAAACATTCAGTTCTGAAATTACTCGTTTCGATTTACAACCTAGAGCTCTGTGCTTCCATTTGTCCACTTTCCATCCCATTTAACCTGTCTGGAAAGCTTTTAAAATACCCATTATTTCCCAAATTAACATGAGTTTCTTAAACAATAAATTAATATTTCATTTTTCGAAGAATTGGGTGAAACCTAACATATGGTGTGTTTTTAACTTTTTTCAGATCTTAATTTCAAATGTAACTGTGATGTAAAATATATTCATGTAACGATGCAGACTTTCTTTTGGTATTTTTCAGGTAATACACACAACAGGTGTTTATATTTGGAAATCAAAGAATATCCGTAGATTTCATATTTTTGAAACTGCCTTTTAAAAATATATAAACTGTGATTTAAACTAAAAATAATTAACACTTACGTCAATTAATATTTAAATAGATAAAACTGTAAAATAAAGTAATGCCTTCACACTTATAGCTAATCACCACAAATGAATGCAAATATCTCTGTCCAATATAATTTGTTTAAAAAAAGAAAGTAATGTCTGTGCTTCCCGAAGATTGCCTGCTATCCGTTTTCACCTCAAGTACGATCCTGTCTCTTTTTTTTCTGTAGAAACCCAAACAAAATGGCTTGTTGTAAAAAAAGAAATTATTTTATTATTAATACTTTGAAGTGTTATTTAATCGTTTTTTGCTGTTGTTTTGGGAATCTCCGACTACATGACCAACTCAATACCCTGTAAGCAGTCGGTTTTTCTGAATTGACGGGCATTTTCTCTAGGTAAGAGATGAAACGAACTCGTTTGGACAAAACGAAAAAAAAAAGAAGAAAGAGAAAGTTCATGCATTATACGGGACAAAAACCCAGAATTATAATCTGACGAACTGTCAAATCAACGACGTAGAACATTCGTCCACCAGTGCAGCGTAGTTTGTTCCAAATTTTAAAGTAATGATCATTCTTTTCGTTGATATACACCTTTATACACTCACGGACAATGAAATTTGCGCACCAGCAAGGAAGATTTTTTTTTTTTGCAATTTCCGCCGCCGTAACTTGATTGCTGGAATCAATAACTTCGATGATTTTCCTCTTCATTTCTCGCCTTATAGGGTTTTCACTGTTTTAATTCCGCCTTGATCTAGAGGCTGAATGAGAGATGTGTTTGAGGGCAAGAAAACTATTTCAATGTACGTTGGGTGAAGATAAAGATACAAATTAAAACTCATTAGATCTTTCGGCCTTACAATAAGGCCATCATCAGTTCAAAAATTGTAAAACGTTATAAGGAACGAATACATATTTATCTGTCAATGATCAAGGTCAAGTGGGACGTCATGTCCTGAGGAGATCAGATGTGCGGAGAAACCGCACTTTTCTGTCAACACTCCCCTTTTCCTAATCTCCACACCTTCCGATTTTCTTCTTAGAAGCAGTACACTGATAGAAGGTGGGGTCTCTTCGCATATCTGATCTGCTCAGGACATTACGCCACACTTGGACTTGATCATTGACAGATATATATAGTTTCGTTCCTTATAACGTTTTAGAGTTTTTCATCTGATGATGGCCTTATTTTAAGGCTGAAAAGATCTAATGAGTATTACTTTGTAATTTTAATTATAAATACGGTGTTTCAACTTAGACTTCGATGTATTAAATATTTTGTTGAATCATCGGTATGTTGAAGTAATTACATTTAGTATTTTATAGGTCGTGTAGATACGGCTTTAGTAATAATTTCTGGTATTGCTCGCAAGAGGTTTAGAATTTCAACCAGCCTTTGCTATAATTCAATATACTAATTATTACTACGGACATGGAGATCAATTCGGTTCAGTTTGAACATACGTCACGTTGTGCATCTAAGGGGATACTTGTATAAGTATATTAATTTGTAGCGTAGAAAAAACTTCAGGTGCCTACCTTCCGAACGCATTAAATCTCATGTACTCGTGTGGTCTTGAAATGTTTTGACGCGACTAATTTTCAAAATTAAGGCAAGAATGTTGCACCAACTCGTGTATTTCACCGACTAGATATTATCCTTACAAGATCAATCAATAGCAAATTCTAGACACGAGAGCAACTACTCCCGCAAAGAATACTTTTTGAAGAACCTGAATTAATTTCGAAACAAAATTGTACTACGTATATATTTTTCCATGTAATTTCTGCATTATTGTTTACCACAGCGTTGTAGGACTCGCTCGGTGTCAAACCGAAGCATGTAAATCAAGTAAGCGTTATGTATTTCAAAAATCTTTGAAAGTCATGATACATGTGAAAACTTAAAGCAGCTTGTTTTCGTTTCAAAGAGCAAAACAAAAAATTCAATTACAGGATAATATATAGTTTAAATTTTGCTTCAAGTAGTTTGCAGCGAAAATAATTGTTAATATTTTTCTGCTGACTTTCAGAGTAAAGTGGCTCTACACAAGCAACACCGTTTTATAAATTTGAGACAAACATCTGTGAGATGCATGAAATACACATGGTGCAAAGGGCTATGGCGTCACGGTCAAGTTGTATATCATAACATTTTCCTACAACTGCATCATATTTTTGTAAGTCCGTGCAGAGCAAATGCTAGATGGATAGCACACTGCTTATGAAGCAGATATCACACTGAGTAAGATGGCACACTATTTATGAAACGTAGCAGTGCGTCTTTCCTCAACAACCGGAGCCATTTTCAATTGGGTAAAAACATGCTCACTCAACGTCTTTGCCTTCACGTGCTAGATACGAATTCCACAACAGCAACATCCCAGCAACTCAGTTCCGTTGACTAAATGTTTCCGTGGGTAATTATTATCAAGATCTTCCTCTCATAAGACTGAGAAAAAAGGAAACAATTTCCCATAACCTATGAAAGGCGTATCAGAAAGGAAATATAATGTATATTGTATACCCTCATCAAGGCATTTCTCAATTTTTGTCAAAAGGGGAATCCGATGGGATTAACTAATACACAATGACTTTTGCTGCAACATCTGCTTACACTTATTTCAAATATTACGGTAATCGTACACCGTCGTAACTATGACCATGGTTGTGTTGAATGGTATTTTGGAATATTTATTATCAGGTGCTGAGCTCTCCGATCATCCACACAATCCTGATCTGTCAGTTCTAATTTCAAATCGTACGTATTTCAATTCTTCATTCGACCCATACGTATTTTAAAAGTTATATGCTGTGCAGCAAAAAGCGTTTCAGTTAAAATTGTTTTTTGAAAGATTCCATTGGAAATATTCTATATTGTTGCTATCTAAGATATTACTAACAGCTACGGTTTATTACGAGAGCAAATAGACATTGAAGTTAGAGAAATATTTTAATGTAACCTGGAAGCAAGTTATGTGGAGGAGGAAAAACTGAAACATACAGAATATCCTAAATATTTTGGATTTTCGAGAAAGAAAGAACATGACAAAGTCGTTTTTGTATGGTTTAATGGCATTACACTTAATTCAATAAATATTCATAATTTGACTTACTTTGAACAAACAGGAACTATATATCTGTTAGTTAAAAGGAAACCGTGTTAAATAAATACATATTGCTCATCAAAGTATATTATTTCCAACAGTTAACATTTTGAAGTTGCTGCTTTCTGAATTATTATTTTTTGACACAATTTTTACGCAATTAATGTGGAATTTATCAGGTTGTTTTCAGTGTGTTACCTCACAATCATTTGGATCCAGCACTACTTTAAAAATATGAAGAGGATCCGGAATTATCAGTATGTTTTTTGTTCTTCAAGTCATGAAAGGAGTGCAAATATCCTTACTGTTTGACAGATATTTTGGGACCTGCTAAAAAGCACGCTGATGATAAATTTTATATCATCAAGAACCCATGAAATCAGCTGGTGTAAACGCGTTTTACATGGTAAAAGAGAAAATTGAAACTCATATATCGCAAGATTGAAAATAGAGCTCTGTTGGTCGCCGAAAGTCTTTCAAATTTGTGGGAAACGCTTATTTTAAATTATTTTGGAGACAAAGTAATTGAAGTAGTTTTACTGTGATTTGGATGCGTGTTGAATATTGACATAATATTTTATCCACGAAAAGACGATATTTACATCCAAGAAATCACGATGCCTAGAAACACATAAAAAATGTGGCATTCAAGAAGAAAATATTTTTCAGGATTTGAAAGAAATATGGAATCTGCATTTGTTTCTAAATTGTTCAAAGCAGAAAAATAAATTGCATTTCGGAAGCAGTATCTTGACTGCAAACAAACGTCGATAGAAGCAACTCTAATCACTGAATATAAGAAACTAAATCCAACAAAACCCGAGAAGCTGTTAAAAGAGTCGTTTTCATAATGTATTAATTCTAAGCACCTATCTAAATGTCGTTATTTGGTTAAAGACTGCAGTGCGCGAAGGAAACTTACCGGTAAAAAGTAACAAAAAATATATTGGTCATACGTATTGAACGGAACTTCTAAATACAGTGGTTAATTTTGCGCATATCAGTAGAATTTTTAATACCTTTTTGTCAATAGGTGCTGAGCAATTTTTAGGACGTGTAGGAAATTGAAACAGGAAGAAATCGAGCATACATAATCAATCTTATCACCTTCTAAAAGCGAGAAAATTGTAGTTTAAATAATATTTTTCTGTGCGCTGAGATACATTTCAGCTGTGCACCAATGCATGTCAATCCAACAAAAACGTGATCATGAGAAAAGCTGATGATAACGGATTGCGAATACCGGTCCAAGCTTAATTTCTTCAGCACTAAAAAGGGCACCATTTTTTATGTCGCTATGTTATAACTGTACAACACCCGAGTAATTTGATCAGTATATTTTCAGTTATTGAACGTTTTGTGAAATCAGCTGAATAAAAATTCCGTTTTACAAATGAAATTGAAGATTGACTAATATTTCCTAATGAACGAATTCATATTTTAATTTTCCACAAGTGTGGTCTTTCTGTTTCAAATTGTAAACAGATTTTTTATCTTCACTTGGCGATCTTTTATTTTCCACAACATGAACGGAAATGTTTTCGGTTACGTTTAGGGGATAGTACATTGTTAAAAGTGCACATAGAGCCCAAGCTTTCTACGTATTTTATTTACGTTTCAGCTCATAATTTTTCTGTGTCTGGCGTCTCGCTCAAATACTAAGCGTGATCAATGGCCAGCCAGCGGGAAATGAAATTACGAAAAAAACAAATATTTCATTTCTGTTTTCGAACTCATGGTACAAATGTTCTTAAAGTCTTATTTTGTTTAGAATATCTAATCATCATTGGAACGGCCTTTTTGTATTCCGAGTGGATATAGAGGTATCTGTCTTTCCATTAATGACCAATAAAATTTATGATGATGTGACGTTTCTTTTTTTTTCTTGTGGTATATATGCTTAATTTCAAGATTTGAAATTAAACTCATTAATAATTGCTTAAGTTGAAATATATATGTTTGAAATACATTCTGCAAATTTTCCGAGTTTGAAAACAGAAGGAATTTCCTTTAAATGGTCGATGGTGATGATTGAAATGCCTTACAGATGAATTTGAAAATTGTTGTTTATTGAAAGTAATCATTAAAGTCTTATTCGACCTCAATCATTCTACAATTGTCAATGCCACAACGGTTTTTTTAAGGCAGTTAATAAGCCAAAAGGATTTAATTTCCCAATATCAGCGGTTTTCTTTCTCCTAGAAAATTTATGTCATTGCGCTGACTCTTTTTCTCTCTCCCTTACACCGAACCGATACATAACGTATATGTGTTGCGTTTCCATTGAGTTTTACTAATTTGATAAATTTTATTTGCGCCGGAAGGCATCCAAAACATGCACTCGTTACAACCCAAAATTCCGTTTCATTTTTCTTGTTTCCACCTATTTATGCGCATGCTATGATTGTTCACATGTCCTCCGATGGCAGACATTTTACGTTAAACTCTCCTCTTCCGATTCTTTCCGTTCTGTCTTGCAGCTTCAAATTTATGCCTGCGTTTCTGAACACTGTCAGACATGCCATGAAGTACCTGAAAAGTGAATTGCTTCAATATATTACACTTTCGCGCAATACAAGTCAGATAGTCGATTTTGGCTCTTTAAGGTCCACATATATTCGCATTATAGCTTAACGCAGATCACTCCAGGAAAGCTCCAGCACACCTTCTTCTGAATATTCGGAAAAATCTGCTCGACACTGAGCTCATTCACAGTGGTTCTTAAAACATGTCGATAACTAGAGTGAAAGTCATTTGGTGAAGGAAGACAGAGCAAGCGATTCGTTTTTATATTTTGTTGAAAAATTCACGGAATGGTAACGCATATAACTTCCGTTTTTCTACAAAATACATGTTGCACACGCTCTAACAATGCAGTCTTCCATTTCATATATCTGAATGTAACATATAACTGCAAATAAACCGCCTAGTCAAAAGAATAAAAAATGATAATGAAAAAAATACGAAGAAAGGAACTTGTACTACACTATAAGTTGTTTAATGTTATTTTCTGCATTCATTCTATAATTATGGATGTCGCTCAGTCGGTACAAGGAATACCCTGGCGTGCAAAAATTAAGCACAAGACGGTTTTTCGAATGTAACGTCGAGCAGAAGTGCTCCACATCGACTCAAATCATACCACAAGATACCGAAGATGTAGGAAAGTCGGACAAGTGAGCAAACCCGTTCAAACAAGGAATCCAAAGGATACATAGACACTTTATTTAAAAGGTAGCTTCGAGTACAACTGGACAGAAGACAGAAACTTCCATGTGACAGGCGGCTGCTGAGAAAAATCCAGTCTTTAGTAGGGGATATGATCAACCCTGACTGCGTTGCAGGATTTACAACGTCTGTCCATGCTGAGGACGAGGTTGTCAAACAGCTGTTGAGGCATCGCGGCCCATTCCTCTTAAAGCGCCAATCTTTGGTGGCGGCTGGTGACGTGCTGCCGAAGCGTCTCCCGAGAAGGTCCCACACGTGTTCGTTTGGATTTAGGTCCGTGGACCTTGCGGGCCAATCCATGCTTTGAATATCTTCACTCTCCAACAGCTTTGAGACAGCCACTGTACGGTGAGATGTAACGTTGTCGTCCATGAAGAGGAAATCACGACCCACAGCACCTCTAAACAGATGCACATTAGGCAGGAGAACCTCGGAACAATAGCGGACACCAGTAACTGAACCTCCTTGAAGGATGTGAAGGCCAGTACGGCTACCAAGCATATACCGCCCCAAACGAGAACTCAGCCGCCTCCAAACCGGTCCCTTTCCATGATGTTGGAAGTGTGATTTTCCTGCTCTCTCGAGATGTGTATACGTTCAGAATCGCTCGTCAAACAAAATCGGCATTCATCGGTAAAGAGAACTCGACCTCATTGCTGATGTGTCCAGTTCTTGTGTTCCTGGCGCCACAGAAACCGCCGCCTCCCATGAGCAGGCGTTAATGGCACACACCGTACTGGTCGACGTGCAAATACACCACCTTTGTGCAGCATCCTTGCAACGGTAAAACGCGATAACGGACGTTCAGTTGTCTGTTTCTTGTGCCTTGCGATTTCTCCCGCTGTCTGCGGTCTGTCTCTTCTCGCCTGTAGGACAATATAACGGTCGTCCGCCGCCGTGGTTGCGCGTGGACGACCCGTGTTAAACTTTCGGGCAGGTGTTCCTGTCGTTTGAAATGCTCTCCAAGCTCGTGAAACGTTGCTGTGAGCGATCCCGAATACTTCGGCCACACTAGTCACATTTCGACTTTCTTCCAACTTCCCAATGACGCGATCTCGGGTGAAATCATCCACATGTCGTCTACTTGATTGCCTGTTGGCCATATCACACGGTGGCAGCAACTCGACGTCGCTCAAACCGATGTACACCGTGCAATAGCTTTCACCGGATTGCTGAGCGTACACCACCCGTGTGCTTTATACCTTTCCGACACTCCCCATACGTCTTGCTGCATATATGCGCATGCTCTACCGTGCCGGACAGTAGCATATCTCCTGAGTGGTATTTTGGTCCGTCCTGCGTATTTGTTCCGCTGTTATGCTAATTGTTCCTCTGTGTCCTTAATTTTTGCACACCAGTGTAGCATTCACATTAAATGCTGTGCTTGGAATAAGAGAAAAAAAACTACTGAATAATGTCCTGTATTTACTTTTAAAAGACCTAGTATTATCGTCAAAAGCATAAAAATATATAGCTCATTTTACAGGAGATTTCTGTTTCTGCGTTAATCTTATTTAGAATTTACGAAAAGGGTGAGGTACCCTTTTGAAATGTACAAATGCAGTAATGATATTTGCATTTTCTTTATCAGACGTCAGTTTTGGAAGTGAATTGTTGTCAGCAGTTCTTCAAATTTAATACATATTTCCACATGACCGTCAATATTATGTGTTTTCGATTAACTCACATGCTAATATTAAAAGAATTGTACTTGAAGAGAAGGTTTGGTATTAATGGACGCAACAATTTCTAAATCTGTACAATAACAAGTTCTTCGAAAACCAAACCAATATGTGACATGTCTACTGCTGAATTATGGATGCCATTGTTTTGATTTTATTATGTTATCCGAATTACCAGTCAAAGACTCTCGCTATTTCGTTAAACTATGCATCTTAGATATACTACCATTTTGCATTTATATAGTCAACACCCATTGTTATGACCACCACCTACTTTTAACGTCAACAGCCAATGAAAGAAAACGCGTATCGTGAGCTGGCTTGCAGGGTATATAAGGTATGCTGTGGGCATTCCGTAAACGTATCTCTCGTTGCTGTCAAGGATAAAAGGAACGATTTATCAGATTGGCAAACAGGGAAGATTACCGGCTTCAGGTCCAAGGGTGGCAGTATTCCTGAAACATCGCAGTTTATGTAATGTTCGCGTGCTGCTGGGGTTAAAGTTCATCGTGATTGGAGAAATGGTACCATTGAGAATAAGCGACCTGGAAACTGCAGAACATCAGGTGCAATAAATGTGTGAGGTGAACGTCTGTTTCGAATGTGCGTGAGGGCCGCCGACACGCTACAGTGTAGCAACTCACTGGCGGATTTGACCTGGAGGCCATCTGAAGTATGTCTAAAACCACAGTTCAGCAAACCCTGTTGCGTATGGGCTTCGATGCAGACGGATAGTCACTACACCTATGATAACAAAGTTGTATCGGGAGAAAAGGCATACATTTGCACTGCGGTATCGGAATTGGACCTCCGCTGATTGTCAAATGACTGCTTCCTCCGATTATTCTTGTTTTCTGCATCATCGAAGAGATGGACGTTGGAGTATAAGGTGAAAAACATCGGAGAACAAATACTCTTCATTCATTGCTGGCAGAACATAATCTAGTGGGGCCATCATTGCGGTGTGTGTCATGTTTTCGTGGCATTCTCTGGATCCACTTACAGCAGTGGAGAGCACTGTGAACCGAATTTGTTATGAATCCATCCTTACAGACCACGCACACCCATACATGATTATTGTCTACCCTAAAGCGAATGTGATCTTCCAGCACCGAAATGCGACATTTCGCACAGCTAGAAATGTGCGAGAGTGGTTGGAAGAGCACGATGAAGACTTCAAAGTACTTCCCTGTCCCCCTAATTTCTCAGACTTATAATTAAGCATCTGTGGGACCACCTCGATTGTGTTGTTCGCTCTATTAATTATCCACAACGCCCCGCCCCCAGCAGCTGTCAGATGCACTGCAGTCAGCATGGCTCCACATACCTGTGAATACCGTCCAGCACCTTATTTAGTCACTACCAGGCAATTTGGCTGATGTCCTCTCTGCACACGGCAATTATTCTAGATATTAGCTGGGGGTCACAATAATGTGACTCGACCGTTTATTTTACAGAACAATTTTTGTTTTTTGTTTTTTTAACAAATTAAAATAAAAGAATCCCCTTTCGTTTGTGTTGCTACGCTCCGTTTAATGAGAATTTACCTTACCTGGTGCCACTCACGGGAACCGAATTACATACCGGGATATAAGTTGACTTGTCTCAGATTTGACGTTTTTCAAATTTAATGGAAATAATGTTTGATCCGGCAATCATAGCATTTGGATATATCATCAAACGCTTCCAAGGCATTATTTGAATCTGCAAATAATCTTAAATATACCTTCATAAAAAAAAGATTTACCATCAATCACATGTTATTTTGCAACTGCAATGAACTATACGTGTAATATCAGTTCGGCGTAGGCAAACACCGGCCGGGTTGGCATATTTTCAACTTGAACATATCTCCTAAAATAGTTTACGCTGGTCGCAAAAACGGACAAGCAATGTTTGTTGTTCTTAAAAAAAACTATGTTCTTGTTTATTTGTTAGCCCGTTTACTCATTTTCACCAGCAGATTTCTATTCACCTCAGGCGTCAATAGATGGTGCTATTAACGGTATCCTAAAGAAGAAGGACTTGTATCTGAATCAGATCACTTTGGTTCAATGCTTGATTTAAGGAAAAGCCGGTTGACACGACGAACATGTTACGCTCCTTCTTCTTCAAGAGATCATTCACAGCTTGCGTGACACACCTCAATTTCCCAGCAGAAACGGGTTTCCTTCTTTCCCAAACTGCTTCGTGAAAAAGTTGAAACTCCGATATATTTTATACATTACCAGATTGCTCGATATAGAGATACAGATGAAAAAGTAGGCTTTTTTCTCTTCTGTGATTAAAATTTCTATATTTCAAAACCGGTTCGTAAATATTCACGCCAAAACGAAATTATATTCGTTGATATTATTATGACTGCACTTCCAAAACTTCCCAATAATAATTCCTTGGCGGGTAATGACCTATACGTTTATCATGAGTTTTATTATTGTTATATCTCCATTACTTATTAGTTCTAAATTGGTCACAAAAGTTAGGGATATTTCATCAAATGAAGAATGCCTTTATATGAACCAAGTAACACCCATTGAAATAACATCTCCGAGACTACATAGCAAAAACTGTAAAGGGTGCGTTTTCAGAAACATTTTATTATACAATTTCTGCACCCAGCAAAACAGAACAGCAATACAGACAAAATGGTTAATTTTGAGAATATCCATATCTCTGGATTCCGGGACCCCGTAACACCACCTCTGTGTCGAAGAACATCTTGACACATACGAGGTAAGCTTGCAAAAGTATAGTAGATGAATGTTAAGGTCTGCTTGTTTTATGTTATAAGGAACACGTTACGGAGGTTTAACGGTGTGTTGCGGTATGAAACGTGGTGCTCGAGACTTCGCTATGCAGCGTCCAAATTGTTTTTTAATAGGATTATTTTCCGGAGACCACACAGGCAGCTGTAGCTATTCAACCAAACGATGTTCCAGCTCATAAAGCACGCTCCAGGCACGGTGGCTGGTTGCAATGTAATCAGGAAAACGCAATAGCGGTGCAAAACAGTGTCATAGTGGGCAAAATGATCTTGCTTCGGATCATTAAGGCATTCATGTTGCTTTGACAAACATATAAGAAAGTACAACCCTTAAAACACACTCCTACCTATAGCAGAATTAACTCGCGCTGGTAATGGTGGACATATGGCACCTAGTGTGCTTTAATTCATGTGCCAGATTTCCTATGCACGTGTCCTCGTTGAGTATCATGATAATGATAGAAACGTACTTCGTGTGTTAAGAATATATGGTGCCACATCGTGTTCCATGAAAAGTACTGTTTTATCCAGAAACATCTTACACGACGGTGAGCTGCTGTCTGCATCTTGCTACCACCTTGCTCCAAGTCGTACGCGTGAACACGGTTTCGTACCGTAGCAATACACACTGTGACACCAGAATCAGCTCTAAGTGATTCGCGGAGTTGGCTACTGGTGATACTAGGCATTCTCCAAGCACATCATTTCACATTAATCTCACAGCGTAGGCAAAATAATCAGCAAACGTCTTGCCCGAGCGATGGAGCCACCAGATTTCTACTTCTCGAGGGTATTCTTATCGGAGTTATCACCCCACGTGCGGTGTTTTCATTACGCTAATTTCAATGGAATGGAACTACACACGCTGATAACCAATCTCCAGTACTCGCTAAATTAGCATATCACCAGTTTTTCATTTTTAAAATAATGCAATGTGCCTTACTTTTTGCGACCAGTGTACTCGTGCAAATGTTAATATCAACACTCGTCATATAACTGCATGAAAAAGTATGAAACCAGTACCGTATATGAGAATTGAGCATCATCTACATCTCTTAGACAAGCGATAAGGTAAAATTATCAATGTTCACTTTTATTACTTCTGTCCTTTAATCATTTACACGTAACTAACTTTTTGAACGAACATTATTTTAATTTTTTTCTGAAGATCATTTGGCGCATTATTACTACAAATTAAAAATGTTCTTCTTCTCTCGGTGAATGCGTTAGATAAATGTGAAGTTCCTTTTATGGATTTAAACGATCAACTGAGGATCGATAAGCACGATCATTGTGAACGAAATTCCTTCTTCTTTAGAGGATGATGCTTAGGGCAATTTATCGCTATGAGGAAATGGAATATCCGACTCGAGGGAATATGCCCGGATTGTCAGTTATGCCTTAGCCGGAAAAACATGAAAACTGATACGCTCATTCAAAAAAAGTTACTGGGTTGCTCGTATCTCAAATTCCTGCTAGAAGTACAAGCACTGATGTATTATCCGTAATTGCGCGATCTGAAACTGTGGATGAAAAATATTAAAATCCATGATGTATTAAATGCATTTAATTCACATATCCCCATTTATAAAAATACATATTTACATATTAAACAATACATGTGAGACCTTTCGGCAATCCTACTGTAGGGCTATCATCAGACATTAAAACTAACAATATAATACGGAACAAAATATAGACTATCTACCAACAAGTAATTGGAAACCTGTGATAGCAGAGGAAAACGAAGTTTATTCACCTTCAGTAGTTGGTGGAGCCTCCACGAGCGGCAATTACAGCATGACCCTCCGGTGTATACTCTCAACCAGGGGTTGTGCGACAGCTAGCGGTATTTTCTTCCACTCATCTTGGAGAAGACAGGTCAGTTCCTTCACCAATTTCGGACGGTAAGTCGACGCTCCAACTCGTCCGAGAGGTCCTCGATAGGGATTAGGTCCGGACTCTGCGCAGGCCAGTACATTCGATTAACCCCATTGTCACCATACCAAGCCATCGTGGACCTCGCAGCATGACAGTTGGCATTGTCATCCTAAAAGTAACATGGGTCCTCCCCGTAAAACTACTAAGTTATGATGGCTTGGTGAAACTAATACGTTATGATGCATAATAGCGATGGAAGTGATTCCGCTGCTATGTCCTGACCTTTGACCCCATTTAGACCATTTTCAATAGGGTTTGTCCCCAGGTGTTCTCCTACCACATACTAAAGTTTCATCAAAATCGAACATTTTTTACGTTGGTTATGACGCATAACAGCAGTGGAATGGATCCCTCTCCTTTGTACTGACCTTTCACCCTATTTCGCTTACTTTAAATAGGGTTCCTTCCCAGGTGATCCCCTACCAGATACTAAAATTTCATCGAAATCGAACTGTTGTTATGCGAGTTATCGTGCTGACGGACATAGGCACACAACACGTGACGTAATGAGGCAGATAGGAATCGCGAGCATCTGCCCGCCGCAAGAGTGTGACGTCATAAATCTCTAATAGGATCCACACAGAATGCGTGACGTAATGAAACAGATAGCATGACCGCGCACCAATATTCTCAAACGCGAGTTGTGACGTCATAAGATTTCTAAGTATTGGTAACATAAATGGAACAACGCCATCACTAAAAACGTTATAATTCGGGGTGGTTATTTAACCCATTAAACGAATTCTTCTAAAGTCGAGACCAGGCTAAATCGATTTCTAGTACCAGAACACGGTAGGTTAACGACTTTCATCAAAATTTTTAGTGCCGTTTTCAAAATAAAATGTAGATACATACATACATACAAGAATTGCTACTTTAAGGTGGACGTGAAGTAACTTTGCTTCCTATACTTCCAATGGAAAAACTTTTGTACACATTTTCTTCACAATTAATGCGTTCCCAAGGATGAAAATTTGAACATCGATTAAAATATCTTCATTTTATAACTTGCAATACTTAATATTTTCTAAACCATAACCGTAATTATGCAATCAGACATTTTTTGTCCACTGACGTCATCAAAGTACAGGTCGCGCTATCTTTTCTCTGGTTTCAACACAACCAAAGGTAAAGTTATTGATTTTTAATATAATTATGGTTATGTTTTAGAAAATATTAAGTTTTCCAAGTTATAATATGAAGTTATTTTAATCATTGTTAAAATTTTCATCCTTGGGAACACATTAATTGTGAAGGAAATGTGTACAAAAGTTTTACCATTGGAAGTATAGGAAGCAAAATTACTTGTCGTGCACCTTAATAGTATGGAATAAGGACAATGGAATGGATCGCAATCCTATGTCCTGACCCTTGACCACATTTCGTCCATTTTGAATAGAGTTCGTCCCCAGGTGGTCCCCTACTACATACTGAAATTTCATCGGAATCGAACCATTTTTACGCACGCAATGACGCATAAGGGCAATGCAATGCATCCCGATCTTATGTCCTGACCTTTGACCCCACTTCACCCATTTTGAATAGGGTTCGTCCCCAGGCGGTCTCCTACCACATAGTACGCTTTCATTGAAATCGAACCATATTTACGCAAGTCATGACGCAAAATAGTAATGGAATGATCCCGTGCCGCCCCGGTGGCGCAGTGGTCTAAGCGATGGCCTCTGATCATTCGTCCGAACGGGGTCCGGGTTCGAATCCCGGTGAGGCATGGATGTTGTGTTTGTCTTACGGCAACGGCTCTCTCCCTTCCCTGGAACCAGCGACCCTAAATTAGGGACGGGCGACTGCTTATAGCCCATTGAGTTGCTCACGGTGGTCGTTAAATCTCCAACCAAAAAAAAAAAAAATGATCCCGCTCCTACGTCGTGACCCTTGACCCCATTTGTCCCGTTTTCAACAGGGTTCGTCCCTAGGTGTTCTCGTACCACATAGTAAAATTTCATCAAAATCAACCCATTTTTACGCCAGTTATCGTGAGGACGGGCGGACGGACGGACAAAGCTGCAGCATATACGCTTCTTCAACTTACGGTTGGAAAGCGTAAAAGTGGAAACAAATAGAAGAACTTTTATTCACAAGGCAGTTTTTTTATATTTTTGCTGTGCTACCTTAAAAAAAATGAAGAAGTGTGTCAATTCTTCAAAACACTTTCCATCAATCACAGATAAAATGAAGCATGATTCTGGGGTCCCTTGAAAATGTGGGGCCCGGGGCTTCAGCCCCCCTAGCCCTCCTCTTAAATGGGCTCTGCCTCAATCATATCTTTGCGTTCAGCCGTTCTCTCAAAATGGTACTCACAGTATAAAACCTTACGGAATTAATATATGTATTATAAAAAAAAAAAAGGAAAGAAAATACTTCTACTTAAAATTAAAAGGTTTTAATTGAAGCAAAATTTGAAATCTGTGTTTAATGAAAAAAAAAATTAAACAATACAGTTTCCAAAAAATATACACATACTTATTAAGAAGATACAAATGGAATTTGTAATTTACATTTACCAAATGAAGTACATAGCGCTCGAGTCTTGAGGTTCATTTCCATTTTCTGAACATGATTTGAGAAAAACATATTTGAGCAACAATTCACATTTTGACATTTTCCTTTAATAACAAAAGTTTCAAAACATTTTTAAATCAAAGTAAATGCAGAGGTGGGGATGATTATTTCAAGAGTCAATGTAGATAAACACTACACATGGAACACTAAATTGAGTAATTTCTTCCCAGAAATTTAAGAAAATCGAAAACATGTTTGATTTAAGAGTTAATAAAAGTACTAAACACTGAACTCTTTCAGAGCAACGTAAAAAAATCAGAAATTTAATGGAGATTTTTTTTTGAAAAAACACTAGCATTTGAACTCTCTCTGTGTCTAACCTACTTGGTTTTTAATCAGCTATAACACCTGATGTGCTGAACAACTTTTAGAGGGTTTCTTCAAATTTTGATTTTTTGTTGTTTAGTAGAACTCGAAACGCTGAGCTGTAGACAGAGTAACTTGAGTCATATGCCTGCTGCGGCTCAACGTCATATCTCCCTCTAAATTCTCAGGTTCGTTATGACGGTAACGGCTGCTGAGAAAGTGAAAAAATATGGCTAAGTTACTTTTCTTACTATACTTCAGGTGTGGTGGCCACTCTCCGGTGGGAGACTCGGTCACTTCGGTGTTTGCTCTCTGTGTTTGGCTGAACAATTCCTGCACAGTTGCATCCGGTTTGGAAGTAATGATCTATTTCAAATAGCTATGTGCACTCTGTAGACGATCTTCTTCGATTGTTTTCTATTGTTAGAACTCGTCATGGTGAAAAACCTCGAACAAATATCGCTCTAGAACAAGCCCCATACGCCACGTTTTTCAGGTTAAGAGTCGAAAGAGGAGAAAGACGAAGAAAGCGCGAAGATTGGAGTTTTCGAATCTGGAATATTTTTTAAGATTCGCAGGATACGAATGTCCCATTCCTACTAAATATGTATTGATTTGCACTCAATATTTTACGCTTACAGCTGCAATACTGTTAGTTGCGATATTTCATAGACAACAGACTATTTAAATATAATAACATCATTAATTCCCTGATAAGTGCAGGCGGTGAGTTCAAAGTTTTGCAATATTTGTATAAACGAATGTGCTGCAGCGGGTATGTCACGGGTTTAAACTAGTCCAAGTCGCACCATGCAGTCATTCGAAAGGGATGTAAATTGGCAGTCGTTCCTGTGAACAATATATCGTCGTTCGTTTTAGCATATCGTCGTTCGTTTTAGCATATCGTCGTTCGTTTTAGCATATCGTCGTTCGTTTTATCATATAGTCGTTCGTTTTAGCATATCGTCGTTCGTTTTAGCATATCGTTGTTCTGTCTGTGGTTGGGATGCCTAAAGCGTGAACATCCACAACCGGCTAGCTAGTTAGGAGGGAACTTTTGCTTTACGAGTTTGAACTCGGTCATAACGCTGCTCAAGCAACACGTAATATTTGTCATGCGAAAGGGGAAGTTCCAGTGGACTACAGCACCGCAACCAGATGGTTCAAGAAATTTCGCTTAATTGACAGAGTGCTCGACGATCAGCCGAGGTCAGGTAGTCCGCAAACAAAAGATTAAGAGGCCACGCGCCGAGCCGTAAAGGAAAATCCGACAATCAGCACTCCAAAATAACTACACGAGATGGGCACATCACAGACCACCGTGGTTTGTCACCTTCAGCACCTCAGCAAAGTCTAGAGGAACTGACGCATTACCCCTCCGAACTGACGCCAGTTGAATCAAACCACAGATTATAAATATGCACGAAAGTCTTGGAAACCCAGGCCATGTACGTTTCATCAATAAAAGTATTAGGTGCGATGAAAAGTGCGTCTATTACCGCAATCCTAACACACAAGGGCAGTGGTTGAGCACGGGCCAGCTTCCTAAACCTGTTGCCAAGGGTGGGTGCCTCGAGCACTAGGTGATGCTCTGCGTCTGGTGGAATTTCCAGGGGATACTCCATTACGAATTTGTTCCAGATGGACGGACCATCAACTTCAAACTCTATTCTGAACAGCTGTAGCTGATGTATGCCGTTTTGGAGATGAAGTTCCTGGAACTGGGGAATAGAATGTGCTCACTCCTACCGCAATACAACGCTCGGCCTCATACCGCGCGAACAACCCGAGAAAAATTCCAGGAAATTGAGGGCATCGATCTGAAATCTAACCCAGGATAGGGTCCGTAACTTTCCTGTGGGATTATTACCTGTTCCTGTCTATGACCTGTGTCCTTCCCGTGTTGCACTTCTACAACCAGGAGGAGATGGCAGCTGTAGTGAAGGAGTTCTTCTCATTGAAGGACAAGAAACAATACTGCCACGGAATCGAAAAACTGGGAGACGGATTTCTAACGACTGTGCATCACGATGTTCGGTACTGTGAATGCTAGTCAACTTTCGTCGTAAAGGTACATATGAAGACATACAATGATTTAAATTTTGCAAAACTTTCAGCTTAACCTCTGTAGAAAATGCAGAAGCGTGAGCAATATAGGATGGAATTTGCAACATGAAAATTTAAAACTATGACTTCTGAAATTGCACCATCAGTCACATAATTTAAGCTTTCTATTTTACTGTAGGAAGCTTTTTGAGAGCAATACGTAAGGTTCAATCAATGCGCCAAACATAATTTCGAAATAAAGAATTTCAATTTTGGCTTACAGGTTTGAAAATCATGTGTGCTAATCATCTTACAATGATACATTTGTATGCGGTTTTTTACATAAAGTATATTCTAGATTCTGCGACGTTCCTTAACAGGGATACACGTCCGGCAAGTGTGCAAGAGCTAGGCGTTTTAGCCCGTAGTTTGGTCTTTTTGACTTCCATTCATTATATAAATAAAATTTCAGTATATTCCCTTCAGTTTTATTTTATTTTATTTTTTTGATTCATTGGAGGTTTAATGACTACCGTGAGCAACCCAATGGGGGCTATAAGCAGTCGCCCGTCTCTAATTTAGGGTCACTGGTTCCACAGAAGGGACAGAGACAATGCCGTAAGACAAACACAACATCCATGCCTCACGGGGTTCCGAACCCGGATTGATTTCGGCAGAATGATCACACGCCATCGCTTAGACCACTACGCAACAGGGGCGGCTTCAATTAACTGGAATTCTTGGAATTCTTCATTGCCGTTTTTATTTTTTGTAAAGAAAAATCTGGTATGCATAAAACATAAATCAACTAACAGATCTTTGTATATAAAGGCAACTGTTGATTAGAGGAAGAGGAAATATAGAAAGCGCATTGGACATATCTTCTTCATCTATGATCATATCACCCATTTTTCAACATTAAACTAATCAAAATCAGTATCATTAATTCTGCCAACTCTTCCTTACTCATAGAAAGATAGCTTGCATATTACTAACGAAAAGCCACTTATAGATTAACATTTTCTGTGGAACGATAAATAATACTACCAACAGAAATATGACACTGCTTTTTTGAAAAATGAGGACTTTCTGGGGAACAATTAATATACTAACAGTGAAAAAAAAATTTCTCTCTGACCTCGTTAATTTACTTTCTGATGAAGCACGGTGATCTTTGTTAATTTACGCTTTCCAACCGTAGGTTGAAGAAGCGTATATGATCCAGCATTTTCCGTCCGTGTGTCTGTCCGCACGATAACTGGCGTAAATATGTTTCGATTTCGATTAAATTTAAGTATGTGGTAGGGGACCGCGTGGGTACGAACCAAATTTCAAATGAGTGAAGTGGAGTCAAAGGTCAGGAGATAAGAGCGGGATGCATTCCATTGCCCTTATGCATCATAAAGTGCGTAAAAATGGTTCGAAATCGATGAAATTTTAGTATGTAGCAGGGGACCACCTGTTGACGAATCCTTTTGAAAATGGACTAAATGCTGCCAAAGGTCGGGACATAGGATTGTGATTCATTCCATCGCCCTTATCCCATATTATTAAGGTGGACGTCAAGTTATTTTGCTTCCTGTACTTCCAATGGAAGAGCTTTTGAACACATTTCCTTCACAATTAATACGTTTCCAAGGATGAAAATTTGAACATCGATTAAAATAACTTCATATTATAACTTGGAATACTTAGTATTTTCTGAAACATAGCCATCATTTTATTAAAAATCAATAACTTTTCCTTCGGTGGTGTTAAACCAGAAAAAGATGGCGCGACCTGTACTTTGATGACGTCAGTAGACAAACAAATGTTGGATTGCATAATTATGGTTATGTTTTAGAAAATATTAAGTATTCCAAGTTATAAAATGATGACATTTTAATCGATGTTCAAATTTTCATCCTTGGGAACGCATTAATTGGGAAGAAATTGCGTACATAAATATTTCCATTCGAAGTACAGGAAGCAAAATTACTTGACGTTCACCTTAAAGGAGCGATTCTTATATGTACTTGTATGTCAATTTTATTTTGAAAATAGCTCTAAGGATTTTGATGAAAGTTGTTAACAGGCCGTTTTCTGGTACTAGATATCGATTTAGCTTTATCTCGACTTTACGAAAATTCGTTTAGTGGTTTAAACAACCACCCGGATTACCAAGATTTTAGTGTCAGGGCGTCGTCCCATTAATGGCATCCATGTTTAGAAATCTTATGACGTCACACTCTCGCAATTCAGATGTTGGCGCGCAATCACGCCATCTGTCTCATTACCTCACGCGTTGTGTGTGGATTATATTAAAGTTTTATGACGTCACAATCTTGCGAGAAGATGCTCGCGATTCTCATCTGCCTCATTACATCACGCGTTTTGTGCTTATGGTTTTCCGCACGATAACTCGCGTAAAAATCATTCGATTTCGACGAAATTTTAGTATGTGGTAGGAAAACACTGGTAAGGAACCCTATTGAAAGTAAGCGAAATGGGGTCAAAGGTCAGGACATAGGAGCGCGATCCATTCCACTGCTCTTATGCGTCATAACTAACGCAAAAAAGGTTTGATTTCAACTAAATTTTAGTATGTCGTAGGGGATCACCTGGGAACCAACCCTATTGAAAAAATGGGAAATGGGGTCAAAGATCAGGACAAAGGCGTTGAATTACTTCCATCGCCATTATGCATCATAACTGATGTAAAAATGTTTCGATTTGGATGAAATGTTAGTATGTTGTAGGGGGCTGCCTGGGGACAAATCATAGTAAAAATGGGCCAAACTGGGTCAAAGGTTAAGACACAGGAATGGGATCTATTCCATAGCCCTTATGCATAATATCTTAAGTAAAATTGCTTCGATTGCGACAAAACTTTATCATGTTATTTCGGAGGTATACAGAACCAGTTCTGTCTAATATCGTCGAAATGAGATTTTTTTTTGTTTGGAGAATTAACGACCACCGTGAGCAACTCACTGGGCTATAAGCAGTCGCCCGTCCAGTTCCAGGGAAGGGAGTGAGCCAGTGCCGTAAGACAAACACAACATCCATGCCTCACCGGGATTCGAACCCGGACCCCTTACGGACGAATGATTAGAGGCCATCGCTTAGACCACTGCGCCACCGGGGCGGCCGAAATGGGATCAAAGGCCATGGCACAGGAGCGAGATTTATTCCACAGCCATTATCCTCATAATTTGAGTAATGATTTCTGTAATGTTGGAAAGCGTATTATAATCAATGCATTGCATGATTTTACTAACTTTATTTATTATAAAAATCAGTGCGGTATCTCGTTAAAGACCCTGAAAAGTTTCTAATTTTATTACGTTCATGCTGATAAGAAAAAATATTCCGATTGCGCACTAAAATTTTAAAAGAAATTTATGAGCAACTGTGATGGAGTGATAACGAACTTGCATCCGATTTCACGAAGAAAGACTCCGACACAAGACAAAACCAATAATGTGCTTTCATCCGCTGCTGTCTTATTTTTTTCTTCTCGTAATTATTATTCATGGAAACTAAATCTACTTTTTAACTTGATAGGCAATGATGCCTTCTTGTGATAAAAGCAAAATGCATTTAAATACTTTATAGATAAAATGGTTTAGGTCTGTGCTTGTTTTCTGACAATTTAATTCAGTTGAGTTTTTTTAGATCAACCTATTTTTATTAATATACCACCACCTTGTATCTTAATTTATTACACGTACACAACTTTCGTGATTCTAGAAGCAATTCTTGTCTAACAAGAAAGGCTAATGAAGACCATTCGTTCACTTCAAAATATTTTGTAGGTTCAATATGTGCCGTTCAGTTATTATTAATTCTGACACCTAAAACTTTGATGCGGTTTTTCCTTTCTGAAGATATTGTCCTACTTAAATCACAAAAGGTTTTAATACAATTTTGTTAGGGGTCTCACAGCAAATAATAGATAATGGAAGTTGCTCATTCAGGACCATGATCAATACCTTAAAGCCAATTATTGAATTCTCATGCCTTTTGAAGCATGGATTAACTTGAACTATAGCACCCTATGGCAGTGGTTCTCACACTTTCCTTTACCACTGAGCACTTACCTCGGCCCCTCTTCCATTCAAGTACCAAAATGTAGGAATAATAATTTAACAACTCATTAAAATGCATTATCATCATGAAAACTTCGTATTAAAGTTTTTTTCATTATAGAAAAGTTAAAAATAAATTAATAAAAAAGTACTGTTTTTTTTAATATTTTTAAACACAAAAGAACATGGCAAATCGTTGAACACAAAATTAAACAGAAAAGAACAAACCGCATTATCAAGATTTAGAACTTGGCATCTCAAATCACTGAAAATAATTGATGGCGCAAACGTCTGTACAAAATGTAAATCAAAAGAATCAACACCAAACCACATCTTTCAATATATAGGCGTCAATAAGAAAATGATTCAAGATAATGCACTAAAATTAATAAGTGAATTAAGAAATTATAACCTCATGGAACTGTTTAAGACCAAGAGATAAGAAAAAATAACAACCTAATTATTGTTATTATTAAAACGGGATTACCACATTTTAAGAAAGTAAATAAAAGAATAAAATCTTTATTATCCATTTCAATGTGAAGAATGGTGTTGCATGCAATCTTTGACCAGTTTGGTTACTTCAGGTTAAATGACAAAAATTTTAAGTCAGGTTGAACATTTTTATTATATTTTAATTTTTACACATTTTAGTCCAACCAAGGCAAAAAATCCTATTTCACAATTGTACGTTGTGGGAAACGGCAGCAGGAGCTTGATGACACTGTTGGCAAGTTTAGCGTACTCTGATTTCACATGGATCCAGAAATTTGAGAGGGATTTCTCACTGAACGGGATTTTTTGAGCTCCATCAGACGCAATTCAATAAGCTGATCACACATACGAGCTGAAAGGCCGAAGGATACAATCACACTTGTAGCAATCAAGGGATTCCTAATTCATTTCTTACTTTCATCAGGCTCTGGAAAATATTTTTTATGCTATCTTGCAGGATTGTGATATGGTTCTGAAATAATTGCGCTTATTCATGATCGATTAGTTCTCTTTAAGACTGCAAAAAATCGTTTCAAAGTGTTATAGTACACAACACAAAGAGAGTTACGTGAAAGATGGTTACGGGTCCAATAAAATCCCGTTTTCAGGTAATCTTCATCATACAGTATTTCCTGTTTACAGATTTCTTTTGTTTCTTGGCGACAATAGAGCAACTGGTTTCAAAACGATCCTGAGTGATTTTAGTTTTTGAAGGCCCATGTTGTATCGATTTCACTCATATTCCGTTTCAATGATTTATTATTAAGCCACCGATCTATTCTGAATATAAATTACAAATAACACAACAATAAAGTTAATGGTATACAATATTTAGGCAAACCACACAAACACAAACCGTATAAGAATAACTAACTGCCGAACGTAAATCGTTACTCAGTACTACAAAGGGGTCGGAAATCCGGTCACTGATAGTTTGTCGTTGATAGGAATATGTCAGCGTCAACGGCTGGGACTTGTTTGCTAAAATATCAGTGACAGAATCACTGTCGACACCACCTGTTTGTCAACGGCCGAAACCTGCAGCTCCGCGTTTCTCGCTCTTTGGACACGGGTTTGGCGCCATTGAGCTGCGACAGTGATTTCCGAGTGGGATTCTTGTTTTCGTCTTTATAGCGTAGTTCTGCAGCTACTGGGATTACATTACGATAAGATAGCGCATTTGACAGCGTATTTTTCCTCGATGGCCTGAGCCGCATGGTGGTGGATTAGGTACATTTCCATCTGAGTGCGACAGACTACTGCACACGCAGCTTATCTTAAAGTTGCATTGCTTGCTATTTGCAAATACTGATTTCCCAAATAAAATTTCGCGGACCACCTAGGACCTAGCCACTGACGACAGTTTCAGAACCACTGCTCTTGTGTAACAGTTTCCTCACACTTAAGCAGCCTAGTCGTGCTTGACTCATTTAAAATATGTCGAACACATCACTAAAGAGAGAGGTTACCTAGAGGGGGTTTAGTCATAAGAAATAAATGGCAGAAACGATATTCTCGCGCTGATTATAATCAGTGTAAAGAAACTGCCGGTGACTTTTATTTTTGTAATATTCTGAATGCATCCAAGTTGCTGCTACGCGAATGCGTTCAAATGAAACATTTACGATTCGTTAGCGAGCCTCGTAAAATGCCATGTTTTTTTAAAAAAGTCCATTTTTAGAAGCACACAAAATATTTTGGCGATTGAATGTTTAAAATATTATAGTTTTGCAATTAAATTCTGAAAATCATCTTGTAACCTGTGAACGCGACCAGTAAATATAAGAAATTGAAGGATTTCAGAAGATGTTGGGTACAAAGTTGTCGTGTAATAAAACAAAATATGTAAAATAAAAATATATTGCTGTAATACATTCATTTCAGAAAAAATATCGAAATTCACTTGCCGGTGTGGCACACTAAGATTCAGTCTCGGGAGATGTTCACACTCAGTTGGAGAAGAGATCAACTCCCATGGTACTTCAGTTGACTGCTTGGACAAATAGGTAAGTTTAAACTGTGACCTACGAACCGGATTTTGACTGAGGGTTTCAACAACACGGTACAAAAGTAAAGAGGGAACGACATGTACACATTTGACATGTACGTTCTTGAATATCGAGACTGGTATGAAATAAAAAATATGTAGCAGTAGATTGTTTTTAAAAATATCTTATGTTACATGTTTTTGCTTGGGGATAGAGTCTATGCGAGATAACTGTACTTTTCTGAGTGACTGACGTGGGCCAAAGGTCATGTTAATCAGGTTGATGTGCTAAAGTGTGTTAGCCAAATTGATATATCTAACAAGGCAAATGCACGTTCCTGTCTCTCACTGTAAATGCAGCCAGTACTGTAATATTAAAACTGGCTTCTATTTGCAATTCTTTTATACTCTTATAAATGCGAAAAGCGAAAACTAATGGTTAGGCAGTTTTTAGCTGTATGGGAGGGATTCTTGCTTTTGCTCATTCCATTTATGACGAAATACTTTCAGTGTTGACCCACTGTAATGATGTAGCACGATGAACATTAGTCTTTAATGACTGAAATTTTGTAATAAATTTCTTCCCATACATTTCTAATTTAATAAGATTACAGCTATGAAACTTTCCTTTTAAAAATTGTAACAATCACATATATCAGTTTTTGTTTCCTAACGTCAAACGGAGAATTTTGAACCTTAAAATTTCAATAAGGTCGTCAGTAAAAAGTCTGTAAAAAATAAATTTCAAAATACTGCATTGTGTGATTCCCTAGAGTTCCAAAGATGTGTACTTTTCTTTTGCTAGCCATAGCCTTTCATCAGCATAACACAATCAACTAAACCTAAGGACTACTGTCTGGAGATCGCGCCAGGAGCACCTAAGGAATACGCACTCCGTTATCTCATTGGCCAGAAGCCAAAACAAAACCCACCAATTGGCGATCGCAATTCAGTTAGTTTGGGTATAGGGTCTAGAAGGTAAAGCGTGCCGAGCGCCTAGCATACGTAATGATTGGCGATGATACCGAAATTTGTCTCCTTCGTAGATGGCGCTGCGATCGCCTTCCCTTCCCTCTTTCTTACTGTGAGGGGAGCGGGAAACTAAATTCGTGTTGCTTACTGTGAAGAGAGCGGTAATTTAGACGAAGACGTGTTATGTTTTTGGTTTTAGAAGGAATGTGGATTACCTAAATATTGTATATAAGTTATTCCTAGCTCATTATGCGGAAGAGAAATAACCATATTTTTGTGCTAGGTTGCAATACTCAGTACAAAAACAGTAAGCTGTCGCTCTTTGGAATACCCAAAAATGATAAACTTTCACAGCAATGGCAAAAATTGATTCCCCGCGCACATAAAAACTTAGACAAATTTAGTGCTGTATGTGAACTGCACTTTGATGAGAGATTTGTGGTTCAAATACTGTGCATGAAATAAACGAGGAGACTCTGTTAATACCCAGAGATCAGCCCATCTTGACACTAGATGCATTTCCAACAATATTTCCAAACCTTCCCCATTATTTGTCAAAACCTCTGGCAAAAAAGAGGAAAGTTAGGGAAACCGATGATAAGCCTGATGGTAATTTAAATAGCTTGGAATTTACTTCCCAAAGAATTACACTAAAATGCCTTCTGAATATCAACCTTTCTTCAGAATTTTGGGGTAAGCAAATTCCTGCTAATAATTCAAAGTGCATAATTTTCCATGTTCATTCATTCAAATGTGAATTGTCAAATTCATTGTCAACTGAAAAACTGGTTCTGTAACCGAAAGTGAACCAGAGTTTACCTGTGAAGTGTATTTTCGTGGATTGAAAATTAACACATTCTCTAATATTACTTCTAAAGATGAATTAGAAAGACACTGATAGGCTAACAGTATGTCATGGCGCAGGCTCCATTTCAGAATTTGAAAGTAACAGGAAGTACCTTAAAAGTGGAGTTATTTTTGAGAATAATTTGTACAGCAATAATTGTGTAAGGAAAGGAACAACAGAGACATGCCTCAAATGTAAGTATCTGCGGCGCTTACTTTTGCACAAAATAGCTTATCATAGAAAAATGGCTACATTTAAAAATAAGTATCAGAATAAAGTTCGGAAAATCAACAGGCTGAAGAAACGGGTTTTTTCGCTCTCTGATTACATAAAAAAAAATTCAAAACAAAAATAAGAATTTTACAGAACTTTCCGTTAATGAAAAAATAGCAGAATTACCCATTAAGCAGAAGCAAATGGTTATTCATTGTTATAAGGCAGCAAAAAGGAAATCTGCAAGAGGTATGTCATATACCAAGGAATGGTTACTTGAATGCTTACTAATGCACATAAAAAGTCCAAAATTGTACGAGCACATACGGAAACACAAAATCATGATCCTACCTAATAGAACAATAATTAGAAAGTATATTTCAAATTATAACAGTGGTTTTGGATTCTATGCGCTGACGTTTGAAACTATTTCAAAGAAAACAAATGAAATGGAGCCTTTTGCAAGACATGGTGGTATATTAATAGATGAAGTGAAGCTTACAGAAAAACTGCAAGCAAAATCATCTGGTGAAATAAGAGGTTTTGTTGATATTGGGCCATACACTTTAGAAGCTGTTAAGCATACCCCATGTAATCACGGACTGGTAATAGTGTTCCAGCCATTAAATGGAGATTGGACCCAAATAATTGATGTTTTTGCGGCAAGTAACAATATAAGTAGAACTTTGCTAGCAAAATTAATTATTGAAGCTGTTATTCTCAATGAAAATGCAAGTCTGTTTATTGATTTCATTACGTGTGATGCGGCTACTTGGAACAGGAATATGTGGAAGACATTTGATATATCAGCAGATTGTTCTGGAACCAAATACAGCATTATGCATCCTACAGATGGTTCTAGAAGTTTACATTTCATATCAGATTTTCCACACTTTATAAAATGTGTATGGAACGCATTTGTTACCAGAGGTTTTCTTCTGCCCGAAGGAGAAGCAAGACCAGAGAATGTTGAAGCAGCATGGAGGAAGGACTCTGACATAACTACTCTAAAAGCCATGACAAAAATTACACGCGTTGATATTCATCCGAATAACTTTCAGAAAATGAGGGCAAGCTATGCTTTGCAGCTTTTTAGCAACGAAGTATTAAAAAACTGCATTTTTCATAAAATTGATGATGCAGTTAATAACTGTAATGACCTCTAGTAGTCCATCAAGTAGTCTCCGCGTAGATTCTGAGGGATGCAAAGTACTTAATGATTTTCTGTTATATTTAGATAAATGGGAACCTTCTGCAGGAGATAAGAAGATTGGGTTTTTAAGTGCTAGCACAGCCGCAGGATTATGAGTCACTATAAGCAGTCCCATCTATCTACTAAAATGTCTAACAGAAACCTTGAACTACCAGTATGTAATGATATCGCGCTTCAGTCAAGACTCAATAGAAAACATTTTTGGCATTATTCGGAAACTGTCAGGCTGCAATGACCACCCCACTGCAGCAGAATGTTTAGTGACCATTCAGTGTTTAAGTTTTTATAATCTGGCCAAACCTGTAAAGTGTGGTACTAGCTGCGCAATAGAAATCATCAATTATCTTATTGGGCCAAGTGACACCCTCAGTTGCAAACCTAATGTTTTATTAAATTTAAATGAACTTTTAAGTGATGAAATTCTAGATAATGTGAAAGATAACTTGAATAATGCAGCAAATTCTGATTGTGCTTCCCTTTTCCCACATAATTCCCATAACCAGTTGCTAGTTTATGTTGCAGGTTATGTAGCTAGGAAATGTGTTGCAATAACTAAATGCAAAGATTGCTTCAAAATGTGTTTAACAAAGGGACAAATATTTCAAAACCACCATTTTAGAAATTTTGTTTTCAATTTTTAGCATTTGAAGACCGATAGAGCAGTGACGCGTGGAATGACTGCATCAGGGGAAATTATCATTTATTTATATGTTTATTTGTTTATTTATTCTGAATGGAAACATAATGCTATCTACAATTCGATAATACAAAAATAACTACAGTATAGTGTGTATGATTCACCTAATGCAGCACAAAATGCTGGAGATGAAATAACTCACTTTGGTTTGCATTAAAATTTCTACAGGGACGAATGACAGCCCGTCAGCGATTAGAATAAAGTTGTTGCCAAATTGGCCCTTAGTATGTAGTTTGACTTTGAGCTGAAAGCGCAAAACCAAATTTATAAATTTTAGAACCCAAAAATTTCAAATTCGAAAATAGTACTTTTATCTGTGTTTTTACAACGCGAGATGGTATCAGATTTTTGCTGGCTGGTTTATAATGTATATATGAGCTAGATTGTATTACAAAAACAAACCCTGTAAGGTTTTGTGTTTTGAAAACAATATTTACGTTTGTCGTAACACAAGTTCAAGTTCTACAGAAAGCGTTCGAACCACAAGGTGAGAGAAAGTACATATAGCGTATCATCCACATTAGAAAATATCATGGGCTTGAAGTTCATATCAGCGTCCCTTTGTAGCTGCAGTAAAAGTAGAAGAGCTCAATCAGAAAAGCCAAGGGGAACTTCGTGTGGAGCTTGGGTTTTGAACGCGGTGCACTGCATTTTTCGACAATGGTTTTGAAGATACAAATATTTCTTCAATAATCTTTCAAATTACCTGCTTTTTACATCCTGCTTTATCGTGCAATGAGAAGTTTTGGTTTCATATACATATGCCATTTTATGAACTAATTACAAATGCAATAAAAATAAAGAGTTTTATTGAAGACGGCAGTTACACTCGTGATTTTTTTACATCTGCAAATGAACTTCAAAATTCAACCATCCAATATTTCGTTTGGAAAAAGTTACGATAATCTGATGATTTCTACCTGCACCGTGCAATCTCGGACTTCGCCGGGAAATAAGGAACTCTCTCAAAGAACACAGTGAAGGCGTTGCGAGAGCAATCCTGCCAGGATCCTGCAGTCCTTCACGCGGTTAGGATCGGCCCGTAGACCAGCAGTTACCTGCTACCCCTACGGGACCAACCCCCCCCCCTTTGCCGAATCCCGTGTGTGAGACGTGCTAATGGGCAGGGGCTTTTAACTTTGGGTCTGACTGGAAGAATGTGTCCACCAACGCGACTGTTTTGGGGCAATAGCCCTTTATTAGGTCCTGGCTTTATTAGTACAAGAACATTTATACACTGGGGGTTCCGTGTATATGTGTAGACACCTTTATTTTCACGTACCCCCCACACAGAGAAATGATAAAATACACAGAAAATTTACACTGAAATATTTATAAATTTACATGGCAATACTAGGGTCCGTGCTGCTAGGCGACTCTAGGGCAAGTCGTCACTGATCTTCAATCTTCTCTATTCTTCAATGAATATTCCTTCCTGCCTCGCCACGAAGTCTTTGACCATCTCGATGAGGCCCTGACGCAGTCTGGGATACGCTATCAAGATTGAGAGATCCTTCGTTTTCCCTATGTCGGGGGCGAGGAATTTCCTCCAACTTGCAAGAGAACTTCACTCTAGAATCATGGGTGCGACGTCTGTAGTTTGAGCCCAGCAGCCGCACACTCTGCCCCTTATCGCAAAGCGGCGAAAATATTCCAGCGAAACGCTATGACCAGTGCATATTTGGTTCAGGGACCCTTCGCATTCTAAGCTCCTGATGGAGACACGATGGAACATACGGTGACATTTCCGATCCGTGTCCCCCTTGTCCCATCGTAACTGCCATTCCAACAACGTGAACTTTTTAAGCTTTGTGCGAACACTTTGCACTAGTGTTCTCAATTCAAAGTCTATACTATCTTTTTTAGCCGCTTCCTTCGCGAGCTTGTCTGTCCTTTCATTGCCACTGGTTCCGACATGGCTTCGGACCCTGCGGAACGAGACTACCACGCCACTCCTTCGGTCGATTAAGGCTTTAAAGTCTCTGACAAGTGGAGTTGAACTCCCGAACTGTTCAAGTGCTTTAAGAGCCGCTTGGCTCTATGAGAAGCGCTTGACATCCACATCGCTGACATTGAGCCTAGCCCAGTGCGGTGCCTCTCTGATCGCCAACAACTCTGCTTAAACACAGAGGAGTTGGGAGAGAGTTTCATTTGTTCCGTGCGTATCTCATTGCCATCAGAGAATACACAGTATCCTGCCCCTACGTTACCGTTGATTTTAGAGCAATCGGTAAAGATCTCACTCCCCTTTCCAATTGGGAGGTCTTTATCCCATGTGGGACAGATTTCTTTGGCTGCGTGGCACGTCCAGTCAATTCTTGGCCATTGTACGTCAGCTGACTGATAATGGCCACCAAGTAGTTGAGCATTGTAGCCAAATCTAAGGGATTGCATCACTACTTCTCTTGCAATCACTAAGTCCACTGGTTCACGTCCGGCTATCACTAGTAGTGCTGCCGAGGATGTTGTGCGGAAGCACCGTGTTATTCCCAGCAGGCTCTGCGATGAATCTCATTAACTCCGTTTCTCATTACAACTGTGTCCGTCTACCAGGTGGAGCACCCGTACGAGATGATTCTTTCCACCCCACGTTTGTACACCATCTTCTTGGCTGCTCCTGACAGCTTCATGCCATTGATCCTGTTAAGAATCAGGGAGCATAGCCCTTTGAGATACCGAAGGTGAGGGAGCCCGGAAAGCCTCGTATCAAAGATGACACCTAGGTATCGTATCTCCCTCAGAGGTTTCACCGTGTGCCCATTGAAGCGACACTTTGCGGGAGTAACCATCCCTTCCTTTTTCGCTATCGCCATAAGCGTCGTTTTTTTCAGGAGCGAAGCGTAGCTTGCACTCCTTCCTCCAAGTGTCCAGTTTAGCAGGAGCGGTGTGTACCTTCCACTCAACCACATGTCTGCCTGTTGCAGACACTACTAGGACTAGGTCATCCGTGTATGAATGTATTTGCACTCCATCTTTTAACGGGAGTGAAAGCGGCGGGTTGGCTACTACATTCCACCACAAGGGGCCCGAGCATGAGCCTTGCGGGAACCCCTTCGTATACTCTCTGCTAAACACTCTATCACCCACAGTAAATTCGACCCTCCTGTTAAGAAGGAAGTCGTTAACTACCAGAAACAGATTCCTGGACAAACCCAGTGTTTTAAGACGGTCCAACACTCGAGGTCACCAGACACTATTGAACCCATCCCGCACGTCCCGAGAGATGAGGCAGGTGTGCATACCCATATCTGTATTCAGCGTTACCTGCTGAGAAGGTTGGCCAGCGCTTGGCTAATATACCTCTCTAGTGTGAAACCAAATTGATGGCTGGAGAGCTGACCTAGGCCGACTAGGTAATGGGTTTTCTCGGATACTCCAAGCAGAGAGCAGGCAAATCGGCCTGTAAGGCGCGGGATCTGCTCGGCTGTTATTTTTTGCTGGAGAGGACGAGCACCGCGGTTCCCCACAAAGAAAGGAAACAACCTCGCTCTAGGCTCTTGTTGAGCAAGCAAACAAAGTACCGTGGATTAGCCGCGAAAGCTACGCGGATAACTGCCAGATCCAGCCCGTCCTTACCCGGAGCTTTCCCCGTGTTGAGGCTACTAAGCACCGCCCCAACCTCGGCCTCCGTGGACGGCGGATCATTCTCAGGGTCCGGCGGGTACCTGCATCGATCTCTTATCGCACGATGTTCATGGGTGTCCTCTAACTCCTCGTCGGCGGGGAAGTGATGGTTGAGGAGAACCTCCATCGTCTCTTCCAGGATGGTGGTGTGGGTGCTACCCTCTGTTCTGACGGATGCCAGTAATAGTGGACCGGATATTGAACCCTTGGCAACCCTTTACGGGATTCCGAATGGGTTCCCCAAGGGGGTTGCCTCGCACAGTTGGCGCTAGTATTCTCTCTTAGATGCGATCACAGCATGTCTGTATTTACCTGCGGATTGGTTATATTCCCTTTTCAGACGTTCCCTCCTGACCGGGTCAAACCGTTTCCTTTGCATCCTACGTCTGAATAGCCTGGCTTTGCCGTGAAGCAGGCTCAGGTTTTCCGACCACCAGTGAAGCGTGCTTTTCGCGTCCCTCGCTCTCCTGCAATGTTCACAAATCGCGACTATCTCATCAGTGAGATGACTGATAAAATTAATCAGGTCATCAACATCGTTTAGATCTGAAGCTTTCCTTTCGCCAAGGAGATCGGCCAGCCAGGATTTGAGATCCGGCCAGCTGAGATTCCGGGCGGTGAATCTCTTTCTGGGTGTCTTTCCAGGTTTTCCCTACCAAGTTTTGAAGGTTATTGCTAAGTGGTCGCTACAGCTCACATCATCCAGCACCTGCCAGTCCTGGATATGCAAGAGGACCGTGGTCCGTGTAAGGGTGAGGTCGATCCACGACTTCCAAGGCACACCTTGAAATGTGGGGACACTGTCGGTATCGTTCCGGATAGTTAGTTCTAAGGAACTGACAAAGTCCAGAATAACACTGCCTCTCCCGTCTTCCTCTTGGTTTCCACAGAGGAGGCTTTTTGCATTGAAATCACCTGAAATGATCACCTCGTGCTGCTAGTGGGCTTCCAGTAAGCTGTTGATCAGATCTAGCACATCCGAGAGAGCACCGGTAGGCGGACTATACGCGTTGATGTGGCGATACCTCCCCCACCACTCTCGAGCACTACAGCTACCACGTTTGGTGTACATTCCAGCTCCAGAATGGCTAATTCTGGTTCTAGAACGACCGTGGAAACCAGGGGTCAGTCACAGCAGGAGTATTACTTTTTCGAAGAGTTAAGGAACCCCGCGGTTCTACCGTGTTAATGGTAGGGTTCGTGCAGGAGCAGGATTTTTGCAGTGACTTCGTCGGCCGTCTGAAGAATCTGTCCTCTTGCAGCTCGTGTGTGATGGGTATTCAGCTGGAGAACCTTTATTCCAGTTTAATTACATCTGTCAGCCATAGTTGATGCGGCTTTTTAAAATTTCACGTTCCCTGGTTAGACTGGGACATGTCTTGTTGAAGCTGGAGTGACCTATATCCAGCTTCAGCTTGCAGTTACTGCACTTGGCCGTGGCAGCGCAATCCTTGTGCAGGTGGCCTACCTCACCGCAGAGGCCGCATCTATCTTCAACCTCTTGGCAGCTGCTCCTGAAATGGCCGAATCCATTACATCAGAAGCAGCGTACCTCCCTCAAAAACTCTTTCAACCTTAGGATTGACCATTCCAGGTTGATGTTACCCACTTTTGAGAAGGGTCTTAAACGGTAAGGGCTTTAAGACCCTTCTCATCAAGGCAAAGGGGGCCTTGCCCCCTTTTGAATTGATGGGGAACCGAGTTTTAAGTTCCCCTTGAATGCCGGAATTTTGCTCTTTTATCCCATCTTCGAGCGCCTGTTGGGAGAGCTCCCCGTCCACTCCGTTCACAATGAGTCGAGAGAGTCTCCGCACTGTGGTCCCTGGAAGAGTACAATCCTTGGTTAGTGGATTGTTTCTGAACTCCACTTCCAAACGGTTGAAGTCGCTTAGGCTCGAGCACTCAACCGCTATCCCACCATTTTGTACTTTACGTACGCCTTTAACTCCTATTTGCAGATTTGCTGGCTGCACTGCGGATAGGAGAGTCTGTTTAACGTTATCGGACGACATGCCGTCATCGGTTGGGTTGACCAGGAGCACGTGTCTCCAGCCTCACACCACTTTTTTAAACTTATGTTCCGGCACAGACTCTTGCGCCTTCATGGCCCCTTTTTTGGCTGCAGCGGCATAGGACATCGGTCCTGCTGAGGAGCGTTGCCGCTTCTCCCTGTCCTCAAGCTTGCCTTCTAGCTTTCAGGTCAGGAGCCCTTGCTGGGCGCAGGCGAGTTGAATTTTGCGCAGAGCCGCTGTCATCCTGTTCGCAGCATCCCTATTGATTGTCTTGGGTAGTGAGCCCAAAATCTCACCAACCTCTACCACACATCTATCTACCTGGTCAATAAACTCCCCAGTGATTGGTAATAGCGTAGTCTCAACCCGGTGCTTCCCGGATTTGGAGATGGAATTTTCCTTGTCGGGACCTCCGACGGTTTCAGCCTGGTGGCAGAAACTGTGTATTTCCGTGCTTTCACGGTAGATTTAGGGTTGCAACCCTTAGACACAACTCCCTTTTGGGATGACAGCATCTCTGTGAGAGAGAAGCAAAAAAGAATTTTCTAAGTGCTGAGTGGGCACCCTGGGTTTCTCCCACTCAACCCAAAACTCAGAAAGCCGGGTTCGCGGAATTTGGCCTAGTGTCGGATCCATGAGTCCTGACACTAGTCGAACCGGCACTACGTCGACGTATCTGCAAACTGACACAAACGACTTAGTGGTCAATTTAGGACTTTGCCCTAAGAAGTGCGTTTTCATTCGAAGTCCAAACTTTTTGACTGCACCTAAACACTTTTTTCGATAAAAAAAATCGAGGGGAGAGGGAATTCGAATCGTCTCTAACGTGTGCGGTACTCGCTGTGCTATCCCAATGCAATCAAAATCATAGTTAGACTCAAAAGCTCGCTCCCGGTTCGGTGTCAGTCCGACCGGTCGGTGAAGGGGGGGGTAAAGATAAATATATTTTTCTTCGATAGGAATTTATTTTTCTGCACCGGATACAGCATCTAATAAGAAATGTTTTGCGTATAATCCGCAAAATTTGTATATAATGTTTTGGTCACCAGGGAGCGTAAGAGTTAATTTCTGCGTCTGATGTATTTGCAGTAAAATCTGAGCTCTTGAAAACTCGATTGAAAAATGTATTTCGTGGACCGATACGTCTCACATCGAAAAAGCTTTTGAAAAAACTTTATTCTTAAAATAATGAATAGTTTTCCCGCCAAGGGCGTAGACACATATCTTACATTTGTCGATATCTCTGCTTCTAAGAGCCCGATTTGAAAAAATATTTCTTTGTTGGAGAGCGTTTCCGCTTCGAAATGGTTCGCATATAATTTCAATTTTCTCTTAACACCCAATCCTGCCACCAGAGGGCGTCAGATGACTTTTCCGTTAACAGCAATATCTCCGGGATTAAAAACCGGACTACAAAAACATTTTCTTCGGTCAGATACTAATGGTTTCCATACCGGTTCAATTGATTTTGAATAGCTTTGGTAAATTTAATTCCCTTCAGAACGGATTCAAAAGAAGTGCTCATTCCACCCAAAAATTCGGGGTCATTTTTCTTGCTGCTTCTTTGGATAGTTGAAAAACGTATGAAACATTTCAGATTTCTGATCATATTTTGCTAAATCACAATATTTAGTTCTCGTATTTGTACCACCAAATCTTTAGGGTTTTGTAAATGGTATTATCGAAAGTCTTGTAACCTTGAATGCGTGCGTTCATTTAATCTTATTTTAGAATGATAAAGTGCGGGTTGCAATTGGGAATAAATTAATGCCTAAATAATAAATATTTTCTGTAGAAAAAGTAAATATATTGGAGATTCCTTAAAATAATTATATGTTTCTTTTCTTTCTGTTTCTCAAAGGACTTCTAAAACCAGTCGTCAAAAAAAGGGGGTTGCGAGAATTAGGACATATTTTTAAGGGGGTGGGGGTGGGATGTCAAAAATTGGAAAAAATGTGACATGGAGGAATGGCGACTCTAAAAATATTTAAAAATCACGGACGTACTTTATGGACGGTCCATAATTCCTGTGATGCGCCCAATTTTAGAGAATTATGCCATTATTCCATTTTCCCGTGACATTTCGTTCAAAGTATCAAAAATTCCCAAATCCTTTTATTTTAAAGTAATTTTTAAGCCCATAAACAAATGAACTTTTTAGGATGATAGATCTATGTTGAAGTCAAAAACTCGCGGATAATTTATCAAATTACATGTGAATGTGACGCTTCGTATATACGACAGACCCGCAAAACCTTGCGTTTTCGATTGAAGGAGCATAAGACCTACATTCGGAACTGTGACATAAAGAAGTCATCGATGGCTAAACACTGCTATGAAAAGGACCATAAATTCCTCTTTGAAGAAGCAAAAATAAATTACAGGCCAGATTCAACCACCAAACTTGATATTTTAGAAGATTTCCATATATATCAGAAGTCTTCTCAAGCTGGTAACGGCATGGTATCATTTCTATCAAGCGCGTGGAAGCAACTAACCAAAACAAACACCATTTATGATGTCATATTCAAATTTAATATTTATGCGCAATTCGTTCTGATGAAGTTTGGTCAGTACCCAGCAAAATCATGGCCCACTTGAAAAAACAAATATTTGGGACAAACTACGTTGTATTATCATAATATGTACAGGATTGTCCAAAATAATAGGAACACCTCGCTGAAGACAGCGACTTTGGTATCTGCTGCTTTTTGAGTGACACGAACACGTAGCTACAAATATTTTTTTGTAAAAAGGTGTTCCTTATAGCCTCAAGGGTCTGTGTGATTGCTTTGTAAATCGGTGTTTGCATAATTTCAGTCCAGGTGAATGCACAATATGTGACCTGTCGGAGTTCCAAAGAGGCGAGGTTGTAGCAGCCGGTCTGGTTGGTGCGTCGGTAACCCCAGTGGCACAGATATTGGAGGTACCGAGTGATACCGTGTTGAACGTCAGGACAGCACACAATGTTCAAGGCACAACATCTTTGCGAGACACAACTGTGGAAGGTAAACCAAACTCACTGCGAGAGACACGAAGACATTAAAGAGGATTGTGACGGCAAGGAGGGAGACCACGGCGACGAAAGTGACTGCTCAGCTTCATGCACATCTCCAAAACTCAGTGCCGACGCATACTCTGCGAAGGGAATTGCAAAAGCTCAATATTTACGGCAAAGCTGCGATTGCAAAACCGCTGATGTAACAGGTGAATATGGAACGGAGACAACAGTGGCGCCAGGAACATAAAACGTAGACTGTGGATTAATGGAAACATGCTTTGTCTTCCGATGAATTACGTTTCTCACTATTCCCCAGCACAGGACGGGTTGGCGTGTGGAGAACACCGCTAGAAGCCTACAACCCAGACTGTCTCCTTCCTACAGTGAAGCATGGGGGCGTTTCCGTAATGATTTGAGCCATGATCTCGTGGTTTGAAGCAGATCCCATTATCACCTTACACAGACGGATCACTAGAGATGAATATGTCACTCTTTAGGCCAACCATATGGATTGAAGGGCTCAGATAATGTTTACGTCAGGGGATTGCACCTTTCAAGGTGATAATGCCCCGATTCACAGGATTCCAACTATTCAACCACGGTTTGAGGAACATGAGGATGAAGTTGCATACCTTCCTTGGCCTGCACAATCACCGGACATAAACACCACAGGGCTCCTGATGTTAGTGTTGAAAAACAGAGTGCGATCCCGTAATCCTCCTCGGCAATATCTCAAAGAATCGGAGCAGTTTCTGCAGGAAGAATGGTACAACATACCACTTACCACCATCCAGGACTTGTATGTGTCCATTACAAGGAAGATTCAAGCAGTTTTAAATGACAAGGGTGCACCTACACCATATTAGGTGCGTAACAACTGTTGTGTCAAGGTGTTTCTATTATTTTGAACAATCCCTGTATAATAGTCACAGGATTGTAGTCTTTGAGATCAAGAAATATTATTGGCACTTCTTTGGAATTTTCAATTCTTAAATCAACTTTTATTACGCCATATGTAGTTACTGTGATCTTTGTATTCCGGCACATTTTTTAATTAGAGAGGACAAAAAAATATTCCTCAGAGTACTTATGGATATATAATTATTCATTTCTGTAACTAAATCCCGTATCAATAATTATCAGTGTCTTTCTCATTTCTGTAACTAAATCCCGTGTATAATAAATGACACTGTCCCGTGTCATTTTATTTGTCAGTGTCCTGAAGTGGCATAACGTGTTCCTAAACACATTTATAGTTTTTTTCCAAAATTACTCTGTCTTCCAAATTTTTTAGTGTTCTCCTTTTTCTTTTGTTTTTAGGTTTAACGACCAATGTTAGCCGCTCAATAGGCTATAAACAGAATTAGCTATTATAGAATTATCTGATTTATCTGTGGGCTATAAACAGTTCACCATATCTGATTTGTGGTCACTGGTTCCAGGTAGAGAACAAACAGAATACCCTAAAAGTTCATTCGTTGTCCTCAGGCATTCAGAACAGGTCACACGCTGGACGAGTGCTCGCAACCGAGACACACTGTCCCGTGTCATTTTATTTGTCAGTGTCCTGAAGTGGCATAAAGTGTTCCTAAACACATTTATAGTTTTTTTCCAAAATTACTCTGTCTTCCAAATTTTTTAGTGTTCTCCTTTTTCTTTTGTTTTTAGGTTTAACGACCAATGTTAGCCGCTCAATAGGCTGTAAACAGAATTAGCTATAATATAATTATCTGATTTATCTGTGGGCTATAAACAGTTCACCATATCTGATTTGTGGTCACTGGTTCCAGGTAGAGAACAAACAGAATACCCTAAAAGGTCATTCGTTGTTCTCAGGCATTCGGAACAGTTCACACGCTGGACGAGTGCTCGGAACCGAGAGCTTTGACCACTGCGCCACCAAGGCTAGTTTTTGTGATATGCTGTGTAGTTTAGATATACACTTTACACTTTTAAGTTACTTTGTTTACCAACACACTGTATGTTATCTGAAGTCCTTTTTGTAAGTTTCACTATTTTGTTCTAAACAATTACTTTAATAAAATTTGTTTGTTTAGTCTTAATAAAATTTGGAGATGCAGTCTAGACTTTTCGCCTTTGGTTAGGCTTCTATGAAACAAGTTTAGTACGAAAAATGAATTTTTACATCAATGCTGCTGGTGTATGATATGCTTTGTGAGAAATTTCGTTAACACTTTAAATTTACCTGCTACTAAAGGGTTGACACTGTATGGGATGTTTATTTTATGATATATATACCATATCCCCTTAATGGTGTACGTTTTTATATATGGGGGTTTTTGATTTTGCCTGTCATTTCCCTGTATGAAATTGACCCACTTAAAGCTGATAAATTTGAAGGTTCCCATATGCTATTGTCCTTGGTTCTGATAATGAAGAATAGATGAGGTTTTGTTGTTTTCTGTATTAAGAATCATCAACCCTGAGGGATATTTTCACAGACACTATCTTACAGATAATGTGAAAATGAGTATGAGTGTTATGTAGCAATACTCCTTTTTCACTACCAGGCAATGTTTTGAAAGTAAAAATCTTATACTCGTATGAACCCAAAATTTGTGTTTCCGGGTCATATATTGATAATTCACACAGTAAATTCTATAGTTAGAAATAAATATCTTCACTTATGGACCTAAGTACTATTACGTACCTTATAATACATAGCCGATATGAAGCACATTCTTGATGTGTTAATTTATTTTCTTTGTGCACACACTGCTGAATCTCAGCCATGGATCTTATAAGGTACGTAATAGTATTTAGGTCCATAAGTGAAGATATTCATTTCTAACTATGTTTTGAAAGTTTAAGACAGAAGTACCCGATTATTCTGGAAATCAATCTCGAAATTTTACCCTTCGGGGAAGAGGAATAATCGAAATTCTTAAAACATTTTATTACCCACAATGTTGCCTTGCGTGATTCAGGTAATGCCCGTTCTGCAATTTTAGTGTAGATACGAATGGGATTGATTCTCGTACATTTCCGCTTTGAATTAAAGACCAGAAATGTGAAGAGGATATATGGTAAGAAATAATTTCAAATGTTTGGTGTTTCAAACTTTTAAGGATAGCTTATTTATCACCAATGTCTCATTTCATTCATTTATTTTTAATATGAAAAGAAACAAAATAAGTTAACAACGTCTGTATCAAGAAATATAGATACTACTAGAAACAATCCTGCAGGAACAATAATTTGCAAAACGTCAGCTTTACTTTCGATTTAAGAGTAAGGACGTAACGATGAAAAAGCTTGAAAATTCAAGTGAATTATATTCTACATATTATTTTAATGATATACGTAAAACATAAATTGGAGTGTTTAATAAAATGTAACCTTAAAAACTGGTATGAAAGAGAAATCTTTTTGCAGCACCACTCTTTAAATGTTTTCAAAGCTGTGCCTTATTTTCAGGCATCCGTTTTCCTTAAGAATAATTTTTTAAATTATATTAATTCTTTTCATTAATGCAGTCCAATTAACGATCGCCTAGCCCTTTACCATTTAAAGTTAAAATGTACCTGCAAATATACAAATAAATATATTGCAAACTAAACGATGGAAAATCGCATAACAAAAACTAGTTTCTCATACACATCACACCTGTTGAGATTCGATAAAAACCGTCTTGCTATGAGGAAGGTATTCCTATACATTAAGTTGTAATAAATTGCTACCGACTAAAAACAAGCCATCTTGCTAAGTATCTTATTTGTTCAAATTCGTAACTTCATGGCATTTTATTTGAGTAGATTATCATCCGGAACTGGGAGTACCAAAGTCCAGCAAACTAGGAAAGCCAGAAAGAGGAAAGAAAGGAACTAATGCTATTGTAATATATTTTCAATAGAACTTGGGGCAAATAGATTATTAATATAGTGTATCACCCAATCTCGACATACTGCTCTCTGATATAGTCGCCTAAACGGAACGTTCGGATTTGATCCTGTGCGTGATGTCTCGTCTCTTATTCGGGACAAATGCCCACCAAAGGAGTAACATTTATTTGTGTAACAGGTAGGTATGGGTTTGAAGAAAGCACTGTAAGATTTTGGCATTTGTGAGCTTTATTAAAAGTTGTAGAGAGCAGATGAAATTTGATATTAATTTTTGATTTGATACTTAATAGGACTCCAAGTAAAAATTTAGAGGATATCAGTAGCATGGTAAATCAATTGTCAGGTCTCTTAAACGCTACTATAGAAAAGTTACTTGAAAAGCAAAATGTCAAATTCAAGGCGCTTAACTGGAGGCTGGAAAGGTAGTGTGCTAGTATGTTTGATTAGAAGAAAAAATTGGTCGAACTAAAACAAAATTTTGATACCGACAAAAAAAAAAAAAAAAACAACAACAGAAATGAATGGTAATAAAAGAGAAATTGCAAAATCAAGAAGGCCGTGTAGAACAGTTAAACAAGCGTTAGAACTCACAACGCACATTCCTGGCACATTATTGTGACCACCTCTATCTTTTGACGTCAACAGGGCGTAGCTAATTAAATAATTAGGCACGTGTCGTGGGCTTGCTTGGAGGGCATATAAGGTGTGCTGTAGGCATTCTGAAAACATAAAACTCGTTGTTGTCATGGATAAAAGGAGCAATTTATCAGATTTCCAAAAAGGTATGATTATTGGCTTTGGGGCCAAGGTTGGCAGTATTTCTGAATCAGTGCAGTTGGTGAACTGTTCGCGCGCTGCAGTGGTTAAAATGTATCGTGATTTGAGAATTGGCACCAGTGCGAATAAGCGACGTGGAAACTACCGTTTACCACGTGACATTGGTATGAGAAGCGTACGTCGTTTTCGAATGTGCGTGAGGGCCGATCTACACGATACAGTGGAGCAACTCACTCGCCGAATAAACCAGGGAGATACCGGAAGTGTGTCTAAAACGACATTCAGCGAACCCTTTAGCGTATGGAGCTCCGATGCAAACGGACGGTCACTTTACATATGCTAACGAAGGTTCATCGGTGGAAAAAGCTTTCATTTGCACGGTAGTATCGGAATTGGGCCTCTGCTCATTGGCAAAGAATTCCTTTCTCCGATGAGTTACATTTTCTGCTTCATCGAACAGATAGACGTTGGTGTATAAGGCGAGAAACATCGGAGAACAAACACTCTTCAACCATTGCTGGAAGAACACAAAGCTCATGTGGGCAGCGTTATGGTCTGGGGAATGTTTTCGTGGTATTCCCTGGGTCCACTTATACCTGTGGAAAGCACAATGGACCGAATTCGTTATGAATCCATCCTTGCAGAACACGTACACCCATGGATTCTGATTGTCTTCCCTACAGGGAAGGGGATCTTCCGACACGGTAGTGTGACGTGTTACACAGTTAGGAATGTCCGACCGCGGTTGAAAGAGCACGATGAAGACTTCAAAGTCCTTCCCTGGACCCCTTATTCCACAGACTTAAATTCAATTGAGCAATGTGGAAACAGCTGTTTAAATCTGGATTCAGTACTCATCACGATAATTTTGAGAAGTGCTCGAATTCCTGAGCACCTACTCAGTAAATATAGGGCAATTAATTAACAATTTATGGCCCTTGTAATAGAACTAGCAAACGTCGGTATCCATGATTGCGGACTGCATTCTAGCTTATTATCGCGATCTCAGAGGTACAAAGTGTAGCTCATAAGCAGTCACTATGGGTGGTAACCCAAAAATATTCATTATTCTTCCGATTTCTTTGTATGACTAAAGTCACCCATGCAGAACTGCCTGTACATAGAGTGACAGTGTAATGAGATGTTGGTTGCTCAATTACATTGGAAACAGCATTGTGAGAGACAAATTACTTTTACATACCATTGAACGATAATATTGCATAACTTCATTCCGAAGGTAATGTTATAAAATGTTATATGTAACATATCATTCTCCTGTTTAGTTACATCAGTACTTCTGGTTACGTAAATAACTGTGCTACCCCCAAAAAAATATACTGTTCATACTGATGTTATTTCTTAATTCTAATACCACGTCTGTATATTTATATTTTCAAAAAGGCGAGTATATAACCCGTCTCTTCACTACATTTTTTCACATCTGTGGGAATAAGTGACTTTTGCTTGTCTCCATATAATCCCACTTGAAGTAATTGAACCAGTGATTATACTTCCAACTGTGGCCCGCTGTCCGCGATTTACAAGTCAGCGCTTACGTGCTGCCATCAACTGTCTGCCGTGAAAGCGGATGTGGAAGAGAATCTCATTTCTGATCTATTTCGTTTGGCCAATCAAAATGATCTTTATAAATCCGTATTATGTATCTTCTCCAAAAGTTTATTCTGACCGAAAAGTTTTATTTCTTCATAAATACAAAAGTGCCTATCTGAGAAAAGTAAATCGACTGATTACGTGAATATAAGATCAATTGATTACGTGACTATATGGTCAATTGATTACATGATTGTAAGATCAATTGATTACGTGACTATAAGATCAATTAAATACGTGTCTATAAGATTACTTGTTCACGTGCAAGGAAAGAACCGTCTGATGACCACTTTGTTTGGGTAGCGAAGAAAAGTATTGATACAACCCGGCGATTTCTCAAAAGGGTGCCCCTGTCGTCCACAGACACGAATGTCTCCTAACATCTCTGCTGCAACTGTTCCTTTTCGCTACATGCTTTACACACATTTAAACCTAACACAATAATTTGTTTTATATGTTATGTAGTTGGCCTCCGTCACTTCAGCGCGACCCCGTGAAATAACGAAACGAAAGACACCAGTAGGGAACCATGTGAATAAAACGATCCGCACTTTGTGAAATAGGATTTGTCCTGTGCGGTTAACCGGCAGCTCTTTAAACAACTGGGAATTATGCATTAGAGCTGTATTTCAAGTTTTATTTGGTAAAAGCGCCTATTCAAATCCGAAAATATGTTTTCCGTCAATGTTCTGATTGAAAAGGGCATGCCTTTCCCAAGAAAAATTTCAAACGTTATTCTACCAAAAATGTCTCACTAAATCTAATTTCGAAATGTGACATTATTTCACAGAAATAAAATTAATATAGAAAGTAAATATGTATTTCTTTCCTAAAACTGATGTCGTTAAAAAAGAGACCTTTTATAAGAATTTATGAAGCTTCAGCAAGTGTTCAAAAGCTTTTCATTGTCCAGATGTACATTAAATTCATGCCGTAATATGTAGGCTAAGTCCTAGATAGCAGATATCAATTCTGAAGTCCTTATGTTTTATTTATAACCAATTTAAGCCTTAATTTTCGGCGGTTTTATTGTAAGTGTTATCGAACCACACAGAAATGGACAAAGAGTTCATACTGCTGACTGAGTCGAATTAGTGAGATAAAGGATGTACAGATCATCGTCCAAACAACAGACACAATATTGGTATCTCTGAAGTCGTCCAAAATGTTATAATGAAAGTCCTGAAATTCCTGATTACCCTGAACAAATAAAGAGACCCAAATCTGAACCAGTCAGGCTAATATGATATTCCAGTAACCTCAGCAAAATTATGATGTTTGTGCAGACAGGACAGGAAAAAATTCTGGAATGTGTATCATGGAAATTCGGAACTATGGAAAAATACCAAAATAAAACCAGCAGTTGTGCTTTTTTTCATAGAAGATAGTCTCATAGTATTTTGAATGTAGTCAAAATAATAATCGCTAAAAAAAAGGAATGGAAATGCCAATAGTCGAAAGTTATTCAATTTAGAAAGTACACAGCATGAACATTCCAACTCCTTTATAACGCACTGAAACTCTCTTGCAGTTACTTTATGAGAGAAGACGTACAATTACTCTGGGAGAAGCCAGTTGGTCATGGTGCCATATTGACTGGTATTTGCGTGGAGCGACTCCACAGCTGCCCGAAGTTGGCGCCAATAAATCGAGGAGTGCATGACCCAACTGCACGTGGGCAGTAGACAGAGAAGGATAACGACAAAGCGGGAGGATAGATATCGTTAGGGACGCAGCAGAAGAACCGAATTCGTCATTTTTAGCAATTCAAAGCCAATTTGCGTGATACGGAATTGGCCATCTGTGCAGTTTCAGGATAACTTTAGGCACGGGGTCTCAATTCGAGATGGCAATTCTGCCGCCAACCGCTGACCAGTGAGCATTGCTGGCAACAGCTGCCATAATTTCGGGTCCGATCAACGTGGAATAGAGTCCAGCGAAGTGGTGCGGTCTTCAGTGATGAGTCCTGGTTTGCACTTGGTGCCCATGAGCGCGTAAATGTTTGGAAAGAACCAGCCAGCTAACGGATCCTGTCTTTACGGTGGAACGGCGCACGGCTCCCACATCGGAACTGACTGCCTCGGGAGCCATTTCCCACGATAGCCGGACACACTTGCTAGCCCTCCGTAACATCCTTGCGGCTCATGCACGTTGACGACGTTCTACGTCTTGTTGTGTTTACATTCCAGTCACAGCATCACTAAGAAATGTTTCAAAGAGAGAATTCCCGGCAACATACGGCACAGATTTTTCCGGCCTGCCTCCGTAATGTCGACACTCATCTATGGCCCCACGACCCCCAACCTCCTACCGATCGAACATATTTGGGACATGATGGCCATCCCCAAAAGTAGGCGAACTGCTCTACAACTTTGACACCATCTAGTATGATAAATCTTATGATAGTGTCTGCGAACTCCATACGTTTATGCTACGCTGGTAGTGGCACTACAACGTCCTGACGGGTTCCACTCTTGTAGCTGTTTGATCCGAATGAATAGTCTTACTGCTCTGGAACTGCAATCATCTCCTTTCCTAGACTCACGTACTAATGTTCATCTCAATCGAATGATTCCTGACTCCGACCTATGCGTAGATGAACCATTTCGAGATGCATGATTCTTTGTGGAAATGAGACACTCGATTTTGCTTCAAAGTTCTGTCGCTCGTGTTCAAACGCATTGGGAATAATCTACATTAAACAAACTGATGCATATTTCTGACTTTGATAAGCCTACCCAAAGGCATACAACAAAGGAATTTGAAGCAATCTTCCAAAACAAAAGTAAAAATGAAAACGTAATGTATTTATATTTTATTAATAAAACACTGGCATCTACTACAATGGTCCGTATTTTAAAAATGCCAATGTCGATTTGATGAAGAGTGGAACGAATATGTTTGAAATGTATGAATTCCGAAATATTAAATGTGATGAAGACGCTCAAAATATAAGTTTAGCAGTTTGTTAAACGTCATAAAAAAAATTTAAAGAAAGAAATATATATATGCGGGACATACCAGCATTAAATGAAAGTGCTCAGAGAAACAGCAATGGGATACGGTATCGTAACAATAAATCATCAGAAAAGGTTTTAATGTTGAATATCAAATACATCAATTTCAGTAACATCCCTCTTACCGGAAAACAAAATGTATTTGTACCTGTCGGTTTTTTAAAACTCTTCTGGAATACGCGCAAATACGACTGATAGAGATGTACCTTTGTATTTAATTTATTTTCTGTCCTACATTTAATTTAGGACGTTTCGTTCATGTTTTTAATGAGCGTTTGTGTTTACTTTCTGTAGGAAAATTTCGATTTCGTTTCTCTTTGATGACTTCATAAAAGCAGTTCTTTGCTTTTATGAAGTCATCTTTCGAATGAAGAACAGGATGGGAAAAGGAACTGGGATTTTTCTAGAGGAAGTAAACACAAATGTGGATACTGAATTTCCTTGAAAGCCAGTCAAGTTCACTTGTCATCGAAGAATAAGAATATGAGGAGGACAAACGAAACAACGTTGCTGTGCAGCATTTTTTTGCCCAGATCCGTAATCTTACGTAATGCAACGGGACATCGATAAATTGTAAATCTGTGGGTATGTAATTTTTGTAGTTTTTCTGTTGTTCGCACATCATTCTGGAGATGGGTTGACATCATGGAACAAAACATTTCATACGAGTGTGTTGACTTTCCAATTAATTTTCTTTGTTAAAAAATAAAGGAACCTATTTGATTAAAACTAAGATCTCTTTCTCTCAACAGTTTTCTTTAAAACACCAGCCATGCGATCAAATTCAGACTGCATGCATATCATTGAAACTTTTAAGTTGAATGGCTACGGGGTATTTCACTAAATGTTTTACGGAAAAATTTTGTACAAAAATTTTGAAAATGCAATACAGAAAAATTTGAAACAAAACAGTAAAAAGCTTACTGAAAATAAAAAAGGCCGAGAAATATGAGTTTTACTAAAAAAATTTTACTGAAATTATTTACAAAACAGCACATAAAATTTGCAAATAAAAGTAAAAAATGTGTTTACCGAAATTTTTAGTAAATAAATTTAAGATAAATTTAACTGAAAAAAGTTTTTACCAAATACCCATTACAAAAAGTTATGTGCGAAACAGTAAAGTTTAAAAAATAAAATAAAAATATGTTTCCTACAGTTTTTAGTAATAAAGAATTTTATGAAAATAAACTTATCGAAAAACAAGATTTTACAAAAATTTATTTATTAAAAACAGTAAAGTTTAAAAGCAAAAATTAAATTTCGTTTCCCAGAAATTTTAATGAAACAATAAAAGTTAACGAAAATAAATTTTGTCGAAAGACGTTTTTACAAAAGTTCATGTGAACACATTGCAGGAAAATTATTTACAAAACAGTAAAGTTTAAAAATAAAATAAAACGGTTTGCCAAAACTTTTAGTGAAAATATTTTGTGATAATAAATGGAAAAAGTTTTCACAAAAATTGTAAAAACGTAAAACAGGAAAAATATCTAAAAAACAGTAGTGCTTGAATTTAGAAACAAAAATTCGTTTACCAAAACTTCCAAGTGAAAAAAATTTGCGCAATTTGTTTTGCTAAAAAAGTAAGAGATTTCAAAAAGTTTTAGGAAAAACAGAAGATTTAGAAAACGCAGTACGAAAGAATAATGTAAAAAGCGTAATGTTTAAAAATAAAAAATAAAGACGTTCTCTTACTGAAACTTTTAAAGGAAAAAAGTAAGGTTTAGAAAAACCGTAAACTAAAATACGTGCTTACCAAAAATTTTAATGAAAAACAAAAAATAAGTCACAAACAGAAATGGTAAAAAAAAATCGCTTTAAGAAGGACGTTGCGATAAAAATTGAATTACAAAAACAGTAATATTATCATTTAAAGGTTTAGAAAAGTTGTTTCGGAAAAATGTTTTAAAAACAGTAAAGTATATAAAACGAAAACTTGCATAGGAAAAAAACTTAGCATAAAGAAGAAAAAAAAATAGCTTTGGAAGAAAATATTGCGACAAATAAACGTCATAAAAAGGCAAAAAGGTATTCCCAAAATGTTTCAAGCACGAATATTCAGTAAAAAGGTATTACAGAAAAAATATTTACAAACTAGTAAGGTTTGCCATTAAAAACAAAAATGTGTTTACCAAAACTTAAGTGAAATTTTTTTTGTGAAATAAGCTTTCCTGAAAAAGTAAGAGATTTCGAAAAACCGTTTTAGCAAAAAAAAAAAACCATAAAATTTAGAAAAGCCGTACAAAGAGTAATGTTTATAAAGAGAAGTAAAAAAAAACGTGTTTACCAAAAGTTTTAAGGAAAAACATTAAGAAAAATAAGTCTCAGAATGAAAATGTAAAAAATATTTACAATGATGTTTTAGGAAGAACATTGCGGAAAAAATGATTTAAAAAACAATAAAATAGCCATTAAAATTTAAAGAGAAAACGTTTCGGAAAAATGTTTTAAAACAGTAAAGTTTACAAAAATGAACTTTTTCAAAGGAAAAACGTTTACCAAAAAGAAAAAGAATAAAGGAAGTTTGCGACAAATAAACTTCAGAAAAAAGGCTTCACAAATTTCAAGCACGAATGTTAGGAAAAATAAGTTTCAGGAAAACTACAGGGAGTTTTACAAAGGAGAAAATGTTTAAAGCGTTTGAGATATACTCTGTTATTGTGTTGAACTCTTCTTGGCTCTGATTGAATCAATTATTGTCACCGAGTCCTTCCTTGACTGAACAAGAATTTTCAGTGAAGACAAGTTCATCTTCAATCTCATAAGGTAAATAAAGACTGGGGTTTCAACCGCCTTCAGGAAAATCACTTTCTCCAGGAACTATAAATCTTTCTCATTCACGCACAGCAAATCTTCGCTTAGAAAATCCATTGAATCTTAACAATCAGCAATGTTTTCAACTTGGAATTTTTTCGCACCCGTTTTGATTAAAAAAACGAACAAATCCAAAACAAATGTAATTTGTGCGAATGAAATTTTGATGACTGTAAATGTCTGTGTTGTTTCTAAGAAAATTAAAAGGGTGCAAACTTGGAAGTAAAGATAAAATCAATAATTTTGTCCATTTCACACTAATTGAGAAAATACATCTCGATAAAGAAAGCTCATACGTAGTGCGGTATATGCTAATTATTTCGAAAGATTAAAGGCAAGCACAGAAGGACTGCCATTCTCATCCAAGTGACACAATATATAAATATTTCGTGAGTACTGTAAACGTTTATCTCTAACTATTCTCAGCTGTTCAGAAATTTCACTGCTTCGGAGACATAATTTTTGCCCTTCACGTGACATCTTTATTGATTTTATTTGTTTTCCAAAGTATTGTTTTTCTTTCACCGTGTATTTTCTGGGTCTTCCACAGTTTCATTAACAGGATTGTGTTTATATCATCCAGCTCCGCTTGATCACCAATATTTGTTCTTTTCTTAATCATTTATTTTTTTATTTTACATGTCTTCATCCTTTGCTTTACAAAACTTTATTTTATTGTCAAGGTTTTCGTTTATTTGTATTTTTGATCCTTAATAAAAATGCATTAAGATAAACTTCTTTGCATTTTTCCAGCGAAATATAAAAAATCATCTAACTTATTCAGCAACTTTTATACAACAGCGTTTTTTCTCGCATTGTATCTTTGGAGAACTAAAGATCTTTCACAACTCCACTAAAATGAATATAAAATGAATATGAATATGTTGTTTATGCTGAAAAAACTCAAACGACCTGAATGCTGACTTCTATTTAAACTTGTTTTTATGTTTGAGAAATTATATTATTATCTACGCATTCTTTATTTTTCTCCTGTCTTCTTACTAAAGAGAGAATACCTTTGAATTTTGCAGACTTTTTGCTTTCAAAGAAGCCGTTCTCACTAAACCATCCGATATATTTTTGACAACATGTCTTCGAATATATTTTTATGGTCGTGAAGATGATATTTTTGCTTTGGAATTTCTTTAAGGCGTTTTTCTTTCCTGCTTTGTGCAGTTTCTTCTTAAGTGTTTCTTAATCTGTTAGTAATTTATATATTCGTTTGCAATGATTGCGTTGTTATAATTTCTTCGCTCTGACTCTCACCCTCTTATCAACTGAGTTCACTCAGAATTCAATGTGTTTAATGCAGAAGACCAAAAAATCTAATATAAAACGCTCTCTCATAATGCTTGCTATTGTGTGATTTCTTAAAAAGCGAGCGATAATCCATATTGAAGTCTTACCGCACATTCCGTAAAGGGATGTTCCTATTCCAAAAATTGATCGTTTTCAGGAAAATTCTCATTGAGTTTGTTATTTCCTAATCAGTACTTCAGCATATGTATAGCGGTTTGATCCGTATTCCACCATCATTCTACAAATCTTGGTAAAATCCTGAAAAAAGTTTCTTCCTCTACATTTCAAATATTTTAAACTGATATCTGCATAATTGTAGTTATTTGTATTACATTTCGCAAAGCATTAAGGAAAAGTATGATTTATTTATTTTTACACTCCCTAGGATGAATGTAATAATGATGAAAAAATATTTGCATTCTTTCTGGTATGATTTATTTTGTATGACTTAAATATGATTTACATTTTTTTTACTCTCTGTAGGTTGAATGCAGTAATGAAGAAAGAAATATTTGCATTCTATGTTACACATAGATATCTAGATAATTTACCCTGCGTTTTCATCAAAGACACAAAGCATAGAAAAAGAAGTAATATTGTTCATAAAGTCGTATGGATTATAAAACATTATCTTACATATGTCAGTCGGAATGCGTTGAAGTTAAATACATTGGCTATGAAAAATAATATTAAATTTTTATACGAAGCATCTGCCTAAAATAATGCTGGAGCGGAAGAAATAAATTATATTTATTAGCAAAGAAACATAAACTAGCTGACACATTTTCGGTACAGATCGAAAAATCTTAAGTCCTTAAACCTGACGTTAAGTTTTGAATAATCATGAACAGAAAATTTAACAAGTTCTCCTATAAAAATAAAATGTAGTAATTCCTACCGAAAAAGACGAACCCTGAAGTAATATGTTTCACATAAAAAAGATACGAACGTTCATAAACCCCTAAATTTCTGAAAATAGCATGTTGCGCGGGATAACTGCTGAAGAAAATATTTAATAAGTCCTCCTGTAAAATAAATTAAAATAGACCTGTGCAGAAAAATTAATGTTCAAATGTGAAGAAAATTTTTTTCAATTTATAGAGAAGAGCAAGAACGAGTTACAAAACGATTGAAATAAATCGAAAAGAAAAATCTTAAATACGTTGCACAGAACTAATCAGGCGAAAATGTTTAACAAACCCCTAAAAAAGTAATGTTTAAATATGAAGTACTTTATTTCGATATAAACAGATCGAAAATTATGTTAATTTCTGAAAACAACACGTTACAAAAAATAAATTACGAAGAAAAAAATATGAGTCCTGCGATAGAAAAAATAAATAAAGAACAATAAACCCCTGGAGAAAAAATAATTTTGAAAACACATAGAACATAAATCAAGTTCTGCATTTCACAAGATAAATACATGAAATAACCTATACATGACTTTTAAAGAAATCTCAGTAATGAAAGCAGCATGTCTCATGGAATACTGATGAAAAGTGTAGATCTTCTTACAGAAAATGTTTCAATAAACCTCCACAAAGATTAATGTTGAAGACGCGGAAAAAGTAAAGTTATTTATGCTACAAGAAAAAAATCATGAACGAGCATAAACATGATTATACAAATATCGGAATATTTTTAAACACGTTACATAGAATAATCGTAAAAAATAACATAATAAAATCCTACAGAAAAATGATTTTGAAACATGATAAAAAAAGAAGTCCTTTAATTCACAAGAAAAGACATGACCGAACTGTTTTTTTTTTCAAACGCGATAGTAACAGATCAAAAAAATTCTAAGTTCTCAAAGTATAACGTAAATTTTGAAATGTACGAACGAAAAATAAATTTTGTCCCTCTATAGAAAAAGTAAAATATAATAAACTCTATGTAAAAATTGTTTCAACGTGAAAGAAAAATAATTACCCCAAATTTTCCGAGAAGAAAAAGACATGAACGAACATAAATGTGATACAGAAAATATGGATTCTTAAAAACAACACGTCTCGCAGAATAAATAACGAAAAATGTTTTTTAAGAATTCCTTTAAAACCTAAAGTATAATAAATCCATAAAGAGAAAAAAATAACTTTGAAGACATGAAGAAAATAAACCAAGTTCTTCATATTGCAAGATAAAAACATGAACAAAACATATGGTAGAAAAATCTCAATTACTGAAAACAACATGTAGCATAGAATATTCATGAAGAAGAAAGTACTAAGTTTTCCTATAGAAAAATGAATTGTAATAAACTTTCACACAGAAAAAGTAATGTTAAAGACGTGAAGAAAATAAAGTTCTTCAGTTTAGAAGAAAAATATGAACGAGCATATACATGATCGAAAGAAGGTCTAAATTACTGAAAACAACATGTTGCATAGAGAAAAGTTATGAAAAAAAATCATAGGTCCTTTGATTGAAATAATTAAATTATACAAAACCCCTACAGAAAAAATCATTCTAAAACACGAAGAGAAAAGTCCTTCATTTCGCAAGAAAATACATGGTCCAGATTAAACGCGTATGAATCACGTCGGGGGAAAAGTTTGCACAACACCTTACATTTGAAAATTCGTGAAGAAAAAAAAAGTATGTTTAGGATTATTAAGAATAATACGTTACGAAAAAAAATGAGCTCTTGTTCGCAGAGAAAGTAAACTTCCCTGTAACTGTTTCCGAAGGCGAGACTGGCCAGTAGCAATAACATGGCAGTGTAGTAATTCTCTATGGTTGCGGGAACACGCTTGCGTTATTGCCACTATACCTGAGTGGTTGCGAAAATCATGTCAGTTCTTGTTTGAGTGAGTCATACACTCTCATTCCTGTATTCAATCTGAAGATGTCCTACAGCAAGTCCCTAGGGCAGACTCCCCCGCCCCCATTAGGCAAACTACTTTTTTATCCCCTTGACTAACCCAAACAATGTCTTGGTAGCCGAATCGGCAGGGCATTTGACTACTACATGAACGGCCCGTGTTCAGTTCCACATGTACTCGTTGCTTTTTCGAAAGCAAGTGTATTCTATTATTTCAAATTAAAAAATGGCGGACAAAAAAAAAGATTATCTCAGAATTAAGAGTTGCTTTGACGAGAACAACGCGGTAGGTGACGTCATGCAGAAAGAAATGACTACGCCCACCTGTGACGTCCCTTCCAAATCATGACGATTTCTACTTAACACGTGACCCAAAGTGTTGCCACCGCCTAAAAACTAAGCATGCGCCGGAAACCCGCCCCCTCCCTATTACTTGTACCTTCATTTTACCACAGAGACTTGCACGGCACATAAATTATCGAATTTAGAGCTGCTTTATCTCATTGTACCATTCAAAATACGAAAGTACAAATTCTGCGCAACACAGCATTTGTACTTACGTATTTAGGATTTACGTACTATATTTGTACTTCTATATTACAACTTAGCAGAGAATTATGAAAGAATTATATCCTAGTAAAAGAATTCGTAAGATATAGAGAAAAGTTACCTTCCAATACTAATGCTAGTTATTTCGGAAAGAAGTGGATAATAACAGACAAATGTATTTCTTTTAGAAAAAGGCGATATTTATAGCATATGGAAATAAATGTACCAATCACTCTTTCTCTTGGAATGAATCTGCTGATATTTTGCTTCTTCACCTCACGCAAAATTTATGGGTGTTTACCATGCCATAACATTATTATTAACATAATTAATTAACACTAATGTTGGTGAGTTTTTTTCCAATAACGTCAATTATTAATTTACGTTTAAACATACTGCTGCATCAAAGTCATGTCTATGTAATTGTTCTATGACAGATGTAACTTGAAAGATTTTGCTGATGTGCTGGCTGCAAAGAAATAAATTTTAAATCTTCGTTTGGTTCACATTTGCCCCAAATGTGATAAACATTAACATATCTGTTATTTAGACAAACAGGGCAATTATCAAATCGTTTCTGATAAATTTTGGCGCTAACTCAATTATTATTATCCCCTTTTTTTTCATTGATCAAATATTTGGATCGTAATGAAAGATTATTTCCACCATGTCAATAGTGTATACAAAATCGCTCACTTGTTGCTTAATAGAACTCCGAGAATAGAACTATCGAACTGCATGTATGCTTCATTGTAGCTAAAAATTATTTGGGAAGCGGAAATGTTTTCACTGATACCTAAATCTCTTCACCCTCGCAGGCAGGTATATACACTATCTACTAACAAGTAATTGCACAATACTGCAATCGACGATATCTACGGTCCTGATACACGTCAAGGCCGCTGCCGTTAAATATCGTGTGGTAAACAACAACGCAACCAGTCGCATGCAAGATGACACGCAGTTCGGAGCTCTATGATTTGAAGAAAGTGTAATCGTCGGGTATCACAGAAATGGGCGATCCATACGTGACATATCCAGCAAGTTGAGGTACCCAAAATCGACAGTGGCCTACGTGATTGGCAATTGGAACATGAGAGGTGACTGTCGGAATGTGCCCCGACCCGGCAGACTAGCAAAACTGGCAGTTGGAGATCGACGGGTGCTGGCCAGAGAAATTCGAATGAACCGCACACAATCGATCGGCCACATCCGCGAGGAGTTTCAACAGGCATCCGGGAGTGTTCTTTCGATGAATACCATCCGTATGGAAGCCCATCTGCTCGGTTATCAAGGACGTACTGCCGCCCACAAGCCTTTGATCACCAAGTGCAATAGCGCTGCTTGGCAAACGTTATGCAAAGAGCGTCGATAGTGGACCGTTGAACAGTGGAAACAGATTTTCTCGAGCGACGAATCAAGGTTCACCCTCTACCGTTCCGGTTGCAGTGTCTGGTTTTGGCGTGTGCCTGGGGAACGGCTCTTGCCGGAATGTGTTGTGCCAACTGTGAAGTTCGGCGGCGGTGGAATTATGCTATGCGGGTGTTTTTCCTGGTATGGCACGGGACCCTTGGTCGCAATTTCTTGGTATACCCAACGCCGAGACCAACTGCACCATTTTGAATGACCATGCGCTTCCTACGTTGTGGCAGTTTTATGGGGTGGACCCATGTTACTTTCAGGATGAAAATGCCACCTGTCATGTTGCGAGGTCCACCATGGCTTGGTATGGTGACAATAGAATTAATCGAATGGACTGGCCTGCGCAGAGCCTAACCCTATCGAGCCCCTCTGGGACTATTTGGAGCGTAGACTTAAGGAAATCGGGGAAGGAACTCACCTGTTTTCTACCGTCCGAAATCAGGGAAGGAACTGATTTATTTTCTCCAAGCCGAGTGAAAGAAACTACCGCTAGCCGTCGTACAACGCCTGGTTGAGAGTATGCCCCGGAAGTTCGCAGCTGTAATCGCCGCTCGTGGAGGCTCCACCAACTATTGAAGGTGACTAAACCTCGTTTTCCTTTGTTATCACAGTTGGCCAATTACTTTTTGGTAGATAGTGTATTTTATTATTGTATATTTCATTGCTAGTTAACCCAGTATTTAAAAGTATGGAATCCATTGTTTAACAGCATTTAAATTCTACTCTCTGCAATATTTTGATTCAGTTTTGCTTTAGGTTCACTCCCGTGCTTCGTTGATGTTGGACGTTGGCAGAAAGCAACACTGGGCCACTCTGAATATGAAATTGTTTTCTTGCTTCTTTTCTTTCCTCCCAGAGCATCAGGTGTCTTGGTTTGCTAAATATTGTCTCTCCTTTGTGTTACAAAAACATCCCTGGCTTGTTTATTCATAACAATTTAACAGAAGATTGCAGTAGCTACTTTTAAAGGTTCACTGTGGTTGGCTTTTTTTACCACACCTTTCAGTTTCGCTTTTGAAATGTACACACACACGTGTCCATTTTTATTAGGTCTGCTCCTGATTTTTCAATATGCGTTTGGTATTATCATGAATTGATTTCGCTGTGATGTAGTATTATATTAAACTTCAGCACAGCTGTTTCACGTGTTGTACTTGTCGAGTTCGGTCGTTTTCTCCGGATTACTCCACAATTTCCCTTAATGAGTATAGCTTGACTGTAAATATTATTATTGCCCGTGAGGTTAAGTTGAAGATTGCAGTACTCTTACTCGTCTTAATTGCGCAGCTTAATTTCTTTCCCATTGATTCCACTTATTTACGTTTTCGAAGTGTAGGGGCTATCACGTCCTGTGGCCCACCTGGTTTTGTGGGTTTTGCAATGGATGAATTTGAAAACGTGGTGAAATTCATGCTTTCAGCCTACCTTCATGAGATATACGCACATATTGGAACAGATATTCATGTCGTCTACTTCCGATGCAGCAAAATACATTAACAACTTTTTTACCTGCCTTCCTTTTTTGCCATGTCCACAAACTTATTCTTGTCTAGAAACCAAAGGCGTGTGTTACTCCATAATATTAAACACGGAAAACAAAAGTATAATAGACACTGGGAAAGCGAAGTAATGCCAGTATGGTTTTCAGAGATAAGCATCGATTATGCAGAAGAAATAGGCTGAAAACATTTTGGTTTACTAACGTGCGCAGAATTTCGTAATAACCCTCCTATGTAGACATGAATGTCCCACTCGCTGTCGTTTGCCTGCACTTGTTTCGATTTGCATTAAGATGGGATGTTGTGAGCGAAATATCTGGCTGCTGATCTAAATTGAATATATTTCTTGTCATTAAACCTAAATTAAATACCGGCAAACAACTTTCAGTATTTACTTCAGAAAATGAAAAATATATAAATTTTAAAATCTTTATTTTCGAATTTTCTTTACAAGATTCTTTTCTTTCTGCCATTAAATTGGCTGATCTTTGCCAATGCATAGTTAGTTTGTGACATCCGTTATTGTACAGTGGACACCGCTTAATGTGATCATGTCGGTGCGTTGATAATGTTTTAACATTAAGCGACATCGAAAAACGTTACGTTATTTATAGGCATTGTAATGTACACTATAGTGTAATTGACCATTCTTTAAATATTTTTCGAATTTGCAATTATATTATTGGAACGTTCTTTTAAATATACCTGAGGTTTGTAATGTCCATTCTTATGAACACTTTTCTAAAACACATGTTAATTGTTGGTTTCTTTACTGGCACTAATCGCTTCCTGATAAAGTTTTACCGACGATAAAAATCTTCATAATTTTCAGTTGTTGTACCATTATGTTCTAAACAACGATGTATAACGCTCAGTGCCTTGCAAGTTTCATTTGTCGTTGGAGGTGTTGTATGAAGCTGCATCTCAACATCTTCGCTTTCTTCCTTATCTTCCAACAGGTCATTCATGATTTCTTGAGCGATATTATCATCAGTGAAGGGTGCGGACGTTGATAATTCTTCATTAATGTTTATCTACTGCTGAAATTCCTCGCTATCCTCTTAATCACCAATTTGTTTCGTGATTTTATTTCCTCGTTCGTCTCGCAATCCTGCTTTGTCAAACACTGAATATAGTGTTCGCGATCACACATTTTCAGGTGCTTGCCTGAAAATGTGTACATATATTTTTTTGCAATTTACGCCGCCGTAGCTTGAGTGCTGGAATAAACCACTTCAATGGTTTTCCATTTCATTTCTCCCCTCTATAAGGCATTCACTGTTTTAACTAAGCCTTGATCTAGAGGCTAAATGAGAGATGTGTTTGAGGGCAAAAAAACCATTTCAATGTTCTTTGGCTGAATGTTGCTTGGATGCGCAATACAATTATCGAGAATCAACAGGATCTTTTTCTTTTTCATTTCTAATTCCACATTCCACTATCTAATGAACTTTGAGAATATTGCCGAAGTCATCCATGCATTGGAATTCGCTTCATAGTCTACTGGTAAATGTTTAACTCATCGAAAATATCTCGGGTTCTCACTCTTTCCGATAACAAGTGGTTTCCGCTTGTCCCTACCTGCCATGTTGCAGGTTAACAGAACAGTTAATCTCTCCTTCTTCTGCTTTCCTGTCGACTTTTAAGAATTTTTAAAATCCAAAGTATTGTCTGGAAGTCCACTGTAATACAGTCCCGTTTCATCTGTATTGTAATACAGTCCCATTCCTCTATTAAAAATTCCTTAAGAAACTCAGGAAAGTTTGTTGCTAAACAGACGAACGCAGCGGGCTTATCAGCGTCTTGCTTTTCTCCATACATTTTTTTAAAGACGATGTTGTTCCTGTGTTTCCATTGTGTCATCAAAATTTCTGAAAACGTAAAATTTGTCCCTCCTAATTTCTCGGAGAAATTCATCGCTTTCTCTTTCAAAAGACTTCGACGGATTGGTGCATTTTTCAGTCTGACTTGTTTAAACCTACGCAGAAGTGCTTATTTCACATTTTCACGTTTGCCACATCGCTTTCGTTTTCTCTGCAATTGTTTATTCTCTACTTCAGCCGATTCAGTTTCCTCTCGTAACTTCAAAATTTTAAACAGCAACGGGTGGGGAATTCAGAGTGTAGCTGCAGCAGTTCGTAGCGGTCACTTTCGCTTAGCGTCAAACCTCTGCAAATTTGTCTTATTTTGAATTATTGTACAATCTTTTTCGTGTCGAAGACATCGAAACGAAAAAGAAGACGAAAAAAAACTGGGCTTTAACAATTTAAGTGCCAGCGAATCTTGTTGCAGCAAATAGAGCAGAGCGAACACAGGTGAATGCAGACAGGACACAGTCACACTGCTGCACTCTCTGTACTGTCCCTCCACCCCAACCCTCTCGGATGGCCGACCCATCTCACTGTAGAGCCCGGGGAGCGTCAGGGGAGGGAAATTCTGGGAATCACTTGCACCCGCTTCAAACCCTTTTGTTCCCAAAATGCCCGATGCTCTGGATGTGCGTGCGTGGGAGGGGTGGGGGGTTCTTCACCCTTATCAGAGTACCTTTTCTATAAAAATTCTGTTCGTTCAGTGCCCTAGGGAAAATCCGTTTTGTTTCGGAAACGAAGACTGTAAGGAAAGTTTTAACAAGGAACACGAGATCCGTATGAGATACACGTATGAGTCAAATATCTGATAACATTAAATGGTGCTTTGAAAACAATTACCGGGATTTTAACATGGTTGTAAATACGTTCGTTTAGGTTTTCGCGATACGAAAACATTCAGCGTTTTATAACATTAACCGTGATCACATTAAGCGGTGACCACTGTATTTGCTACCCCATATGTCCGATTGGGTCCGAAGGTGGTGAAATCTGTAAACTGAATTTAAATATGCAGAAACACTTGCAGAAACACCTAAAACTAGTTTTTCTCTTGTGCGAAAGTTAAAAATTATCATTGGATTGTTATGCGAAATTCTATTCTTCTATTGGAATTTGGTCTTTGGCTCAGAAATAGGAGTAAGGAATTTTAATATATCCTAATAACGGGAAAGACGGCATTGGTCTTTGAAAGTGAAAGTTTTCCAAAAATATATTATGCCTCTGTTAATTGAACATTAATTTTATATTGTGTAGGTGTTACTTAGAAAATTTCTGGTGTCTCTCAAGAAATTAGGTATTCCTGCCTTTTTGTTTTAGATTAAATTAATAAAAACACTGCTTCATTACCATGAAGTTTGCGCCGAAAGTCATGTAAATTTACAAGATCATGAAATTTTATCCACAGCTTTTGCGTTTCTTGAACAAATTCCAAAAACTAGCAAAGTATGAGGATCTGAAGAGTGCCACGTACTTTCTAACTCAAATGATTGATTTGTAATAAGTAACCGTGATGCCCAATATAGATGAATTATTTATCCAACGCAGCAACATTATATCACCGCCAGCATACGGATAGTTCAGAAATCGTTGAGTGCAAACGGGGTTGCTGCATGTGATCTCCTGGTCATGGTCGTCGGGTATTGTGACCTATTTTCGAAAATGTCAGGTTTCTCCGAATTCTGCAGATAACCGTTGCAACAACAATGTTACATTAAGCAATGGTTTGCCTGATTCTGGCACGTCTGTCGTTTCTGCGTTTCTTTCTAATCCGTCACGATACCTATGAGATCCCGACTCGGAAGGAAATTGTAGGGTGTAGTTAACTCCTTACCAATTATATTTACTTCTTCTAATTGCAATTCGGTAATTCAAGATCAAGTAACGAGAACTCCATGACGTTTTTGTTTGGGGTTTCATCGAAAATCGTGATCATCTGGATGGGCTATAAATTCCCGCGCGATCCTTATTTAGGGCTACTGGTTTCAGGGATGAGGAGGAAGCCAAATTAGTAAAACTGACTGCAGGCGATGTTTTACCGGGATGCCGTCCAGGTGTCCTCTCGTACGAAAGCTCAGAAACTAGCGTTTAAAGCACTGTGTGACTGGGTGTTTAACTCAACGACTGCTTGATCGATGTACAGTATATGATGAAGTTAAGTGGCTAAATATGTATGTCATGTCACCCGGATTCATCGCTAAACCTACGAAATTTGCCTAACTTACCCAAAATGAAGCGAAATGTTTTTTTACTTGTTTTTTTTTTTTAAATCCGGCGACGGATTTCCTTGTTTCAGTGATCAATGTTTGCAACGCAATATGAATGAGCGAAATTTGCAATTACATTTGTGAGAAAGATATGGTTAAAAGAATAATCCATTGAATGAAATACGGGATTACGCCATTGAAAAATGCAAATTTCGAAGTTGTGAATCCGTTTATTGCTGCAAATACGACATGAAGGGGAAGGCATATAATATCCGAAATTATTGAAATTTCGTGGTCCTGGAGTGGGAATCGAACTCACGTCTCCCGCATAGCGCCTGAGTGTGCTACCACTACACCATCCAGAACGACCAAGTCTTAAGTTTCCGATTCAGTTCAAAGTCTCAAGTTTTCATTCTTTGATATTCTCCTCCTGCGGGCAATCACGAGAATGAATTCTAATCCTCCAGATTCGCTATATAACGCCAGTTTCTTGGACTAGTCAATCGTGTGATGGATAAATTCAAATTAATGGAAAACCTGAGACTTCGTCGTTCTGGGTTTTCTAGTGGTCGCACACCCGTACGCTATCCTGAGACGGAGATTCGATTCCTTCTATAGGACGACGAAATGTTAAAGGTTTTCGGATACTATCCGACTTACCATTCATAATTTTACCAATAAACGGATTCAAAACTTCAGAATGATTCATTTTGTAGAACATAGTGTCGGATGGATATTTGTAGAGAGAGAGAAATAATTCAATTAATCTCCGGCTGATTGAAGCATTCTTTAAATACTATCCAGAGATAGAGAATGAGGACCAACATACGATCGGGCTATAAATCCCTTTAATACTATTGTATGCCACTTATTCATTCATCAAATTAAAACAAAACTTATTTGAACTGCCTGATGAAAACACACTAAAAGTAACATTCCATAAAATGCAAATCTCGGATTTTTAGGCTGCAGCTCGAAAAGAATTCATTTAGTTCAGCGACCTTGCTATTTTAAAGCTTCTTCCATTTGCATCGACTTACTTCTGTGAACATGCCATCTGACACTGACATTAATCACATATAATAAGAGGAACTGCCTTATTCAGATCGAAGTTTTATGCGTGTACTCAATATCATTCTTTCATGAATTGAATTTCTATGTTCCAACAAACAAGCCCACTTTTCATACTAAGTGGATATTGTATAATAAGATTAATAATGAAACTTTTTTGTGATTCATAATAAACATTTTCGTTTACCAATTTACATTAATTTATAATACTAAACAATGTTGTTTGGCAATTAACATATAGTTTTACTTTGAAAAAATACCGTTTGCCAATTCCTTTACTGGAAAAAATATTGGGATACCAATATATATAAAAAAAGAAGTATTGTGGTGTAATAAACAGGAAATATTGAGTAACATTGCCCCTAATGAGGTAGAGATGCCCAGCAGATTATTTCTCAAATAAATGTACGTTTCTTGCGCTCTCATTTTCGCCCGACAGGGCATCTTAGTGCCTACACTTTCCCAGGCAAACATGGCACACATAACAGGCCGTCCACATAGTGCAACAGGAAACGATATTCATCGGACCAGACGACCTTATTCTGATAAATAAATGTCCAGCTTTGATGGTCGCCTGTCCATTGTAACGCTCTCGACAGTGAACCAAGGTTAGATTCAGCCCTCCGAGTTGCCTGCTGCTACGCATCCCCAGCTTTAGCTGTGCTTCATAACTGGGTGTTGTAATACATGTCTTTCTTCACCAGAATTAAAATTAAAGGCAAATGGAGACACAATATCCTTTTGTTGGCTCTTTCCCTACGGAAGAGCCTTCACTTTCATCTATCATTCTTGAGCTCTTTTGACCTTCACCGTTCCGGCGGGTCGTGGTCTCTGGATCAAATTTTGGAAGTAACTAACCACTGCTGACGGTGAGCATACCACAAGCTTTTCTATTTCGGAATCCGATTCATTCGTTTGGCCACTATAATTTGGCCTTTGTCTCTCTCACCTATTTCGGATGTCTTTCTCATCTGAATAACATGAAAAACACTGATCAACAAAGTTTAGTATCAAGTGTTATTTATACCTTTTCATGGAATTCAGAAGCACGTCATTTTCCTTCAGTTTATGCGATATGTATAAACGTGTGTGTTGGTTAAAATAATTTGGCGTTTCGGGGAAGGTACTGTACGGGTTCTTTAAAAGAAATGTAATATGAAGGACGGTTAGACTTGCATTTTCGTGTGTTACTAATAGATGCAAACATCACTGACAATTCTGCGCAGCTGAATTCTTTTTTCCCTGCAGGTCTTAATGCCATTTAAATTCTATGTAACTTTGTATGATTTTAATCTATATTCTAATTTTAATCTCTATAAAGTTTGATTCACCCGCACTAAACCTGATTTTTTTTTTTTGTAAAATTAAATATACAACGCTCTTTAAACGCGTACAGTGATTTAATAGGTGAGACCAATGAATATGGTTGAAACAACATTGTGGTGTGTTTAATATTAAAATTGTAAGATATATAAACGGAATTCTCTTGATGTTTTCTATGCGTAAAGGAAGATTGTTTCGACAGGAAAGTTATCTGTCATCCGTTCCATTTACATGAGGATGACACAGCAATGAAGACAGCACTGTCCAGAATAAGAACCCTGAACTCCTAGACCACCGAGAGAGGGGAATTTTAAAAAAGGATGTAAAACCTTGTGCCGTCTTAGATGAAGGAATTTAAAAAGAATGTTGCAGTGCGTTAACCCCGTTTTAGAGGAAACCACAGAGCGCCACTGACGTATCAGAAAAGGCAAACTTTCTCGGCTGTGAAAGATCAGTTACAATGAGGTGCCCAATGAGTGTTGCATAAAATAAATAAGCTCTCAACAGAAACGAACTGGCTAAGGGTCGAGGGCAACGGCAGCTCGAAAGGATTGCACGATGAAACAGACTAATTTCATTGTTTCAGGTAATCATTTGGTACAACTGGGATATCAAAATGAGGAGTTTAGCATACCAAGATTGTTGCATCTTAGCACGAACAGTCTGTAACAGTTGCGCCTATTTCGTATACAACTTATCTCTATTTAAAACAAGAAATTTGTGGTTGATGGGAATGGGTTTTACAATTCGAAACATCAGAAGCAGAAAAAACTTCGCCTTTTCAGAAGTATGACGTTACAGTTAATGCATGCCGATGGTCGTCACAGAACTTCACTTATCAGGACAAATCGATGGATCCATTAGGGCCGAAATTAGATCTTGGGGACCCCGGTGCGATTCACGTATGGTAAGAAATGTACAGTGGGTATATTTTCTGCAAAAAAATCAAAAGTTCAGGGATATTTTTTTATAGATTGTTTATCTTACTAAGCGCATCTTGTTTCTTAGGCATGCAATTAGATTTAATCTACATCAATGCGATTTTGAACTTATCAACTGAACTTTAAAAAAAATGGTACTCAAGAAAAATAAGTTAAGTAAAGGAAAAGCATATGTTCTTCGAAATCTCGTCAGAAACTTAGCAACTGCATTTCCTTTTGAATGGATAAAGAATGTCACAATTTTTTTTTTTTTTTGATTGGAGGTTTAACGACCGCCGTGAGCAACTCAATGGGCTATAAGCAGTCGCCCGTCCCTAATTTAGGGTCACTGGTTCCAGGGAAGGGAGAGAGCCAGTGCCGTAAGACAAACACAACATCCATGCCTGACCGGGATTCGAACCCGGACCCCTTACGGACAAATGATCAGAGGCCAGCGCCTTAGACCACTGCGCCACCGGGGCGGCATCACAAATTTACATTACGACACACTTCTTTTCTTAAATAATGCAATCTCATTATTAATTTTTTTTTCCCTGGTGGCGCAGTGGTCTAAGGCGCTGGCCTCTGATTATTCGTCCGTAAGGGGTCCGGGTTCGAATCCCTGTGAGGCATGGATGTTGTGTTTGTCTTGCGGCACTGGCCCTCTCCCTTCCCTGGAACCAGTGACCCTAAATTAGGGACGGGCGACTGCTTATAGCCCATTGAGTTGCTCACGGTGGTCGTTAAACCTCCAATCAAAAAAAAGAAAAAAAAATTACTTTTTACTTCCAAAAATGAAAACAACAAGAATATTGTAGAATGGTTTTACAGTGACTTATCGATTTATTCGTAAGTTATGGTTCGCGGTATATGAAATTACATATAACACTTTGCAATGATTTTCTATTTACATTCTCGGAACTTTCAACATATTCTCATTGATTTTCTCCTTTATTCTCTACACTTTGAGTTATAGGTAAACAGTTTGTATTAAGCATTTGAGAAATTTAGAACAGATTATTTTGTATTTGAAATTTTAACCAATTTCCTTAAGGTTCTTACAAATGAAGCACGGCTTTCAGTATTTTTCAATAAACATAATTTATTTCTAAATTTATATTTACACACTGGGGATTTAGTCACCGGTTTTCTTCAAAAAAATCTGTGGCCTGTAGCCGGCCATTAGATAATTCCGTCTTTTGGTGTAATGTATTTCCTAATGGAATTTGTCACCTGTGTTTCGTGAGAAACGTTCAGTTTGAAAAGTTAAAGCGAAAAAATACTTGATGAGAGGGTGGTTTTACCTCATTGTGTGAATTAATATTTGCATGCTACGCGATCAAAAAATAGCAACTCAGGGCAAAGGTTTAGTTGCTTTTAGAGTTAAAAGAAAATATACAGGGGCAAATTAGGCTGCTTTCCTAAAAACGGTAACATACTTCCAAGAAGCATCAATTGCACTAGATACAGCAATAGCCTTAAATCGTTTAAATTCATGAAACTTTTCTTAAGACGATCATCAGCGCAAGTAATAAATAATACTTGCAAAATCTGAAATAATTAACCATAAAAGTTATCAACCGGCCTTACGTACGAAGCAGTATCGATTGCATTAGATTCATACGAAGCGATTTAAGTAATACATAAAATATTATCTGTAGTGTTACTAACAACGATACTTGATTGGAGACAATAATAATATTATACGGGATATAGCTGTAAAGCCCGTTGAGATAAGAATACAACGGGTTCTGAAAATCACTCATTTCTGTTCCAGTGTTTATTATCGACGGTGGAAAATATCTTTGCACATGATATTTTTTTGTATATCTCTTTTCGAAATCTACAAGTAGTTTTATTTGTTCTTCCCCATGGACTACTTTAACTGCGGCATCAAACTGTCGAACTTTTGATAAAGCAACATAAAGTTGTCCATGGCTAAACACTTGTTCCGGAAGGTAGATACCTACTTTCTCTAGTGTTTGAACTTGACACTTATTAATGGTCATAGAAAAAGCGAGTTATACAGGAAATTTTCGTCGTCTTGATGTGAATTGGTGCTCTATATCAGTAGGTGAGAGGTCAATTCACTGAATAAAAACAGTTTTGCCACATGATGAGCCTGTGATGACTTCTGTAACGATCAAATTGGGTTTTATTTCTTTAATTTCATTGCATAAACCAATGTCTTGTTCCACTGCATAAACCTCGTTGTGTATTGACGTTTCTCAGGAGCATGATTATAATTCCAGTCTTTAACTTGAGTCTGTGAAGTGGCATTCCTGATAGAGTTTGCTCATTTAAAACTCTTTAGGGTAATACTGCTGAGTATTTTTTCGCCATCGGCGTCAATTGAATCAGAGCTTAAGTATGTGCTTGCTGTCTTCTCTAAGCGATCATGAACATTATCATTTAATTCGTCAACATCAGAGTTTCTGGGACACAGAATAGCTTTCTTAGCAAATGTTTTAAAATCAGAAGTTTTCAAGTTCTTATGTGTGCAAATTCTTCCCAAAGATGGGATTTATATTTTTCAAACGACTCTTGTGCAATGGGTGGAAGCAAAGATAAGAACGTATGCAAATAAATCTCGTAGTTGTTGAGGCATGCTGCAAATTTATGCTTTATATAAGGTTTTCTCCCATGTTTCATAATTCTTAATTAAAACTTTTTGCAATGCAGCTTCTTGCAAGGTATCATATGGAATTCCATTGAATTTTCTTAAATCTTTAAAGCTTTTCGCTCTAGACACATAAAGTAGCAGTAGTCTCAAACATTATCTTTCTGGATCTGAGCCAAAGTTGACTGAATATATTCTTCCAATCACATTATCTCCACCACGTTTCCGTTGTATTCATTGTCTTTCTTTTTGATTGAACACACTTTCTTTTTGATTGGCTTGTCGCTATATGAAATGGATTGCGCATCTTCATTGCCTTTATTTATTTTGAGCCATGGTGTCAGCAAAGTAACTCTCTGAGCATTATGAACAACTGCATTTCGATTATTTTTTAAACGCTTTGGATTAAAGGTAATGTTCTGTTCTTCAGGAAGGTAAACATGTAATCTAACTATTGTATGAGATTACTGATGCATATCATAACCAAGTATTCGCCACATTGCCTTAGGGGCGCTAAGGTATCGGAGAAAAACATGACTTATTATTTCGCCGTATTTGGTGTTGTGCTCTGTTATATGCGCATTTCACAGCCATAACCTTTACATACGCACTTGAAAAGGTATTTCGCGCTTTACAGTAGCGCACACCTAGAAATTAATATGACAATTGTAATTTAACAAAAGATACTGATTATGAGGGACAATCCAGCTGTTATTAATAATTTTACCATGTACAGTTGTGGTGGCACCATTCGTTTTACGGCGATATAAAGGATACCAGCATTTGTTAGCTACTGTTTCATTTTGGAAAGACTTCGCAAATTGCGTAGTATATTTGTCATCTTTCAGGCAGTGTGAATTGTGATTATTTCACCACACGGGCCAAGAACCATGTGTTTCGCATCAATTTAATGTAAAACTGGTAAATGCTCTTTGTCTGGTAGTTCTGCCGATATAATTTGGTCAGTTTTTTCAGGCATTGTTGGTTTGTCCTCTTCTTTCAAAACCAAGAGCATATGAGCATGGAAACCCCTCTTTTTTGGAATTCGATTACATGAACTGTGCCCACCGAAACTCTAAAAATATGCCTTTTGTGTATATCGTCTGTTAATTCTTTCACCTTTAATTGGAAGACTGTTGAAACTAAATCTGGACGGTTTTCGGCAGATTGACCATTCACTTTTTCAGTAATTTCTTCCTATTTCGGTTTACAAGTCAGTAAGGAAAATATCAAACTTTACATACTTTCTGATAACGCCATTGCATCATGATAATTTTGCCCCATATTTCGTGGACAACCTTGAAATGAAGATGGCAAAATAACAGCTTTTCGAGGAAGAAACTCATCATGAGCAACAATCCGAATTCGATCCATCAGGCTTTTATACTTTTCGACACTTAACTGAGACTGATTTTGTCGTATGTAATTCAGTGTATTAGCTTCCATTTTTACATAGGCATCAACATTGTAATGGTGCGGAAGCTTACCTTAGCTTAATAATGGATTCAATTCGTCACGGATCAAAAAGACGATGTTGATAGTAATGCATTTGTTTAAACCATGACCGTGGCTTTGTAGATTGGGTAACAACACTTAGTGAAGACGTGGGTTTATGTTGTAATGGAATGTCAGTAGACCTGGTGACGTAAAGCATCTCTGACGTCATGTGAGAATTATTTCAATGAGATGACATCACTGCAGCAGCTGTGTTATTTGTTGCTATGAGGACAAAACAAAGTGATGTACGCATGAACTGTGCGCGCGTAGCTTTATGGCGTGTAGGTCATGACGTCACCTGCACGAAAACACCAAAAGCTAATCGTGACGTCACGAACATTTGTTTCTTGGTTGTTGCTATGACGACTTAGAAAGTTAACCAGGTCGTCGGCAACTTAGCCTTTTATATATAAGGATAAGTTATATACCACGGCTTTGAACGCATGGTGTGGATTAATATTTGCAAGATACGCCTCCCAGAAATATCAACCCAATGCAAAAGTGTGGTTCTTTCTAATGCAAAAAGTAAAGATACAGGAGAAAATAGGCCAGCAGCGAGCGGGAACATAGGAAACAGAATTGGAGGCGTATCACGTTATTCAAATTCAGGTTCCGGATTTACATATTTTTATAAAAATTCTGGATCCTACGTAATTTTTCGTACCTCCCAAACTTCTTTTTATAAATGCAAGCTGTTGTGTTCATTACAAAACACACTGAGCAAATAGAGTATTTCTTTTTTAATTTGAAACTTTCACAGTAGGTGCAGTAAGTAAATTTGTTTACGCTGATTCCGTTTTTACAATATAAATTCGTTCCAAAAATCTTTTTTATAGCAAAGGATTCAAAAGCTTTTCATATTACACAAAGAAACCCTGGACAATGCATTTCTTGATTTGTACGAGAATATTTTTTTTTGTAATTCGTTTGATCTAAACGCTTACTCATTCATTTTGAAATTTGTTTTCTTAATAGACTTTACACGAAAGCCAATGTGTGCGTGAGAATATCAAAAACAACAGAGAAGGATCCAGAACAAAAAGAACGTCAAGAGCAACTTCATCCAGAACAACCGAAGTATTTTAAGAAAGATCCCCTTAAAAATATATCTCCTCATTCTGATGTTTGCAGAACTGAGCATTTTCTTTGTATGTGATATATACGTAGATATTTGTTTTCCACTAGCAGTCCGATTCACCTCAATACTCTGAATCATAACAGGAAAGAAATATTAGTTTTTCTTTTACAAAAAATGAAGAAATGTTGGCATGATTTTGTAGTAGTTATTTAAAGTTTCGGTGTGTATGGACATGTATGTCAGATTTTTATATGAAAAGTTTTATACGTGAACTTGTTGTGAACTGTCTCTTCTAACAGCCTAAGCCAAATTATTTCCAAGAAATGAATGTGGCACACATGTTTCATGCTTTCTGATTAATTTTCTTTTTATTCTGCAAACCAGCTGGCTATTGTTTCAAATCCATATGCTTTTTCCCATATTTTAGACGAAACCCATGTAATGGCAGATGGTGCTGGTATTCCATCATTTTAGTTGTTAATTTTATCATGGGATGTTTCGTGCAAATCTTTCTTGTTACTGTGAAAATGGGCATTCCGGCTTTAACGCTCATAACACTTTAACTAACTCCTTAAACGTTTTGAATATATAAGTTGTTATTGTTTGCCTATAAGTGGAATCAATTCCTTCTCAATATCTCTTAGTTTCAAAGTATTAGCGATTTGTTACTTTTTTTATCTGTCAGAATCATCATTCATGTGCATTAGGTGAGTTATCCGACTGCCCTCTGGATATCGCTACTTTTCTTTTCTAATCATATCCTCCATTCAGGCTTTTTCGGGCTTTGGTTACAGGTATTTTGGTGTCTTCATTCCAGGTTTCATGTCTTCATTCAAATCGTTCTAGTGGTAACAGCAGCAGCAGAATAAATGATGAGATGAAGTTGTTCAAATTGGTTGCCAATTTGAAGACAGCAATGCAAAACACTTTAATTTAGGTGGCATAGAATTTGTTGAACCTTGTTAGTTGGCACCAATTTTGGTTTCCCATGTCTAGCGCAATGTTCTGTCCATGAAAATTCTGTAGAACTTGTGCTGAAATCATGTGCAATTTCATGTTTCAGAATGACTTCATATTTGCCATTCCGAATATTACAAATTTCTGTTTATCCAGGAGACAGTTTCTTGATTGTTCCTTGTCCTTCACTTTTAGTTTGACGGTAGTTGTCCTAAGTGAGTTCTTTTTTTATTTGTTATTCTATGTCTTGCATTTCTATAGCGGACAGAAGTTATCTTGAGCAAATGGCTCTTCTGCGATCCACAACGATTTGGTAACTCACTATCATTTTCAGTCCAGGGTACATATCCAAAAATATATAATGCAATTTTGATCTATGGGCTATCATGTTCGTTTCTGCATTTGTGCATCTCACGTAGCACTGCATCACATATTTGTTCGTTCTTATATTTGTGCACCTCATGTTACACCGCATCACATAGTTGTTCCTTCTTATACTTGTGAGTCTCATGTAGCGCCGAATCACACCTTTTTCCATTTCAGTGGTCCATTTGACGCGTTATTGTGCAAGACCTACTTTGCTTGTCGACTTATTACAACCAGTTGAAACCATGCCAGCGTTGGATACAATGTGTTGGGATGGCATTTTTCCGGTAATACCATTAAACTGAAAAGAGCTACAGGAAATGCTCATCCCAGTTTGTTGCTGTTCATATTTAGGAAAAGCACCAGCCTCCATTACCATTCTCTTTCAGGTATATAATTATTTAATGTTATTATTCATCGTTTTCCTACAAATTATGATGTACGTTTGTTGTTATTCATAGCACAACGTTGCATACTATGAAAATAATTTCTTCCATCAATCGTCACCTCTTCCTGATAGGTACATGTTCTTTATTTCTAACCCTCAGCCACATCCTCTGATGCTGTCTTCCGTTACGGTTGTTTACCATTAGACATGGGGATTTTTTCGAGGTTCAGTCGTTAGGAACCACCATGTTTTCTACCTCGGGCCGAGTGTGACTCTTCACGACGCATTGACGGTATTTGACAAGGAGAGGCTTCTATGACGTAGAAGTCCTATCGTACTTCTACGTTATTTAAAAAAAACATAACCATAAGATGAAATAGTTCCTAAATTAGACCTTAACGGCCAGACGAAACATGTAAACAACAGAAATCAAACTTACGGAAAAGATGCTTTATTCAAGGATGTAGCCAACACATCGCAACATAGATAGCATATTGCAATAAACGCTCCACACACCACACAGCTCTTAACACAACACTCTACAACACAACGCTCCTTTAAGCAACGCTCGCCAAGTAACAGTTTACTCGTAGTTTATATATCTCGTTCTTATCAATTCAGGAATACGTCACGTTCATTCAACCTCAATTATGTTGCCAACAGTATTCGTTTGAGAGAAAATATATTACGTTAAGAGTTAAGTATAACTTAGAATAAACTCAAGATTTACATAGGGAAAGAAACTAAAAGGAAAGTTAATTTAGCATTGTGCCTAACTTGCCTCTATGAATACTGACGACAATTGTCCAGGGAAGCTACTCCAGCATGGCGACAGGCACTACCTGTCCCAAACCTATTATTATTATTATTATTATTATTATTATTATTATTATTATTATTATTATTATTTGTATTATTATTATTTATTATTATTAATGCTTTCTCCAATTTCATGTTCATGAAAAAAATTCAGTTGACAAAGTTTCTCATTTCTCGGAGATTTTGTACACTGCACACCAGTTTATTGAGACAACAACATGAACAAACAACATGTAAATCTCAAAAGGATTCATGCATTGGCGAATCACAAAACTAAAGACAAAATAAGAACAGCAGGATCCACTATTGAGCACACGGCTGAAGTAATCAATTCTATGCAAAGAATGCCTGAGAGGCACATACAGATTAAACAATTAGCAGACAATTGATAAACACTGAACAATATGCGCCAAAGATGATAGAAGAGGAGAACATATTAGAACATATAGATCACGAGACATACGATGTGAGTATTAGCAATGGCATAAACGTAGGTCAGCGTAACGTTTTTCCACATATAAAGTAAAATGCAAAACAATTAAACACTATAAATGCACGGAACAGTCAAATAGAAATTGGCGAATGAGTGCAAGTGAGCTTAGCAAGGAAACCCTGTAATAAGTCGGGTAGAACGTCGAACATACAAGAACACAATCAGTGTCACGAATAAGAGAAATAAGGAAATAAATAAGGCACTACCGTAGTCAGGGAGAGGTCATGACCAGAACGACAAAGCTGGTCAAGCAATCAGAAGTGCATCACAATAGAATAGGATGATAAACAAATAACCAATAAACAGTAGTGTGCATATATCATTAAGTAGCATTGAAAAGACCCATATTACATGCATCATTGATGCATACAATATCACAATTAAAGCTATATGGGATCTTCTAGTTTTAAATATGCGAGAAATAGGTTTAGTAATTCTAATCTTTAAGGGATGCTTACTCACTGACATGCCCTGAAAACATTAATTTATATATGTATACAGCGGCAGATAGTCGTCGGTATGATATTCAAAAACTATCTTATGTGTACTAATGATTAACTATTTTTCTAATTTCATCTCGGACATTTCCATCAATATAGCCTTCAAGAAGGCCTGTATTTCTAACATGTTTGAATTACTTGTAATCTTTGAACCAGCAGTCCTTAAACATGTGGTAGCGTCAACATTCCTCTTCCGGTTTTGGATGTTTTCACTTTGTTCCAAAATTCTAGTATCATACTGTACATATTTTTAAAAACTTCAAAGAATGTTGAAAAGATTGTGCATATTAGTTTCTCATGAAAACAAAACTCGCTTCCTTTCTTAGGTCACAATCAGAGGGGAATCGACAACAAAATATTTTAAAAGGGAAAAAATTCAACATTTTTGTTTATTATCGTACAACTCATTATGCAAACGAAAACTGTTACTTGATATTTTGTTTTATTGCATAAAAACATATTTTCAATGTCAATAAATACGTTGCTGTTACAATTTCATACTTTTGGCCTGAAAAGTTATAATGGCCGTTATAACAAACGTCCAACTAAAGTTAACTGCTTCACATGCATTTCAAACGCATGATAAAGAAGATGTACGAACAGACTTGCTCCATATAAATCATAAGATCCTACACAAATACTCAGTCTTGAGATTTTACAGGATCTTCAGACAAATGAATCGAAAACCACTACGAAAAAATGATATCTTTTGGACATTTTTGAAAGTATCTTACATTCAACTGTGAAAAATACGTTGCACCGGTTCAGGTACCCCACGAAACACATAACCGAACATTTCTGCATTACTTCATTTGAAAAACCATCAACTTTAATTGTCCGAAATTCGGTTTTCGCTTCGAAGGTATTTGTGTCGGAGAATATTACAATTATCTGTAGAATTTAAAAATTTCATTTGTATTTTCAAAACTTGAACTGCCGCAACGAAAGGTTATTTTTTAATGCGAATACATTCTTAATGGTATTCTAATTACGTTGCAACACGCCTTTGCTTCTCCAATGGTGATTTAAAGATCGGTTTTCATAGTATCTTTTCGGAGGCCTACAAACGGGCAAATTCTTCCTACTTCTGGCATTGCACAGTTCTCTCAATGAAGAGTGCCTGTATTTTACATTCCACGCCTTCCTTATGTTCTGCATAGCTTTCACCAAAGAAAATGTTGAGCAAATATTTCCAGCTTTTTCAGAACTAAACATTTTGCTGCAAGTCGACCCAGCAACACTATTCTAGTTTTAGAATTTTATCAAATTTAAAGTTTCCTTTAAGTAGGTTACAATGTATCGAAAAACAATAAAATAAAATAAATCTCAAAACTTTACATTAATGTTATATTCGCAATGTAAATCATGAACTCCAAAACAACCAAGTAAATGTAGATCAATTCAGAATAGCACCAAATCTTCCTCATCCATTCAGCCATTGGAAAATGGAACTGAACACAAAAAGCAAGGGACAACAACCAGATAACATTGTGGAATAAATGTGTGATCTGAAATTAACTCAACTATCTAATGTTAAGCAAAGAGCTGGTAGTAGGTATTCGAAATAAAATACTCCTCTTCATAAGAATTTTTATCAGTATATAATAATTGTTTGTTTTATTCGAAATATTTTACTTAGCAGTTCTACCACGTAATAGGATGATAGAACTGCCAAGTAAAAGCACAGAAAACAAGTACTGCATGCGATAACTATGTTTCTTTTTGCTGCATTGCAATTTTGTCGTTTTCTTACACTTAGCACTTGAGCAGAAGCTCTTAGGTAAACAAAACCTATTCTGAACAATTGAACTTATAGTGTATTATTCCAAGTCCCTTCTGGAGTTTGTGAATATTTTGTAGATATTAATTCGGAAGTCCGTTCAAATCACAAGATGTAATAACACCAAATATTGTATATGGGTTCTTTTTCTGTTGCAAAGCAATAGGAAAAAAACACACGGTTTTTCTAAATGGTCTGTAAACAGATCCACAAACACAGACACCAACCTTTACCTGAACGTCCCGCTATGTGGAATTCATAAGTCCAAACGAATGCGTGTTCACTCATTTTCTTATAGATTCAGGACAGATTGCTTGTTATAACTTTTTAATCTGAGTGACTTCGATCAACGACGTATTGTTAGGTAAAACATTTGGGTCACTCTCTCGCCCACGTTGTAATATAGCTAGTGTCACCAAGGGCACCCAAGTGAAGGGTGTGCCGAGAGTATGCCATCAAGGTACATATTATCGCCCACAGATCGAGCACCTACCGGCCACATGCGATTGGTTACCAGAGTCGACGTGGATTCTCCAGGCTCGCACAAACCGACTTCTTCACAAAGACGTCGGAAATCGCAGCCAGGTAAAATGTTGGAAGTCCAAGGAGCGCCGTGCAAAAACGTTTCGTCGCACACTGCAATCCCTAGGTATCATAGCAGATGCCTAACTCGCGTGCCATTGTTCACTGCTCGTCTTCAGAAATTACGCGTGACCTGGTGCGGGAACATCCCAACTGGTCTTCTGTAGGGTGTAGTCGTGTCTTGTGGGCAGGTTTAATTAGTTTTCAGCTGTACCGAGCTGACGCGAGGGTACCTGTTTGGCGTTGCGACGCGAGGCCATGGGTCGGCTGTGTTCGAGACGTTACCTATACATTTTCATGACCTTCTGGAACATTCTCATTTTCCTGCCGTTTCTGAGATTTCCGAAAAGAAGCGCTAGTAGTAATATTTTGGGGTTTCGGCGTTTGTACTATGGCGACCCTTAAAATAAATTTAATATCAATCGCGGTTGGACTTGTTTTTTGGTGTGTACCCAATAGTTACATATACCTGTGACAATTGAGCACAGCTGACTTTTTTTATTGTAAACGTCTTGATGGCATTTAAATTTTGCAAAACTTCATACGCTTCTCTCTATAGTTCTAATTTTAGTCTCTATAACGTTGAGTTTTTCTCGCATTGATTACACTAATATGCAAGGTTTTGTTGTTTTGAAATGAATAGGTGTATCTGAATGGATTTTATGCGCAGATTCCGAAAATGACCTTCAAAATTCCGTATCACGTCAAGTTTCTTCACAAATGACAGAAATGTGAAAATTTAAAAACATTATTTTTTAATAACATTGTTAATGGCAACGTTTGTAACGTGTGAAAATGTTCTCTAGATGGGCGGAATGATTGTTTAAGGAATACATAAACATAAATATATGGCTGATAATGGAAATGCAACTGTTTTATCTGTATGACGTCACGATTTGCGCCATTCACAAAGGCGGAACATGAGAGAATGTTATCTCAGCACGGCAGTATGACTGATACCTCACGCCACTGTTCCCTTCTTTCTATTGGTCACATGTGACGCCATTCGGGGCAGATCGTGTTACACTAGTCAGTGCAAGGAAGGGACTGGTCCCGTTCGATTGTTTCTTTGTGGCGTGTGCAATGGCTTCACATGGTTGTGTAAATTATCCAGACATATTTTGCTACATATGTGGCTGTTATACGACAGGAAAAAAACAGAGGCAAAATGTTACGCTTTTTTTCGTGAAAAATGCTTATTTTCAATACTTCGGCATTAAACTAGCAGATCAGGACAAAGTTTGGTCTCCTCACAATGTGTGCCGTGCATGTGTGGAGGGGTTGAGGAACTGGAAAGGTGCAAAAAGGACATCAATGCCGTTCGGTGTACCTATGGTGTGACGTGAGCCAAAAAATCGTAGTTATGACTGCTACTTCTGCACAGTGATAATCGTGGGCTATACCAGAACCAGTAAGCGTAACATTGTGTATCCCAATATCCCATCTGCCATAAGACTAGTGCCCTATAGTGAATCCATCCCTGTGCCATCTCCGTCCAATATCAAGCCCCCAACAGACACCGATTCAGACGGTGATACAAGAGATGAGATGTACGAACCGGACAGCATGGAGGATGAAACCCCTGTGCCATTTACCCAGCATGAACTGAATGATTTGGTTCGTGATCTGAATTTACCTAAAGACGCAGCAGAGCTTTTAGGATCACGACCTGAGGAAAAGAATTTGCTATGTCCTAATACGAGATTCTCCTGGTACACACACCGAGAAGTAGAATTGGTTCCGTTTTTTGCTGAGGAAGGCGGTTTGGTATATGATCGAGACATTAAACAATAATTACAATTCAGGACAGTGGAGGTTGTTTATAGATGCCAGCAAATCCAGTTTAAAAGGTGTTTTATTACACAATACTAACATCCATCCATCAATCCATTCCAGTAGCATATTCTGTGACTTTGAAAGAGACATACGAAAACATTAAATTACTGCTGGAAAGTGTGCAGTAAAAGTTTCATTAATGGTTTTTGTGCGAGGATTACAAGGTGATTGGAATATTGCTCGGCCACAAGCAGACTACACCAAATTTCCTTGCTTTTTGTGTGAAGGGGACTCCAGAGCAAGGACACAACATTGGGTTCGGCAGCAGTGGCCAGTCAGAAGTACATTCACACCTAGCGAAAAAAAACATTGCTTCACTTCTACTGGTTGATCCCTCGAAAATACTGTTGCCACCTTTACACATCATACTTGGCTTTATGAAGCAATTCGTGACAGCTTTAAGCAGGTACAGTAAATGCTTTCAGTATCTTGGTGGTAAGTTTCCATCAATCAGGTCTGAAACAATTATAGCTGGCATTTTCATAGGCCCTCAAATACGAAAATTAATGGCAGACAACATATTCGAGGAAACCATGAGTGAGTGCGAATTTCGAGCATGGACTGCATTCAGAAATGTGGTACACAGCTTTTGGGGGAACACGAAAGCTTCAAATTACACCATTTTAGTCGAGGACATGCTGGAATCCTATGAACTGCTTGGTTGCAACATGAGCGTCAAAGTTCACTTTCTTCATGCTCATCTAAATTACTTTCCTAACAATCTTGGTGATTTTTCGGAAGAACATGGCGAGCGCTTCCATCAGGATATTAAAGTGATGGAAAAGAGATGCCAAGGAAAGTGGACCGTACATATGATGGCCGACTATTGTTGGATGTTGAACAAAGACTGTACGGACGCACACCGAAGACAATCAAAAAGAGGAAGTTTGAAGCGGAGCCCAGTGGCGAATGTTAGGTGTGTTTGCCTTTGAATATGTATTTATGTTTATCTATTCGTTCAACAATAATTTCCACCCTTCAGAGAAGATTTTCACACGTTACAAACGTTGCCATATAGCAATGCCATTAAAAAATAACGGTTTTTTAAATTTTCACATTTCCGTCATTTGTGAAAAAACCTGACGTGATACGGAATTTTCGAGGTCATTTTTCGGAATCTGCGCAAAAAATCCATTCAGATACACCTATTCATTTAAAAACAACAGAAAAAATTTGAAAAATTGCAGGTCAGTATTATTTTTTGACTGAAGTTTGAACGAACAACGTGAGCAACTCGATGGGACATATGCAGTCGCTCGTCCTTAATTTTTTTGCGACTCGTTCCAAGGCAGACAGCCAGTGCCGTAAAACAAACACTACACCCATGCATCACCGGGATTCGAAAACGGTTCCATCTCGGGCAAATAATCAGAAGCCTGCATTTAAATCACTGGGCATCCTGAAGATGTCCTACTTAAAGGAGTATTATTTTCTTAGGTGTGCTAATTAGCGATTCTAAAAGATGAATGGTATTTATTTATATAAATATTTTTAAGCACAATAAACTGAAAACTCTCAATCTTTTGAATGAGTATTGCTTCTATAGGGAAAATGTTCATCAGTCATCCCATTAACCTATAGCCAGCACAGCAATATTAGTGACATCTGCCATTTACCTCAAATATTTGTACCATTCCATTTCAAATAAGGCAGTTCGAAATTTCTTATAGACAGGATTTTGTGTCCACAAATGGATAATACAGAAAGTATATATTACATAAACTGAGAGCCAAAATAAAGTGAAGGATGCTACCATTTTCATAACATGCCGCCATACTCATGTGGAAAATGGTATCGTCTGCAAAGGAAGTTTATATAGAAGCAGATATGAACCCGAGTTCAAGTAATAACCTTCGCAGTTTGGATGGCAGTTTATCAGAATTTAAGGAATTCCGAATTTGGGACAATAATTGACTCCCGAGAGATGGGTCACACCATCTTGAAGTTTTACCAGGATATAACCGAATTGAATTTACACGGTCAACAGCAACAAAGAATATAGCTAAACTACAAACTCAGGAATAACATCCACCGTGCCATTGTACCATTGTGTTGCCATTGAAAAGAGCCTAGTCGATCATAAACAGCAGTGATTCGCACACCTCGTAATATCGCCAGAGCTTGCAGCATTACCAAAAAGCTCCCACCGCCATTCAACGCTGGGGCATGTACAGTATTATTACTGTTAAAAGCGTGAAACGTTTACTGTGTTCTATGGGGATTTCGGAGCCGATAGCAAAATGAGGTTGACGAGTACTAACCTGTCGACCTCTGTGCTGGAAAGCTCTGGAACACCACCATTGGGCCGCAAGATGGATTCGAAACGTGTAGTTTGGTCCGACAAATAGCAGAACTAACTGCTGCCTCGAGGCAGGATGGCCGACTCCGCGCTTGTAGCGACTCAACCCCACGAGAGCAATGGATCCCGCTTGCCTACAAGGGAGAAGGAAATGAATGCCGGAGGCAGGTTCTGGTATGGTGTAGAGTGTTAACTTAGCTGGTAAGTATTAGGACTCTTTATAGGTTGGTAGACAGCTCTACCAACTAAGGTGGAGGCTACATAAGCATCCTTCTTAATCATTTGCTCTCTGTTCATGTCATACAGCCCCTCCAACGGGTGTGACCTCTTTCAACACGATAAGTGCGCCACCGTACACGTCTCAGGGACTTGATTATGGAAGGCGGAACGTTTTCATGGAGTTCGTCTTAATCCTCGCGACTTGGCCCCATTATTCTCAGAATTTACAACGCCGCATCGAACACATTTTGTAATGATGTTTCCAACGTGTTGCTAATGCCAGGGATGCTCCCACCATCGAATATTATGGAATTGTGAGATGCTCTTTAGAAAGCATGCTACACACAAGTCTCCAGAAGTACTACAAAGAGCATCGTGGAGTCCATTTCCCCATCGATTTGCCTTTCCGCTAGCAGACCGCAAATTCGAGAACCGACATTGTGGTATTTGAGAGGCACGCCAGTTTTTCTGGCAATGCAGTGTATTTGTGACAAATAATTTGGAACAAAATTTCAAAAAGTTTATTTTCCGGAAAAGAAATATCCTCCATGATTTTAATGACAGAGATTACAGAGTCAGGAAATCTGGTGTACTATTATGCATATATTAATCAAATCGTTTTACGACAGTACTCTGTTCACACTATTTCATATTCTGTGTTACATCCTTTTGTGACTGTTTTTTTCCAAATTTAAGATAACCTCATATTTTTGTATCCTCCCCCCCCCCCCACACACACACATCCAAACTGGTATTGTTTAGAGAATTAGAGAATATTGTCGAATGGACCAGCCAATGTAATTTGAAAACCTTGATCGAGTATTCAGTGTGCTGTGCAACAAAATTCTGTATTGGAGCTCAAAACCTGAAATGACATTCAAAAAGGTGCAGGTGATTAAACATACTTTGCCACCAAATAAAATAAGATCACACTGAGATTTACTGGTTTGTTTGACAAGTTATAATGCAGCGGTTGCCAAACCTGTTGAGTCATGAGCACTTTTCCAGGAGAGAAATTCGTCACTCAGCACTATCGTTGCTACCCTTATGCTAAAAGCACGTGTGTGCAGCTCTTTTGGTTGTTTTTACCTAACTGCATTTTACAAGTTGACAGTTGATATTGCAACGTCAAAGCAGAAGCAGGAATTTGCGTTCTGAATCCCAAAATAGCTAAAATTTTGATATAAACTTAATTTTCTCTTTAGAAGTTTTCAAAAATTGGAAATTTGAATAAATAAAGACATCGCTTTTCCACATGTTCAAATGACAACGCTGACAGCAACCGAAAAAATGTTATTCGGCCGCCGCCGTAAATCGAATCCCAGATCTCTCGATATCTAGCCGAACGCGTGCAATAAGCCTTTTTTTCGGTTGCTCTGCGTTGCTGAACGTGGAAAGAGCGATGTCTTTTTTTATTCCACGTGATGCGTATTTAGAAGATTACTAAATTGGAAATTTAAATGTCTTTTTTGAAAACATCTAATTAGCGCGCATATGTGTCCCTTGGCATAAAGGCGACGACATTTTCATCCTAGCACCTACATAGGTACTAAACCCAATGATAACAGTATTGTCGATGGAAGGTATTTTTAAGCATTTCGGCACGTTAAACATCTAAAGTTTTAATTGTATTCGAAATGTGATATCCACAAACTTCAAAGAAATAGGGAACTTACTGAATTACATATACAAAAAACAACAACAAATAATAAAAAGTAAGGCTGCACATTTGGAAATGAATTTAAAACCGGTATTGTATAATCCACCATATGAAACTTGGCTTGAGTAAGATTTTCATTTTATACTACATTTATGTTAGCAATGTTAGGCATGCGGTATTTATCTACGTTGCGAAAGTTCCGGTTCCTTATAACTCAGATCATAAGACAATGGTTGAACATTTTATGAGAGACTTTCGACTCTTATTAGGTTCTTACCCTGTTTGCTCTCAATTTTCGTAAATGTGTGAGTATTCAACTCACGTAGCAACGTTGACGATTCTTTTGAAACTTGGCTTAAACAAATGTTTTCAACGATTTGTGAAAAGTATTTTAGTTTTGAATAGAAATACCAATCGTCAACTACTGAAAGAGATATGTCGCTAGAACGTTAAAACACAAAATTATTTGATCCTAAAATAAAAAATAAAAAATAAAAAAAGGGAATGCGCAGACCTGAACATTAAAACTGATTGTACCGTCGTATCCGACAGTCATCCTATCATGATGCACTCTGATATATACCGGATATGAAGCAAGTGATAATTCACTTTTTCTTTAGGTTTTCATCTTGTGTGGTATAATTGCACAGAAATAATAAATAACCGCCATGCCTGCTGTAAGTGTCCTTTATTTGCTATTTTAGACATCTAATAATATTAAGGATTTTCACTGCGGTAATGCACTTAGTACAGTATTTCGAACATACTCACATATGCGGGAGCATTAGGAAATAAATGAGCTTGATAGAACTGATTGACTTAGATAAGTGTGTACAAAACTCTGTAAGTTTAAATAACTATAAAATCAAAGGCCCAAACGTAGACAATAAAAATTTGCAATTTGTGTCTTCGTAAGAGATATTACGGAAGCGTACCAATACACACTGTCTACTAACAAGTAATTGGACACCCCTGCAATCGACGATATCTGCGGTTATGATACACGTCACGGCCGCCGCCGTTAAATATCGTGTGGGAAACAACAACGCTTCCAGTCGCATGCAAGAGGCCACGCAGTTCGGATCTCTCTGGTTTCGAGAAAGGTGTAATCGTCTGGTATAACAGAAATAGCCGATCCATGCGTGACATATCCAGGGAGTTAAAGAAGTACCCAAAATCGACAGCGGCCTACGTGATTGGCAAGTGGAAGATGAGAGGTGACTGTCGAGATGTGCCCTAACCCGGCAGAACCACAAATCTGGGAGTTAGAGACCGACGGGTGCTGGCCAGATAAATTCGGAAGAACTGCACATAATCGATTGGCCATATCCACGAGGGGGTTCCAACAGGCGTCAAGGAGTGTTCTTTCCGATGAATACCATCCGTAAGGGAAGCCCGTCTTCTCGGTTATCATGGACGTGCTGCCGCCTGAGCCTTTAATCACCAAGTCCAATAGCGCTACTCGTGGCTAACGTGGTGCAAAGATCGTCGACAGTGGACCGTTGAAAAGTGGAAACGGGCTCTCTGGAGCGACGAATCGGGGTTCACCCTCTGCAGTTGGATGGCAGGGTCTGGAATTTGGCGTCTGCCTGCCAGAACGCCTCCTGTCAGAATGTATTATTGCCAACTGTAAAGTTCGGCGGTGGTGGAATTATGCTGTGGGGGTGTTTCTCCTGGTATGGCACGGAACCCTTGGTCGTAATTCCTGGTAGACTCAACGCCAAGACCTACTGCACCATTTTGGATGACCATGCCCTTCC
>CM077033.1:88111796-88472126 GCA_039090855.1 Macrothele yani | reverse complement strand
GGAATAATCTACATTAAACAAACTGATGCATATTTCTGACTTTGATAAGCCTACCCAAAGGCATACAACAAAGAAATTTGAAGCAATCTTCCAAAACAAAAGTAAAAATGAAAACGTAATGTATTTATATTTTATTAATAAAACACTGGCATCTACTACAATGGTCCGTATTTTAAAAATGCCAATGTCGATTTGATGAAGAGTGGAACGAATATGTTTGAAATGTATGAATTCCGAAATATTAAATATGTGATGAAGACGCTAAAAATATAAGTTTAGCAGTTTGTTAAACGTCATAAAAAAAATTTAAAGAAAGAAATATATATATGCAGGACATACCAGCATTAAATGAAAGTGCTCAGAGAAACAGCAATGGGATACGGTATCGTAACAATAAATCATCAGAAAAGGTTTTAATGTTGAATATCAAATACATCAATTTCCAGTAACATCCCTCTTACCGGAAAACAAAATGTATTTGTACCTGTCAGTTTTAAAACTCTTCTGGAATACGCGCAAATACGAGGGATAGAGATGTACCTTTGTATTTAATTTATTTTCTGTCCTACATTTAATTTTAGGACGTTTCGTTCATGTTTTTAATGAGCGTTTGTGTTTACTTTCTGTAGGAAAATTTCGATTTCGTTTCTCTTTGATGACTTCATAAAAGCAGTTCTTTGCTTTTATGAAGTCATCTTTCGAATGAAGAACAGGATGGGAAAAGGAACTGGGATTTTTTCTAGAGGGAAGTAAACACATAATGTGGATTCTGAATTTCCTTGAAAGCCAGTCAAAGTTCACTTGTCATCGAAGAATAAGAATATGAGGAGGACAAACGAAACAACGTTGCTGTGCAGCATTTTTTTTTTGCCCAGATCCGTAATCTTACGTAATGCAAGCGGGACATCGATAAATTGTAAATCTGTGGGTATGTAATTTTTGTAGTTTTTCTGTTGTTCGCACATCATTCTGGAGATGGGTTGACATCATGGAACAAAAAACATTTCATACGAGTGTGTTGACTTTCCAATTAATTTTTCTTTGTTAAAAAATAAAGGAACCTATTTGATTAAAACTAAGATCTCTTTCTCTCAACAGTTTTCTTTAGAAACACCAGCCATTACACGATCAAATTCAGACTGCATGCATATCATTGAAACTTTTAAGTTGAATGGCTACGGGGTATTTCACTAAATGTTTTACGGAAAAAATTTTGTACAAAAATTTTGAAAATGCAATACAAGAAAAATTTGAAACAAAACAGTAAAAAGCTTACTGAAAATAAAAAAGGCCGAGAAATATGAGTTTTACTAAAAAAAATTTTACTGAAATTATTTACAAAACAGCACATAAAATTTGCAAATAAAAGTAAAAAATGTGTTTACCGAAATTTTTAGTAAATAAATTTAAGATAAATTTAACATGAAAAAAGTTTTTACCAAATACCCATTACAAAAAGTTATGTGCGAAACAGTAAAGTTTAAAAAATAAAATAAAAATATGTTTCCTACAGTTTTTAGTAATAAAGAATTTTATGAAAATAAACTTATCGAAAAACAAGATTTTACAAAAATTTATTTATTAAAAACAGTAAAGTTTAAAAGCAAAAATTAAATTTCGTTTCCCAGAAATTTTTAATGAAACAATAAAAGTTAACGAAAATAAATTTTGTCGAAAGACGTTTTTACAAAAGTTCATGTGAACACATTGCAGGAAAATTATTTACAAAACAGTAAAAAGTTTAAAAATAAAATAAAACGGTTTGCCAAAACTTTTTAGTGAAAATATTTTGTGATAATAAATGGAAAAAAGTTTTTCACAAAAATTGTAAAAACGTAAAACAGGAAAAATATCTAAAAAACAGTAGTGCTTGAATTTAGAAACAAAAAATTCGTTTACCAAAACTTCCAAGTGAAAAAAATTTGCGCAATTTGTTTTGCTAAAAAAGTAAGAGATTTCAAAAAGTTTTAGGAAAAACAGAAGATTTAGAAAACGCAGTACGAAAGAATAATGTAAAAAGCGTAATGTTTAAAAATAAAAAATAAAGACGTTCTCTTACTGAAACTTTTAAAGGAAAAAAAGTAAGGTTTAGAAAAACCGTAAACTAAAATACGTGCTTACCAAAAATTTTAATGAAAAACAAAAAAATAAGTCACAAACAGAAATGGTAAAAAAAAAATCGCTTTAAGAAGGACGTTGCGATAAAAATTGAATTACAAAAACAGTAATATTATCATTTAAAGGTTTAGAAAAGTTGTTTCGGAAAAATGTTTTAAAAACAGTAAAGTATATAAAACGAAAACTTGCATAGGAAAAAAACTTAGCATAAAGAAGAAAAAATAGCTTTGGAAGAAAATATTGCGACAAATAAACGTCATAAAAAGGCAAAAAGGTATTCCCAAAATGTTTCAAGCACGAATATTCAGTAAAAGGTATTACAGAAAAAATATTTACAAACTAGTAAGGTTTGCCATTAAAAACAAAAATGTGACTTTACCAAAACTTAAGTGAAATTTTTTTGTGAAATAAGCTTTCCTGAAAAAGTAAGAGATTTCGAAAAACCGTTTTTAGCAAAAAAAAAACCATAAAATTTAGAGAAAAGCCGTACACAAGAGTAATGTTTATAAAGAGAAGTAAAAAAAAAACGTGTTTACCAAAAGTTTGGGAAAAACATTAAAGAAAAATAAGTCTCAGAATGAAAATGTTAAAAAATATTTACAATGATGTTTTAGGAAGAACATTGCGGAAAAAATGATTTAAAAAACAATAAAATAGCCATTAAAATTTAAAGAGAAAACGTTTCAGGAAAAATGTTTTAAAACAGTAAAGTTTACAAAAATGAACTTTTTCAAAAGGAAAAACGTTTACCAAAAAGAAAAAGAATAAAGGAAGTTTGCGACAAATAAACTTCAGAAAAAAAGGCTTCACAAATTTCAAGCACGAATGTTAGGAAAAATAAGTTTCCAGGAAAACTACAGGAGTTTTACAAAGGAGAAAACATGTTTAAAGCGTTTGAGATATACTCTGTTATTGTGTTGAACTCTTCTTGGCTCTGATTGAATCAATTATTGTCACCCGAGTCCTTCCCTTGACTGAACAAGAATTTTCAGTGAAGACAAGTTCATCACTTCAATCTCATAAGGTAAATAAAGACTGGGGTTTCAACCGCCTTCAGGGAAAATCACTTTCTCCAGGAACTATAAATCTTTTCTCATTCACGCACAGCAAATCTTCGCTTAGAAAATCCATTGAATCTTAACAATCAGCAATGTTTTCAACTTGGAGATTTTTTCGCACCCGTTTTGATTAAAAAAACGAACAAATCCAAAACAAATGTAATTTGTGCGAATGAAATTTTGATGACTGTAAATGTCTGTGTTGTTTCTAAGAAAATTAAAAGGGTGCAAACTTGGAAGTAAAAGATAAAATCAATAATTTTGTCCATTTTCACACCTAAATTGAGAAAAATACATCTCGATAAAAGAAAGCTCATGTACGTAGTGCGGTATATGCTAATTATTTCGAAAGATTAAAGGCAAGCACAGAAGGTTTACTGCCATTCTCATCAAGTGACACAATATATAAATATTTCGTGAGTACTGTAAACGTTTATCTCTAACTATTCTCAGCTGTTCAGAATTTCACTGCTTCGGAGACATAATTTTTGCCCCTTCACGTGACATCTTTATTGATTTTATTTGTTTTCCAAAGTATTGTTTTTCTTTCACCGTGTATTTTCTGGGTCTTCCACAGTTTCATTAACAGGATTGTGTTTATATCATCCAGCTCCGCTTGATCACCGCAATATTTGTTTTGCTGCTTTTCTTAATCATTTATTTTTTTTATTTTACATGTCTTCATCCTTTGCTTTCCCACAAAACTTTATTTTATTGTCCAAGGTTTTCGTTTATTTGTATTTTTGATCCTTAATAAAAATGCATTAAGATAAACTTGCTTTTGCATTTTTCCAGCGAAATATAAAAAAAAATCATCTAACTTATTCAGCAACTTTTTTATACAACAGCGTTTTTTCTCGCATTGTATCTTTGGAGAACTAAAAGATCTTTCACAACTCCACTCAAAATGAATATAAAATGAATATGAATATGTTGTTTATGCTGAAAAAACTCAAACGACCTGAATGCCTGACTTCTATTTAAACTTGTTTTTATGTTTGAGAAATTATATTATTATCTACGCATTCTTTATTTTTTTCTCCTGTCTTCTTACTAAAAAGAGAGAATACCTTTGAATTTTGCAGACTTTTTTGCTTTCAAAGAAGCCGTTCTCACTAAACCATCCGATATATTTTTTGACAACATGTCTTCGAATATATTTTTATGGTCGTGAAGATGATATTTTTGCTTTTGGAATTTCTTTAAGGCGTTTTTTCTTTCCTGCTTTGTGCAGTTTCTTCTTAAGTGTTTCTTAATCTGTTAGTAATTTATATATTCGTTTGCAATGATTGCGTTGTTATAATTTCTTCGCTCTGACTCTCACCCTCTTATCAACTGAGTTCACTCAGAATTCAATGTGTTTAATGCAGAAGACCAAAAATCTAATATAAAACGCTCTCTCATAATGCTTGCTATTGTGTGATTTCTTAAAAAGCGAGCGATAATCGCATATTGAAGTCTTACCGCACATTCCGTAAAGGGGATATGTTCCTATTCCAAAAATTGATCGTTTTTCAGGAAAATTCTCATTGGAGTTTGTTATTTCCCTAATCAGTACTTCAGCATATGTATAGCGAAGGTTTAGATCCGTATTCCACCATCATTCTACAAATCTTGAAGTAAAATCCTGAAAAAAGTTTCTTCCTCTACATTTCAAATATTTTAAACTGATATCTGCATAATGTGTAGTTATTTGTATTACATTTCGCAAAGCATTAAGGAAAAGTATGATTTATTTATTTTTACACTCCCTAGGATGAATGTAATAATGATGAAAAAATATTTGCATTCTTTCTGGTATGATTTATTTTTGTATGACTTAAATATGATTTACATTTTTTTTACTCTCTAGTAGGTTTGAATGCAGTAATGAAAGAAAGAAATATTTGCATTCTATCTTACACATAGATATCTAGATATTTTACCCTGCGTTTTTCATCAAAGACACAAAGCATAGAAAAAGAAGTAATATTGTTCATAAAGTCGTATGGATTATAAAACATTATCTTACATATGTCAGTCGGAATGCGTTGAAGTTAAATACATTGGCTATGAAAAATAATACTAAATTTTTATACGAAGCATCTGCACTAAAATAATGCTGGAGCGGAAGAAAATAAATTATATTTATTAGCAAAGAGAAACATAAACTAGCTGACACATTTTCGGTACAGATCGAAAGAAAAATCTTAAGTCCTTAAACCTGACGTTAAGTTTTGAATAATCATGAACAGAAAAATTTAACTCTGAAGTTCTCCTATAAAAATAAAATGTAGTAATTCCTACCGAAAAAGACGAACCCTGAAGTAATATGTTTCACATAAAAAAGATACGAACGTTCATAAACCCTAAATTTCTGAAAATAGCATGTTGCGCGGGATAACTGCTGAAGAAAATATTTAATAAGTCCTCCTGTAAAATAAAATTAAAATAGACCTGTGCAGAAAAATTAATGTTCAAAATGTGAAGAAAATTTTTTTCAATTTATAGAGAAGAGCAAGAACGAGTTACAAAAACGATTGAAATAAATCGAAAAGAAAAATCTTAAATACGTTGCACAGAACTTAATCAGGCGAAAATGTTTAACAAACCCCTAAAAAAGTAATGTTTAAATATGAAGTACTTTATTTCGATATAAACAGATCAAGAAAATTATGTTAATTTCCTGAAAACAACACGTTACAAAAAATAAATTACGAAGAAAAAAATATGAGTCCTGCGATAGAAAAAATAAATAAAAGAACAATAAACCCCTGGAGAAAAAAATAATTTTGAAAACACATAGAAAATAAATCAAGTTCTGCATTTCACAAGATAAAATACATGAAATAACCTATACATGACTTTTAAAGAAATCTCAGTAATGAAAGCAGCATGTCTCATGGAATACTGATGAAAAGTGTAGATCTTCTTACAGAAAATGTTTCAATAAACCTCCACAAAGATTAATGTTGAAGACGCTTGAGAAAAAGTAAAGTTATTTATGCTACAAGAAAAAATCATGAACGAGCATAAACATGAAGTTATACAAATATCCGGAATATTTTTAAACACGTTACATAGAATAATCGTAAAAAAATAACATAATAAAATCCTACAAGAAAAATGATTTTGAAACATGATAAAAAAAGAAAGTCCTTTAATTCACAAGAAGAAAAGACATGACCGAACTGTTTTTCAAACGCGATAGTAACAGATCAAAAAAATTCTAAGTTCTCAAAGTATAACGTAAATTTTTGAAATGTACGAACGAAAAATAAATTTTGTCCCTCTATAGAAAAAGTAAATATAATAAACTCTATGTAAAAAATTGTTTCCAACGTGAAAGAAAAGAAATAATTACCCCAAATTTTCCGAGGAAGAAAAGACATGAACGAACATAAATGTGATACAGAAAATATGGATTCTTAAAAACAACGTCTCTAACAGGAATAAATAACGAAAAATTTTTTTTAGAGAATTCCTTTAAAACCTAAAGAAGTATAATAAAATCCATAAAGAGAAAAAAATAACTTTGAAGACATGAAGAAAATAAACCAAGTTCTTCATATTGCAAAGATAAAAACATGAACAAAACATATGGTAGAAAAATCTCAATTACTGAAAACAACATATAGCATAGGAATATTCATGAAGAAGAAAGTACTAAGTTTTCCTATAGAAAAATAGAATTGTAATAAGCTTTCACACAGAAAAAGTAAATGTTAAAGACGTCAGAAGAAAATAAAGTTCTTCAGTTTAGAAGAAAAAATATGAACGAGCATATACATGATCGAAAGAAGGTCTAAATTACTGAAAACAACATGTTGCATAGAGAAAAAGTTATGAAAAAAAATCATAGGTCCTTTGATTGAAATAATCTAAATTATACAAAACCCCTACAGAAAAAATCATTCTAAAACACGAAGAGAAAAGTCCTTCATTTCGCAAAGAAAATACATGGTCCAGATTAAACGCGTATGAATCACGTCGGGGAAAAAGTTTGCACAACACCTTACATTTGAAAATTCGTGAAGAAAAAAAAGTATGTTTAGGATTATTAAGAATAATACGTTACGAAAAAAAATGAGCTCTTGTTCGCAGAGAAAGTAAACTTCCCTGTAACCTGTTTCCGAAGGCAGAGACTGGCCAGTAGCAATAACATGGCAGTGTAGTAATTCTCTATGGTTGCGGGAACACGCTTGCGTGTATTGCCACTATACCTGAGTGGTTGCGAAAATCATGTCAGTTCTTGTTTGAGTGGAGTCAGGTACACTCTCATTCCTGTATTCAATCTGAAGATGTCACTACAGCAAGTCCCTAGGGCAGACTCCCCCCGCCCCCATTAGGCAAACTACTTTTTTATCCCCTTGACTAACCCAAACAATGTCTTGGTAGCCGAATCGGCAGGGCATTTGACTACCCTACATGAACGGCCCGTGTTCAAGGTTCCCCTTGTACTCGTTGCTTTTTCGAAAGCAAGTGTATTCTATTATTTCTAAAATTAAAAAATGGCGGACAAAAAAAAAAGATTATCTCCAGAATTAAGAGTTGCTTTGACGAGAACAACGCGGTAGCGGTGACGTCATGCAGAAAGAAATGACTACGCCCACCTGTGACGTCCCTTCCAAATCATGACGATTTCTACTTAACACGTGACCCAAGGAGTGTTGCCACCGCCCTAAAAACTAAGCATGCGCCGGAAACCCGCCCCCTCCCTATTACTTGTACCTTCATTTTACCACAGAGACTTGCACGGCACATAAATTATCGAATTTAGAGCTGCTTTATCTCATTGTACCATTCAAAATACGAAAGTGACAAATTCTGCGCAACACAACATTTGTTACTTACGTATTAAGTTTACGTACTACTATATTGTACTTCTATATTACAACTTAGCAGAGAATTATGAAAGAATTATATCCTAGTAAAAGAATTCGTAAGATATGTAGAAAAGATTACCTTCCAATACTAATGCTGGATTAGTTATTTCGGAAAGAAGTGGATAATAACAGACAAATGTATTTCTTTTAGAAAAAGGCGATATTTATAGCATATGGAAATAAATGTACCAATCACTCTTTCTCTTGGAATGAATCTGCTGATATTTTGCTTCTTCACCTCACGCAAAATTTATGGGTGTTTACCATGCCATAACATTATTATTAACATAATTAATTAACACTAATGTTAGTAGAGTTTTTTTCCAATAACGTCAATTATTAATTTACGTTTAAACATACTGCTGCATCAAAGTCATGTCCTATGTAATTGTTCTATATGACAGATGTACCAACTTGAAAAGATTTTGCTGATGTGCTGGCTGCAAAGAAATAAATTTTAAATCTTCGTTTGGTTCACATTTGCCCCAAATGTGATAAACATTAACACTATCTGTTATTTAGACAAACAGGGCAATTTATCAAATCGTTTCTGATAGAAATTTTGGCGCTAACTCAATTATTATTATTATCCCCTTTTTTTTTCATTGATCAAATATTTGGATCGTAATGAAAGATTATTTCCACCATGTCAATAGTGTATACAAAATCGCTCGCCACTTGTTGCTTAATAGAACTCCGAGAATAGAACTATCGAAGACTGCATGTATGCTTCATTGTAGCTAAGAATTATTTGGGAAGCGGAAATGTTTTCACTGATACCTAAATCTCTTCACCCTCGCAGGCAGGTATATACACTATCTACTAACAAGTAATTGCACAATACTGCAATCGACGATATCTACGGTCCTGATACACGTCAAGGCCGCTGCCGTTAAATATCGTGGTATTGGTAGCAACAACAACGCAACCAGTCGCATGCAAGATGACACGCAGTTCGGAGCTTCTATGATTTGAAGAAAGTGTAATCGTCGGGTATCACAGAAATGGGCGATCCATACGTGACATATCCAGCAAGTTGAGAGGTACCCAAAATCGACAGTGGCCTACGTGATTGGCAATTGGAACATGAGAGGTGACTGCTCGGAATGTGCCCCGACCCGGCAGACTAGCAAAACTGGCAGTTGGAGATCGACGGGTGCTGGCCAGAGAAATTCGAATGAACCGAAAACACACAATCGATCGGCCACATCCGCGAGGAGTTTCAACGAGGCATCCGGGAGTGTTCTTTTCGATGAATACCATCCCGTATGGAAGCCCATCTGCTCGGTTATCAAGGGACGTACTGCACGCCTACAAGCCTTTGATCACCAAGTGCAATAGCGCTGCTTGGCAAACGTTATGCAAAGAACGTCGATAGTTGGACCGTTGAACGAGTGGAAACAGATTTTCTCGAGCGACGAATCAAGGTTCACCCTCTACCGTTCCGGTTGCAGTGTCTGGTTTTGGCGTGTGCACTGGGGAACGGCTCTTGCCGGAATGTGTTGCTAATGCCAACTGTGAAGTTCGGCGGCGGTGGAATTATGCTATGCGGGTGTTTTTCCTGGTATGGCACGGGACCCTTGGTCGCAATTTTTGGTATACCCAACGCCGAGACCAACTGCACCATTTTGAATGACCATGCGCTTCCTACGTTGTGGCAGTTTTATGGGGTGGACCCATGTTACTTTCAGGATGAAAATGCCACCTGTCATGTTGCGAGGTCCACCATGGCTTGGTATGGTGACAATAGAATTAATCGAATGGACTGGCCTGCGCAGAGCCTAACCCTATCGAGCCCCTCTGGGACTATTTGGAGCGTAGACTTAAGGAAATCGGGGAAGGAACTCACCTGTTTTCTACCGTCCGAAATCAGGGAAGGAACTGATTTATTTTCTCCAAGCCGAGTGGAAGAAAACTACCGCTAGCCGTCGTACAACGCCTGGTTGAGAGTATGCCCCGGAAGTTCGCAGCTGTAATCGCCGCTCGTGGAGGCTCCACCAACTATTGAAGGTGACTAAACCTCGTTTTCCTTTGTTATCACAGTTGGCCAATTACTTTTTGGTAGATAGTGTATTTTATTATTGTATATTTCATTGCTAGTTAACCCAGTATTTAAAAGTATGGAATCCATTGTTTAACAGCATTTAAATTCTACTCTCTGCAATATTTTGATTCAGTTTTTGCTTTAGGTTCACTCCCGTGCTTCGTTGATGTTGGACGTTGGCAGAAAGCAACACTGGGCCACTCTGAATATGAAATTGTTTTCTTGCTTCTTTTCTTTCCTCCCAGAGCATCAGGTGTCTTGGTTTGCTAAATATTGTCTCTCCTTTGTGTTACAAAAACATCCCTGGCTTGTTTATTCATAACAATTTAACAGAAGATTGCTGTAGCTACTTTTAAAGGTTCACTGTGGTTGGCTTTTTTTACCACACCTTTCAGTTTCGCTTTTGAAATGTACACACACACGTGTCCATTTTTATTAGGTCTGCTCCTGATTTTTCAATATGCGTTTGGTATTATCATGAATTGATTTCGCTGTGATGTAGTATTATATTAAACTTCAGCACAGCTGTTTCACGTGTTGTACTTGTCGAGTTCGGTCGTTTTCTCCGGATTACTCCACAATTTCCCTTAATGAGTATAGCTTGACTGTAAATATTATTATTGCCCGTGAGGTTAAGTTGAAGATTGCAGTACTCTTACTCGTCTTAATTGCGCAGCTTAATTTCTTTCCCATTGATTCCACTTATTTACGTTTTCGAAGTGTAGGGGCTATCACGTCCTGTGGCCCACCTGGTTTTGTGGGTTTTGCAATGGATGAATTTGAAAACGTGGTGAAATTCATGCTTTCAGCCTACCTTCATGAGATATACGCACATATTGGAACAGATATTCATGTCGTCTACTTCCGATGCAGCAAAATACATTAACAACTTTTTTACCTGCCTTCCTTTTTTGCCATGTCCACAAACTTATTCTTGTCTAGAAACCAAAGGCGTGTGTTACTCCATAATATTAAACAGGGAAAACAAAAGTATAATAGACACTGGGAAAGCGAAGTAATGCCAGTATGGTTTTCAGAGATAAGCATCGATTATGCAGAAGAAATAGGCTGAAAACATTTTGGTTTACTAACGTGCGCAGAATTTCGTAATAACCCTCCTATGTAGACATGAATGTCCCACTCGCTGTCGTTTGCCTGCACTTGTTTCGATTTGCATTAAGATGGGATGTTGCGAGCGAAATATCTGGCTGCTGATCTAAATTGAATATATTTCTTGTCATTAAACCTAAATTAAATACCGGCAAACAACTTTCAGTATTTACTTCAGAAAATGAAAAATATATAAATTTTAAAATCTTTATTTTCGAATTTTCTTTACAAGATTCTTTTCTTTCTGCCATTAAATTGGCTGATCTTTGCCAATGCATAGTTAGTTTGTGACATCCGTTATTGTACAGTGGACACCGCTTAATGTGATCATGTCGGTGCGTTGATAATGTTTTAACATTAAGCGACATCGAAAAACGTTACGTTATTTATAGGCATTGTAATGTACACTATAGTGTAATTGACCATTCTTTAAATATTTTTCGAATTTGCAATTATATTATTGGAACGTTCTTTTAAATATACCTGAGGTTTGTAATGTCCATTCTTATGAACACTTTTCTAAAACATATGTTAATTGTTGGTTTCTTTACTGGCACTAATCGCTTCCTGATAAAGTTTTACCGACGATAAAAATCTTCATAATTTTCAGTTGTTGTACCATTATGTTCTAAACAACGATGTATAACGCTCAGTGCCTTGCAAGTTTCATTTGTCGTTGGAGGTGTTGTATGAAGCTGCATCTCAACATCTTCGCTTTCTTCCTTATCTTCCAACAGGTCATTCATGATTTCTTGAGTGATATTATCATCAGTGAAGGGTGCGGACGTTGATAATTCTTCATTAATGTTTATCTACTGCTGAAATTCCTCGCTATCCTCTTAATCACCAATTTGTTTCGTGATTTTATTTCCTCGTTCGTCTCGCAATCCTGCTTTGTCAAACACTGAATATAGTGTTCGCGATCACACATTTTTCAGGTGCTTGCCTGAAAATGTGTACATATATTTTTTTGCAATTTACGCCGCCGTAGCTTGAGTGCTGGAATAAACCACTTCAATGGTTTTCCATTTCATTTCTCCCCCTCTATAAGGCATTCACTGTTTTAACTAAGCCTTGATCTAGAGGCTAAATGAGAGATGTGTTTGAGGGCAAAAAAACCATTTCAATGTTCTTTGGCTGAATGTTGCTTGGATGCGCAATACAATTATCGAGAATCAACAGGATCTTTTTCTTTTTCATTTCTAATTCCACATTCCACTATCTAATGAACTTTGAGAATATTGCCGAAGTCATCCATGCATTGGAATTCGCTTCATAGTCTACTGGTAAATGTTTAACTCATCGAAAATATCTCGGGTTCTCACTCTTTCCGATAACAAGTGGTTTCCGCTTGTCCCTACCTGCCATGTTGCAGGTTAACAGAACAGTTAATCTCTCCTTCTTCTGCTTTCCTGTCGACTTTTAAGAATTTTTAAAATCCAAAGTATTGTCTGGAAGTCCACTGTAATACAGTCCCGTTTCATCTGTATTGTAATACAGTCCCATTCCTCTATTAAAAATTCCTTAAGAAACTCAGGAAAGTTTGTTTGCTAAACAGACGAACGCAGCGGGCTTTATCAGCGTCTTGCTTTTCTCCATACATTTTTTTAAAGACGATGTTGTTCCTGTGTTTCCATTGTGTCATCAAAATTTCTGAAAACGTAAAATTTGTCCCTCCTAATTTCTCGGAGAAATTCATCGCTTTCTCTTTCAAAAGACTTCGACGGATTGGTGCATTTTTCAGTCTGACTTGTTTAAACCTACGCAGAAGTGCTTATTTCACATTTTCACGTTTGCCACATCGCTTTCGTTTTCTCTGCAATTGTTTATTCTCTACTTCAGCCGATTCAGTTTCCTCTCGTAACTTCAAAATTTTAAAACAGCAACGGGTGGGGAATTCAGAGTGTAGCTGCAGCAGTTCGTAGCGGTCACTTTCGCTTAGCGTCAAACCTCTGCAAATTTGTCTTATTTTGAAATATTGTACAATCTTTTTCGTGTCGAAGACATCGAAACGAAAAAGAAGACGAAAAAACTGGGCTTTAACAATTTAAGTGCCAGCGAATCTTGTTGCAGCAAATAGAGCAGAGCGAACACAGGTGAATGCAGACAGGACACAGTCACACTGCTGCACTCTCTGTACTGTCCCTCCACCCCAACCCTCTCGGATGGCCGACCCATCTCACTGTAGAGCCCGGGGAACGTCAGGGGAGGGAAATTCTGGGAATCACTTGCACCCGCTTCAAACCCTTTTGTTCCCAAAATGCCCGATGCTCTGGATGTGCGTGCGTGGGAGGGGTGGGGGTTCTTCACCCTTATCAGAGTACCTTTTCTATAAAAATTCTGTTCGTTCAGTGCCCTAGGGAAAATCCGTTTTGTTTCGGAAACGAAGACTGTAAGGAAAGTTTTAACAAGGAACACGAGATCCGTATGAGATACACGTATGAGTCAAATATCTGATAACATTAAATGGTGCTTTGAAAACAATTACCGGGATTTTAACATGGTTGTAAATACGTTCGTTTAGGTTTTCGCGATACGAAAACATTCAGCGTTTTATAACATTAACCGTGATCACATTAAGCGGTGACCACTGTATTTGCTACCCCATATGTCCGATTGGGTCCGAAGGTGGTGAAATCTGTAAACTGAATTTAAATATGCAGAAACACTTGCAGAAACACCTAAAACTAGTTTTTCTCTTGTGCGAAAGTTAAAAATTATCATTGGATTGTTATGCGAAATTCTATTCTTCTATTGGAATTTGGTCTTTGGCTCAGAAATAGGAGTAAGGAATTTTAATATATCCTAATAACGGGAAAGACGGCATTGGTCTTTGAAAGTGAAAGTTTTCCAAAAATATATTATGCCTCTGTTAATTGAACATTAATTTTATATTGTGTAGGTGTTACTTAGAAAATTTCTGGTGTCTCTCAAGAAATTAGGTATTCCTGCCTTTTTGTTTTAGATTAAATTAATAAAAACACTGCTTCATTACCATGAAGTTTGCGCCGAAAGTCATGTAAATTTACAAGATCATGAAATTTTATCCACAGCTTTTGCGTTTCTTGAACAAATTCCAAAAACTAGCAAAGTATGAGGATCTGAAGAGTGCCACGTACTTTCTAACTCAAATGATTGATTTGTAATAAGTAACCGTGATGCCCAATATAGATGAATTATTTATCCAACGCAGCAACATTATATCACCGCCAGCATACGGATAGTTCAGAAATCGTTGAGTGCAAACGGGGTTGCTGCATGTGATCTCCTGGTCATGGTCGTCGGGTATTGTGACCTATTTTCGAAAATGTCAGGTTTCTCCGAATTCTGCAGATAACCGTTGCAACAACAATGTTACATTAAGCAATGGTTTGCCTGATTCTGGCACGTCTGTCGTTTCTGCGTTTCTTTCTAATCCGTCACGATACCTATGAGATCCCGACTCGGAAGGAAATTGTAGGGTGTAGTTAACTCCTTACCAATTATATTTACTTCTTCTAATTGCAATTCGGTAATTCAAGATCAAGTAACGAGAACTCCATGACGTTTTTGTTTGGGGTTTCATCGAAAATCGTGATCATCTGGATGGGCTATAAATTCCCGCGCGATCCTTATTTAGGGCTACTGGTTTCAGGGATGAGGAGGAAGCCAAATTAGTAAAACTGACTGCAGGCGATGTTTTACCGGGATGCCGTCCAGGTGTCCTCTCGTACGAAAGCTCAGAAACTAGCGTTTAAAGCACTGTGTGACTGGGTGTTTAACTCAACGACTGCTTGATCGATGTACAGTATATGATGAAGTTAAGTGGCTAAATATGTATGTCATGTCACCCGGATTCATCGCTAAACCTAAGAAAATTTGCCTAACTTACCCAAAATGAAGCGAAATGTTTTTTTACTTGTTTTTTTTTTTAAATCCGGCGACGGATTTCCTTGTTTCAGTGATCAATGTTTGCAACGCAATATGAATGAGCAGAAATTTGCAATTACATTTGTGAGAAAGATATGGTTAAAAGAATAATCCATTGAATGAAATACGGGATTACGCCATTGAAAAATGCAAATTTCGAAGTTGTGAATCCGTTTATTGCTGCAAATACGACATGAAGGGGAAGGCATATAATATCCGAAATTATTGAAATTTCGTGGTCCTGGAGTGGGAATCGAACTCACGTCTCCGCATAGCGCCTGAGTGTGCTACCACTACACCATCCAGAACGACCAAGTCTTAAGTTTCCGATTCAGTTCAAAGTCTCAAGTTTTTCATTCTTTGATATTCTCCTCCTGCGGGCAATCACGAGAATGAATTCTAATCCTCCAGATTCGCTATATAACGCCAGTTTCTTGGACTAGTCAATCGTGTGATGGATAAATTCAAATTAATGGAAAACCTGAGACTTCGTCGTTCTGGGTTTTCTAGTGGTCGCACACCCGTACGCTATCCTGAGACGGAGATTCGATTCCTTCTATAGGACGACGAAATGTTAAAGGTTTTCGGATACTATCCGACTTACCATTCATAATTTTACCAATAAACGGATTCAAAACTTCAGAATGATTCATTTTGTAGAACATAGTGTCGGATGGATATTTGTAGAGAGAGAGAGAAATAATTCAATTAATCTCCGGCTGATTGAAGCATTCTTTAAATACTATCCAGAGATAGAGAATGAGGACCAACATACGATCGGGCTATAAATCCCTTTAATACTATTGTATGCCACTTATTCATTCATCAAATTAAAACAAAACTTATTTGAACTGCCTGATGAAAACACACTAAAAGTAACATTCCATAAAATGCAAATCTCGGATTTTTAGGCTGCAGCTCGAAAAGAATTCATGGAGTTCAGCGACCTTGCTATTTTAAAGCTTCTTCCATTTGCATCGACTTACTTCTGTGAACATGCCATCTGACACTGACATTAATCACATATAATAAGAGGAACTGCCTTATTCAGATCGAAGTTTTATGCGTGTACTCAATATCATTCTTTCATGAATTGAATTTCTATGTTCCAACAAACAAGCCCACTTTTCATACTAAGTGGATATTGTATAATAAGATTAATAATGAAACTTTTTGTGATTCATAATAAACATTTTCGTTTACCAATTTACATTAATTTATAATACTAAACAATGTTGTTTTGGCAATTAACATATAGTTTTACTTTGAAAAAATACCGTTTGCCAATTCCTTTACTGGAAAAAATATTGGGATACCAATATATATAAAAAAAGAAGTATTGTGGTGTAATAAACAGGAAATATTGAGTAACATTGCCCCTAATGAGGTAGAGATGCCCAGCAGATTATTTCTCAAATAAATGTACGTTTCTTGCGCTCTCATTTTCGCCCGACAGTGCATCTTAGTGCCTACACTTTCCCAGGCAAACATGGCACACATAACAGGCCGTCCCACATAGTGCAACAGGAAACGATATTCATCGGACCAGACGACCTTATTCTGATAAATAAATGTCCAGCTTTGATGGTCGCCTGTCCATTGTAACGCTCTCGACAGTGAACCAAGGTTAGATTCAGCCCTCCGAGTTGCCTGCTGCTACCGCATCCCCAGCTTTAGCTGTGCTTCATAACTGGGTGTTGTAATACATGTCTTTCTTCACCAGAATTAAAATTAAAGGCAAATGGAGACACAATATCCTTTTGTTGGCTCTTTCCCTACGGAAGAGCCTTCACTTTCATCTATCATTCTTGAGCTCTTTTGACCTTCACCGTTCCGGCGGGTCGTGGTCTCTGGATCAAATTTTGGAAGTAACTAACCACTGCTGACGGTGAGCATACCACAAGCTTTTCTATTTCGGAATCCGATTCATTCGTTTGGCCACTATAATTTGGCCTTTGTCTCTCTCACCTATTTCGGATGTCTTTCTCATCTGAATAACATGAAAAACACTGATCAACAAAGTTTAGTATCAAGTGTTATTTATACCTTTTCATGGAATTCAGAAGCACGTCATTTTCCTTCAGTTTATGCGATATGTATAAACGTGTGTGTTGGTTAAAATAATTTGGCGTTTCGGGGAAGGTACTGTACGGGTTCTTTAAAAGAAATGTAATATGAAGGACGGTTAGACTTGCATTTTCGTGTGTTACTAATAGATGCAAACATCACTGACAATTCTGCGCAGCTGAATTCTTTTTTCCCTGCAGGTCTTAATGCCATTTAAATTCTATGTAACTTTGTATGATTTTAATCTATATTCTAATTTTAATCTCTATAAAGTTTGATTCACCCGCACTAAACCTGATTTTTTTTTTTTTTTGTAAAATTAAATATACAACGCTCTTTAAACGCGTACAGTGATTTAATAGGTGAGACCAATGAATATGGTTGAAACAACATTGTGGTGTGTTTAATATTAAAATTGTAAGATATATAAACGGAATTCTCTTGATGTTTTCTATGCGTAAAGGAAGATTGTTTCGACAGGAAAAGTTATCTGTCATCCGTTCCATTTACATGAGGATGACACAGCAATGAAGACAGCACTGTCCAGAATAAGAACCATGAACTCCTAGACCACCGAGAGAGGGGAATTTTAAAAAAGGATGTAAAACCTTGTGCCGTCTTAGATGAAGGAATTTAAAAAGAATGTTGCAGTGCGTTAACCCCGTTTTAGAGGAAACCACAGAGCGCCACTGACGTATCAGAAAAGGCAAACTTTCTCGGCTGTGAAAGATCAGTTACAATGAGGTGCCCAATGAGTGTTGCATAAAATAAATAAGCTCTCAACAGAAACGAACTGGCTAAGGGTCGAGGGCAACGGCAGCTCGAAAGGATTGCACGATGAAACAGACTAATTTCATTGTTTCAGGTAATCATTTGGTACAACTGGGATATCAAAATGAGGAGTTTAGCATACCAAGATTGTTGCATCTTAGCACGAACAGTCTGTAACAGTTGCGCCTATTTCGTATACAACTTATCTCTATTTAAAACAAGAAATTTGTGGTTGATGGGAATGGGTTTTACAATTCGAAACATCAGAAGCAGAAAAAACTTCGCCTTTTCAGAAGTATGACGTTACAGTTAATGCATGCCGATGGTCGTCACAGAACTTCACTTATCAGGACAAATCTATAATCCATTAGGGCCGAAATTAGATCTTGGGGACCCCGGTGCGATTCACGTATGGTAAGAAATGTACAGTGGGTATATTTTCTGCAAAAAAATCAAAAGTTCAGGGATATTTTTTTATAGATTGTTTATCTTACTAAGCGCATCTTGTTTCTTAGGCATGCAATTAGATTTAATCTACATCAATGCGATTTTGAACTTATCAACTGAACTTTAAAAAAAATGGTACTCAAGAAAAATAAGTTAAGTAAAGGAAAAGCATATGTTCTTCGAAATCTCGTCAGAAACTTAGCAACTGCATTTCCTTTTGAATGGATAAAGAATGTCACAATTTTTTTTTTTTTGATTGGAGGTTTAACGACCGCCGTGAGCAACTCAATGGGCTATAAGCAGTCGCCCGTCCCTAATTTAGGGTCACTGGTTCCAGGGAAGGGAGAGAGCCAGTGCCGTAAGACAAACACAACATCCATGCCTGACCGGGATTCGAACCCGGACCCCTTACGGACAAATGATCAGAGGCCAGCGCCTTAGACCACTGCGCCACCGGGGCGGCATCACAAATTTACATTACGACACACTTCTTTTCTTAAATAATGCAATCTCATTATTACTTTTTTTCCCTGGTGGCGCAGTGGTCTAAGGCGCTGGCCTCTGATTATTCGTCCGTAAGGGGTCCGGGTTTGAATCCCTGTGAGGCATGGATGTTGTGTTTGTCTTGCGGCACTGGCCCTCTCCCTTCCCTGGAACCAGTGACCCTAAATTAGGGACGGGCGACTGCTTATAGCCCATTGAGTTGCTCACGGTGGTCGTTAAACCTCCAATCAAAAAAAAGAAAAAAAAATTACTTTTTACTTCCAAAAATGAAAACAACAAGAATATTGTAGAATGGTTTTACAGTGACTTATCGGTTTATTCGTAAGTTATGGTTCGCGGTATATGAAATTACATATAACACTTTGCAATGATTTTCTATTTACATTCTCGGAACTTTCAACATATTCTCATTGATTTTCTCCTTTATTCTCTACACTTTGAGTTATAGGTAAACAGTTTGTATTAAGCATTTGAGAAATTTAGAACAGATTATTTTGTATTTGAAATTTTAACCAATTTCCTTAAGGTTCTTACAAATGAAGCACGGCTTTCAGTATTTTTCAATAAACATAATTTATTTCTAAATTTATATTTACACACTGGGGATTTAGTCACCGGTTTTCTTCAAAAAAATCTGTGGCCTGTAGCCGGCCATTAGATAATTCCGTCTTTTGGTGTAATGTATTTCCTAATGGAATTTGTCACCTGTGTTTCGTGAGAAACGTTCAGTTTGAAAAGTTAAAGCGAAAAAATACTTGATGAGAGGGTGGTTTTACCTCATTGTGTGAATTAATATTTGCATGCTACGCGATCAAAAAATAGCAACTCAGGGCAAAGGTTTAGTTGCTTTTAGAGTTAAAAGAAAATATACAGGGGCAAATTAGGCTGCTTTCCTAAAAACGGTAACATACTTCCAAGAAGCATCAATTGCACTAGATACAGCAATAGCCTTAAATCGTTTAAATGCATGAAACTTTTCTTAAGACGATCATCAGCGCAAGTAATAAATAATACTTGCAAAATCTGAAATAATTAACCATAAAAGTTATCAACCGGCCTTACGTACGAAGCAGTATCGATTGCATTAGATTCATACGAAGCGATTTAAGTAATACATAAAATATTATCTGTAGTGTTACTAACAACGATACTTGATTGGAGACAATAATAATATTATACGGGATATAGCTGTAAAGCCCGTTGAGATAAGAATACAACGGGTTCTGAAAATCACTCAATTCTGTTCCAGTGTTTATTATCGACGGTGGAAAATATCTTTGCACATGATATTTTTTTGTATATCTCTTTTCGAAATCTACAAGTAGTTTTATTTGTTCTTCCCCATGGACTACTTTAACTGCGGCATCAAACTGTCGAACTTTTGATAAAGCAACATAAAGTTGTCCATGGCTAAACACTTGTTCCGGAAGGTAGATACCTACTTTCTCTAGTGTTTGAACTTGACACTTATTAATGGTCATAGAAAAGGCGAGTTATACAGGAAATTTTCGTCGTCTTGATGTGAATTGGTGCTCTATATCAGTAGGTGAGAGGTCAATTCACTGAATAAAAACAGTTTTGCCACATGATGAGCCTGTGATGACTTCTGTAACGATCAAATTGGGTTTTATTTCTTTAATTTCATTGCATAAACCAATGTCTTGTTCCACTGCATAAACCTCGTTGTGTATTGACGTTTCTCAGGAGCATGATTATAATTCCAGTCTTTAACTTGAGTCTGTGAAGTGGCATTCCTGATAGAGTTTGCTCATTTAAAACTCTTTAGGGTAATACTGCTGAGTATTTTTCGCCATCGGCGTCAATTGAATCAGAGCTTAAGTATGTGCTTGCTGTCTTCTCTAAGCGATCATGAACATTATCATTTAATTCGTCAACATCAGAGTTTCTGGGACACAGAATAGCTTTCTTAGCAAATGTTTTAAAATCAGAAGTTTTTCAAGTTCTTATGTGTGCAAATTCTTCCCAAAGATGGGATTTATATTTTTCAAACGACTCTTGTGCAATGGGTGGAAGCAAAGATAAGAACGTATGCAAATAAATCTCGTAGTTGTTGAGGCATGCTGCAAATTTATGCTTCATATAAGGTTTTCTCCCATGTTTCCTAATTCTTAATTAAAACTTTTTGCAATGCAGCTTCTTGCAAGGTATCATATGGAATTCCATTGAATTTTCTTAAATCTTTAAAGCTTTTTCGCTCTAGACACATAAAGTAGCAGTAGTCTCAAACATTATCTTTCTGGATCTGAGCCAAAGTTGACTGAATATATTCTTCCAATCACATTATCTCCACCACGTTTCCGTTGTATTCATTGTCTTTCTTTTTGATTGAACACACTTTCTTTTTGATTGGCTTGTCGCTATATGAAATGGATTGCGCATCTTCATTGCCTTTATTTATTTTGAGCCATGGTGTCAGCAAAGTAACTCTCTGAGCATTATGAACAACTACATTTCGATTATTTTTTAAACGCTTTGGATTAAAGGTAATGTTCTGTTCTTCAGGAAGGTAAACACGTAATCTAACTATTGTATGAGATTACTGATGCATATCATAACCAAGTATTCGCCACATTGCCTTAGGGGCGCTAACGTATCGGAGAAAAACATGACTTATTATTTCGCCGTATTTGGTGTTGTGCTCTGTTATATGCGCATTTCACAGCCATAACCTTTACATACGCACTTGAAAAGGTATTTCGCGCTTTTTACAGTAGCGCACACCTAGAAATTAATATGACAATTGTAATTTAACAAAAGATACTGATTATGAGGGACAATCCAGCTGTTATTAATAATTTTACCATGTACAGTTGTGGTGGCACCATTCGTTTTACGGCGATATAAAGGATACCAGCATTTGTTAGCTACTGTTTCATTTTGGAAAGACTTCGCAAATTGCGTAGTATATTTGTCATCTTTCAGGCAGTGTGAATTGTGATTATTTCACCACACGGGCCAAGAACCATGTGTTTTCGCATCAATTTAATGTAAAACTGGTAAATGCTCTTTGTCTGGTAGTTCTGCCGATATAATTTGGTCAGTTTTTCAGGCATTGTTGGTTTGTCCTCTTCTTTCAAAACCAAGAGCATATGAGCATGGAAACCCCTCTTTTTGGAATTCGATTACATGAACTGTGCCCACCGAAACTCTAAAAATATGCCTTTTTGTGTATATCGTCTGTTAATTCTTTCACCTTTAATTGGAAGACTGTTGAAACTAAATCTGGACGGTTTTCGGCAGATTGACCATTCACTTTTTCAGTAATTTCTTCCTATTTCGGTTTACAAGTCAGTAAGGAAAATATCAAACTTTACATACTTTCTGATAACGCCATTGCATCATGATAATTTTGCCCCATATTTCGTGGACAACCTTGAAATGAAGATGGCAAAATAACAGCTTTTCGAGGAAGAAACTCATCATGAGCAACAATCCGAATTCGATCCATCAGGCTTTTATACTTTTCGACACTTAACTGAGACTGGTTTTGTCGTATGTAATTCAGTGTATTAGCTTCCATTTTTACATAGGCATCAACATTGTAATGGTGCGGAAGCTTACCTTAGCTTAATAATGGATTCAATTCGTCACGGATCAAAAGACGATGTTGATAGTAATGCATTTGTTTAAACCATGACCGTGGCTTTGTAGATTGGGTAACAACACTTAGTGAAGGCGTGGGTTTATGTTGTAATGGAATGTCAGTAGACCTGGTGACGTAAAGCATCTCTGACGTCATGTGAGAATTATTTCAATGAGATGACATCACTGCAGCAGCTGTGTTATTTGTTGCTATGAGGACAAAACAAAGTGATGTACGCATGAACTGTGCGCGCGTAGCTTTATGGCGTGTAGGTCATGACGTCACCTGCACGAAAACACCAAAAGCTAATCGTGACGTCACGAACATTTGTTTCTTGGTTGTTGCTATGACGACTTAGAAAGTTAACCAGGTCGTCGGCAACTTAGCCTTTTATATATAAGGATAAGTTATATACCACGGCTTTGAACGCATGGTGTGGATTATTATTTGCAAGATACGCCTCCCAGAAATATCAACCCAATGCAAAAGTGTGGTTCTTTCTAATGCAAAAAGTAAAGATACAGGAGAAAATAGGCCAGCAGCGAGCGGGAACATAGGAAACAGAATTGGAGGCGTATCACGTTATTCAAATTCAGGTTCCGGATTTACATATTTTTATAAAAATTCTGGATCCTACGTAATTTTTCGTACCTCCCAAACTTCTTTTATAAATGCAAGCTGTTGTGTTCATTACAAAACACACTGAGCAAATAGAGTATTTCTTTTTTAATTTGAAACTTTCACAGTAGGTGCAGTAAGTAAATTTGTTTACGCTGATTCCGTTTTTACAATATAAATTCGTTCCAAAAATCTTTTTTATAGCAAAGGATTCAAAAGCTTTTCATATTACACAAAAGAAACCCTGGACAATGCATTTCTTGATTTGTACGAGAATATTTTTTTGTAATTCGTTTGATCTAAACGCTTACTCATTCATTTTGAAATTTGTTTTCTTAATAGACTTTACACGAAAGCCAATGTGTGCGTGAGAATATCAAAAACAACAGAGAAGGATCCAGAACAAAAGAACGTCAAGAGCAACTTCATCCAGAACAACCGAAGTATTTTAAGAAAGATCCCCTTAAAAATATATCTCCTCATTCTGATGTTTGCAGAACTGAGCATTTTCTTTGTATGTGATATATACGTAGATATTTGTTTTCCACTAGCAGTCCGATTCACCTCAATACTCTGAATCATAACAGGAAAGAAATATTAGTTTTTCTTTTACAAAAAATGAAGAAATGTTGGCATGATTTTGTAGTAGTTATTTAAAGTTTCGGTGTGTATGGACATGTATGTCAGATTTTTATATGAAAGGTTTTATACGTGAACTTGTTGTGAACTGTCTCTTCTAACAGCCTAAGCCAAATTATTTCCAAGAAATGAATGTGGCACACATGTTTCATGCTTTCTGATTAATTTTCTTTTTATTCTGCAAACCAGCTGGCTATTGTTTCAAATCCATATGCTTTTTCCCATATTTTAGACGAAACCCATGTAATGGCAGATGGTGCTGGTATTCCATCATTTTAGTTGTTAATTTTATCATGGGATGTTTCGTGCAAATCTTTCTTGTTACTGTGAAAATGGGCATTCCCGGCTTTAACGCTCATAACACTTTAACTAACTCCTTAAACGTTTTGAATATATAAGTTGTTATTGTTTGCCTATAAGTGGAATCAATTCCTTCTCAATATCTCTTAGTTTCAAAGTATTAGCGATTTGTTACTTTTTTTATCTGTCAGAATCATCATTCATGTGCATTAGGTGAGTTATCCGACTGCCCTCTGGATATCGCTACTTTTCTTTTCTAATCATATCCTCCATTCAGGCTTTTTTCGGGCTTTGGTTACAGGTATTTTGGTGTCTTCATTCCAGGTTTCATGTCTTCATTCAAATCGTTCTAGTGGTAACAGCAGCAGCAGAATAAATGATGAGATGAAGTTGTTCAAATTGGTTGCCAATTTGAAGACAGCAATGCAAAACACTTTAATTTAGGTGGCATAGAATTTGTTGAACCTTGTTAGTTGGCACCAATTTTGGTTTCCCATGTCTAGCGCAATGTTCTGTCCATGAAAATTCTGTAGAACTTGTGCTGAAATCATGTGCAATTTCATGTTTCAGAATGACTTCATATTTGCCATTCCGAATATTACAAATTTCTGTTTATCCAGGAGACAGTTTCTTGATTGTTCCTTGTCCTTCACTTTTAGTTCGACGGTAGTTGTCCTAAGTGAGTTCTTTTTTATTTGTTATTCTATGTCTTGCATTTCTATAGCGGACAGAAGTTATCTTGAGCAAATGGCTCTTCTGCGATCCACAACGATTTGGTAACTCACTATCATTTTCAGTCCAGGGTACATATCCAAAAATATATAATGCAATTTTGATCTATGGGCTATCATGTTCGTTTCTGCATTTGTGCATCTCACGTAGCACTGCATCACATATTTGTTCGTTCTTATATTTGTGCACCTCATGTTACACCGCATCACATAGTTGTTCCTTCTTATACTTGTGAGTCTCATGTAGCGCCGAATCACACCTTTTTCCATTTCAGTGGTCCATTTGACGCGTTATTGTGCAAGACCTACTTTGCTTGTCGACTTATTACAACCAGTTGAAACCATGCCAGCGTTGGATACAATGTGTTGGGATGGCATTTTTCCGGTAATACCATTAAACTGAAAAGAGCTACAGGAAATGCTCATCCCAGTTTGTTGCTGTTCATATTTAGGAAAAGCACCAGCCTCCATTACCATTCTCTTTCAGGTATATAATTATTTAATGTTATTATTCATCGTTTTCCTACAAATTATGATGTACGTTTGTTGTTATTCATAGCACAACGTTGCATACTATGAAAATAATTTCTTCCATCAATCGTCGCCTCTTCCTGATGGGTACATGTTCTTTATTTCTAACCCTCAGCCACATCCTCTGATGCTGTCTTCCGTTACGGTTGTTTACCATTAGACATGGGGATTTTTTCGAGGTTCAGTCGTTAGGAACCACCATGTTTTCTACCTCGGGCCGAGTGTGACTCTTCACGACGCATTGACGGTATTTGACAAGGAGAGGCTTCTATGACGTAGAAGTCCTATCGTACTTCTACGTTATTTAAAAAATATAACCATAAGATGAAATAGTTCCTAAATTAGACCTTAACGGCCAGACGAAACATGTAAACAACAGAAATCAAACTTACGGAAAAGATGCTTTATTCAAGGATGTAGCCAACACATCGCAACATAGATAGCATATTGCAATAAACGCTCCACACACCACACAGCTCTTAACACAACACTCTACAACACAACGCTCCTTTAAGCAACGCTCGCCAAGTAACAGTTTACTCGTAGTTTATATATCTCGTTCTTATCAATTCAGGAATACGTCACGTTCATTCAACCTCAATTATGTTGCCAACAGTATTCGTTTGAGAGAAAATATATTACGTTAAGAGTTAAGAATAAACTCAAGATTTACATAGGGAAAGAAACTAAAAAGGAAAGTTAATTTAGCATTGTGCCTAACTTGCCTCTATGAATACTGACGACAATTGTCCAGGGAAGCTACTCCAGCATGGCGACAGGCACTACCTGTCCCAAACCTATTATTATTATTATTATTATTATTATTATTATTATTTGTATTATTATTATTTATTATTATTAATGCTTTCTCCAATTTCATGTTCATGAAAAAAATTCAGTTGACAAAGTTTCTCATTTCTCGGAGATTTTGTACACTGCACACCAGTTTATTGAGACAACAACATGAACAAACAACATGTAAATCTCAAAAGGATTCATGCATTGGCGAATCACAAAACTAAAGGCAAAATAAAAACAGCAGGATCCACTATTGAGCACACGGCTGAAGTAATCAATTCTATGCAAAGAATGCCTGAGAGGCACATACAGATTAAACAATTAGCAGACAATTGATAAACACTGAACAATATGCGCCAAAGATGATAGAAGAGGAGAACATATTAGAACATATAGATCACGAGACATACGATGTGAGTATTAGCAATGGCATAAACGTAGGTCAGCGTAACGTTTTTCCACATATAAAGTAAAATGCAAAACAATTAAACACTATAAATGCACGGAACAGTCAAATAGAAATTGGCGAATGAGTGCAAGTGAGCTTAGCAAGGAAACCCTGTAATAAGTCGGGTAGAACGTCGAACATACAAGAACACAATCAGTGTCACGAATAAGAGAAATAAGGATATAAATAAGGCACTACCGTAGTCAGGGAGAGGTCATGACCAGAACGACAAAGCTGGTCAAGCAATCAGAAGTGCATCACAATAGAATAGGATGATAAACAAATAACCAATAAACAGTAGTGTGCATATATCATTAAGTAGCATTGAAAAGACCCATATTACATGCATCATTGATGCATACAATATCACAATTAAAGCTATATGGGATCTTCTAGTTTTAAATATGCGAGAAATAGGTTTAGTAATTCTAATCTTTAAGGGATGCTTACTCACTGACATGCCCTGAAAACATTAATTTAGATATGTATACAGCGGCAGATAGTCGTCGGTATGATATTCAAAAACTATCTTATGTGTACTAATGACTAACTATTTTTCTAATTTCATCTCGGACATTTCCATCAATATAGCCTTCAAGAAGGCCTGTATTTCTAACATGTTTGAATTACTTGTAATCTTTGAACCAGCAGTCCTTAAACATGTGGTAGCGTCAACATTCCTCTTCCGGTTTTGGATGTTTTCACTTTGTTCCAAAATTCTAGTATCATACTGTACATATTTTTAAAAACTTCAAAGAATGTTGAAAAGATTGTGCATATTAGTTTCTCATGAAAACAAAACTCGCTTCCTTTCTTAGGTCACAATCAGAGGGGAATCGACAACAAAATATTTTAAAAGGGAAAAAATTCAACATTTTTGTTTATTATCGTACAACTCATTATGCAAACGAAAACTGTTACTTGATATTTTGTTTTATTGCATAAAAACATATTTTCAATGTCAATAAATACGTTGCTGTTACAATTTCATACTTTTGGCCTGAAAAGTTATAATGGCCGTTATAATAAACGTCCAACTAAAGTTAACTGCTTCACATGCATTTCAAACGCATGATAAAGAAGATGTACGAACAGACTTGCTCCATATAAATCATAAGATCCTACACAAATACTCAGTCTTGAGATTTTACAGGATCTTCAGACAAATGAATCGAAAACCACTACGAAAAAATGATATCTTTTGGACATTTTTGAAAGTATCTTACATTCAACTGTGAAAAAGACGTTGCACCGGTTCGGGTACCCCACGAAACACATAACCGAACATTTCTGCAATACTTCATTTGAAAAACGATTAACTTTAATTGTCCGAAATTCGGTTTTCGCTTCGAAGGTATTTGTGTCGGAGAATATTACAATTATCGGTAGAATTTAAAAATTTCATTTGTATTTTCAAACCTTGAACTGCCGCAACGAAAGGTTATTTTCCAATGCGAATACATTCTTAATGGTATTCTAATTACGTTGCAACACGCCTTTGCTTCTCCAATGGTGATTTAAAGATCGGTTTTCAAGGTATCTTTCCAGAGGCCCACAAACGGGCAAATTCTTCCTACTTCTGGCATTGCACAGTTCTCTCAATGAAGAGTGCCTGTATTTTACATTCCAGGCCTTCCTTTTGTTCTGCATAGCTTTCACCAAAGAAAATGTTGAGCAAATATTTCCAGCTTTTTCAGAACTAAACATTTTGCTGCAAGTCGACCCAGCAACACTATTCTAGTTTTAGAATTTTATCAAATTTAAAGTTTCCTTTAAGTAGGTTACAATGTATCGAAAAACAATAAAATAAAATAAATCTCAAAACTTTACATTAATGTTATATTCGCAATGTAAATCATGAACTCCAAAACAACCAAGTAAATGTAGATCAATTCAGAATAGCACCAAATCTTCCTCATCCATTCAGCCATTGGAAAATGGAACTGAACACAAAAAGCAAGGGACAACAACCAGATAACATTGTGGAATAAATGTGTGATCTGAAATTAACTCAACTATCTAATGTTAAGCAAAGAGCTGGTAGTAGGTATTCGAAATAAAATACTCCTCTTCATAAGAATTTTTATCAGTATATAATAATTGTTTGTTTTATTCGAAATATTTTACTTAGCAGTTCTACCACGTAATAGGATGATAGAACTGCCAAGTAAAAGCACAGAAAACAAGTACTGCATGCGATAACTATGTTTCTTTTTGCTGCATTGCAATTTTGTCGTTTTCTTACACTTAGCACTTGAGCAGAAGCTCTTAGGTAAACAAAACCTATTCTGAACAATTGAACTTATAGTGTATTATTTCAAGTCCCTTCTGGAGTTTGTGAATATTTTGTAGATATTAATTCGGAAGTCCGTTCAAATCACAAGATGTAATAACACCAAATATTGTATATGGGTTCTTTTTCTGTTGCAAAGCAATAGGAAAAAAACACACGGTTTTTCTAAATGGTCTGTAAACAGATCCACAAACACAGACACCAACCTTTACCTGAACGTCCCGCTATGTGGAATTCATAAGTCCAAACGAATGCGTGTTCACTCATTTTCTTATAGATTCAGGACAGATTGCTTGTTATAACTTTTTAATCTGAGTGACTTCGATCAACGACGTATTGTTAGGTAAAACATTTGGGTCACTCTCTCGCCCACGTTGTAATATAGCTAGTGTCACCAAGGGCACCCAAGTGAAGGGTGTGCCGAGAGTATGCCATCAAGGTACATATTATCGCCCACAGATCGAGCACCTACCGGCCACATGCGATTGGTTACCAGAGTCGACGTGGATTCTCCAGGCTCGCACAAACCGACTTCTTCACAAAGACGTCGGAAATCGCAGCCAGGTAAAATGTTGGAAGTCCAAGGAGCGCCGTGCAAAAACGTTTCGTCGCACACTGCAATCCCTAGGTATCATAGCAGATGCCTAACTCGCGTGCCATTGTTCACTGCTCGTCTTCAGAAATTACGCGTGACCTGGTGCGGGAACATCCCAACTGGTCTTCTGTAGGGTGTAGTCGTGTCTTGTGGGCAGGTTTAATTAGTTTTCAGCTGTACCGAGCTGACGCGAGGGTACCTGTTTGGCGTTGCGACGCGAGGCCATGGGTCGGCTGTGTTCGAGACGTTACCTATACATTTTCATGACCTTCTGGAACATTCTCATTTTCCTGCCGTTTCTGAGATTTCCGAAAAGAAGCGCTAGTAGTAATATTTTGGGGTTTCGGCGTTTGTACTATGGCGACCCTTAAAATAAATTTAATATCAATCGCGGTTGGACTTGTTTTTTGGTGTGTACCCAATAGTTACATATACCTGTGACAATTGAGCACAGCTGACTTTTTTATTGTAAACGTCTTGATGGCATTTAAATTTTGCAAAACTTCATACGCTTCTCTCTATAGTTCTAATTTTAGTCTCTATAACGTTGAGTTTTTCTCGCATTGATTATACTAATATGCAAGGTTTTGTTGTTTTGAAATGAATAGGTGTATCTGAATGGATTTTATGCGCAGATTCCGAAAATGACCTTCAAAATTCCGTATCACGTCAAGTTTCTTCACAAATGACAGAAATGTGAAAATTTAAAAAAACATTATTTTTTAATAACATTGTTAATGGCAACGTTTGTAACGTGTGAAAATGTTCTCTAGATGGGCGGAATGATTGTTTAAGGAATACATAAACATAAATATATGGCTGATAATGGAAATGCAACTGTTTTATCTGTATGACGTCACGATTTGCGCCATTCACAAAGGCGGAACATGAGAGAATGTTATCTCAGCACGGCAGTATGACTGATACCTCACGCCACTGCTCCCTTCTTTCTATTGGTCACATGTGACGCCATTCGGGGCAGATCGTGTTACACTAGTCAGTGCAAGGAAGGGACTGGTCCCGTTCGATTGTTTCTTTGTGGCGTGTGCAATGGCTTCACATGGTTGTGTAAATTATCCAGACATATTTTGCTACATATGTGGCTGTTATACGACAGGAAAAAAACAGAGGCAAAATGTTACGCTTTTTCGTGAAAAATGCTTATTTTCAATACTTCGGCATTAAACTAGCAGATCAGGACAAAGTTTGGTCTCCTCACAATGTGTGCCGTGCATGTGTGGAGGGGTTGAGGAACTGGAAAGGTGCAAAAAGGACATCAATGCCGTTCGGTGTACCTATGGTGTGACGTGAGCCAAAAAATCGTAGTTATGACTGCTACTTCTGCACAGTGATAATCGTGGGCTATACCAGAACCAGTAAGCGTAACATTGTGTATCCTAATATCCCATCTGCCATAAGACTAGTGCCCTATAGTGAATCCATCCCTGTGCCATCTCCGTCCAATATCAAGCCCCAACAGACACCGATTCAGACGGTGATACAAGAGATGAGATGTACGAACCGGACAGCATGGAGGATGAAACCCCTGTGCCATTTACCCAGCATGAACTGAATGATTTGGTTCGTGATCTGAATTTACCTAAAGACGCAGCAGAGCTTTTAGGATCACGACCTGAGGAAAAGAATTTGCTATGTCCTAATACGAGATTCTCCTGGTACAGACACCGAGAAGTAGAATTGGTTCCGTTTTTTGCTGAGGAAGGCGGTTTGGTATATGATCGAGACATTAAACAATAATTACAATTCAGGACAGTGGAGGTTGTTTATAGATGCCAGCAAATCCAGTTTAAAAGGTGTTTTATTACACAATACTAACATCCATCCATCAATCCATTCCAGTAGCATATTCTGTGACTTTGAAAGAGACATACGAAAACATTAAATTACTGCTGGAAAGTGTGCAGTAAAAGTTTCATTAATGGTTTTTGTGCGAGGATTACAAGGTGATTGGAATATTGCTCGGCCACAAGCAGACTACACCAAATTTCCTTGCTTTTTGTGTGAAGGGGACTCCAGAGCAAGGACACAACATTGGGTTCGGCAGCAGTGGCCAGTCAGAAGTACATTCACACCTAGCGAAAAAAAAACATTGCTTCACTTCTACTGGTTGATCCCTCGAAAATACTGTTGCCACCTTTACACATCATACTTGGCTTTATGAAGCAATTCGTGACAGCTTTAAGCAGGTACAGTAAATGCTTTCAGTATCTTGGTGGTAAGTTTCCATCAATCAGGTCTGAAACAATTATAGCTGGCATTTTCATAGGCCCTCAAATACGAAAATTAATGGCAGACAACATATTCGAGGAAACCATGAGTGAGTGCGAATTTCGAGCATGGACTGCATTCAGAAATGTGGTACACAGCTTTTGGGGGAACACGAAAGCTTCAAATTACACCATTTTAGTCGAGGACATGCTGGAATCCTATGAACTGCTTGGTTGCAACATGAGCGTCAAAGTTCACTTTCTTCATGCTCATCTAAATTACTTTCCTAACAATCTTGGTGATTTTTCGGAAGAACATGGCGAGCGCTTCCATCAGGATATTAAAGTGATGGAAAAGAGATGCCAAGGAAAGTGGACCGTACATATGATGGCCGACTATTGTTGGATGTTGAACAAAGACTGTACGGACGCACACCGAAGACAATCAAAAAAGAGGAAGTTTGAAGCGGAGCCCAGTGGCGAATGTTAGGTGTGTTTGCCTTTGAATATGTATTTATGTTTATCTATTCGTTCAACAATAATTTCCACCCTTCAGAGAAGATTTTCACACGTTACAAACGTTGCCATATAGCAATGCCATTAAAAAATAACGGTTTTTTAAATTTTCACATTTCCGTCATTTGTGAAAAAACCTGAAGTGATACGGAATTTTCGAGGTCATTTTCGGAATCTGCGCAAAAAATCCATTCAGATACACCTATTCATTTAAAAACAACAGAAAAATTTGAAAAATTGCAGGTCAGTATTATTTTTTGACTGAAGTTTGAACGAACAACGTGAGCAACTCGATGGGACATATGCAGTCGCTCGTCCTTAATTTTTTTGCGACTGGTTCCAAGGCAGACAGCCAGTGCCGTAAAACAAACACTACACCCATGCATCACCGGGATTCGAAAACGGTTCCATCTCGGGCAAATAATCAGAAGCCTGCATTTAAATCACTGGGCATCCTGAAGATGTCCTACTTAAAGGAGTATTATTTTCTTAGGTGTGCTAATTAGCGATTCTAAAAGATGAATGGTATTTATTTATATAAATATTTTTAAGCACAATAAACTGAAAACTCTCAATCTTTTGAATGAGTATTGCTTCTATAGGGAAAATGTTCATCAGTCATCCCATTAACCTATAGCCAGCACAGCAATATTAGTGACATCTGCCATTTACCTCAAATATTTGTACCATTCCATTTCAAATAAGGCAGTTCGAAATTTCTTATAGACAGGATTTTGTGTCCACAAATGGATAATACAGAAAGTATATATTACATAAACTGAGGAGCCAAAATAAAGTGAAGGATGCTACCATTTTCATAACATGCCGCCATACTCATGTGGAAAATGGTATCGTCTGCAAAGGAAGTTTATATAGAAGCAGATATGAACCCGAGTTCAAGTAATAACCTTCGCAGTTTGGATGGCAGTTTATCAGAATTTAAGGAATTCCGAATTTGGGACAATAATTGACTCCCGAGAGATGGGTCACACCATCTTGAAGTTTACCAGGATATAAAATTGAATTTACACGGTCAACAGCAACAAGAATATAGCTAAACTACACAAACTCAGGAATAACATCCACCGTGCCATTGTACCATTGTGTTGCCATTGAAAAGACCTAGTCGATCATAAACAGCAGTGATTCGCACACCTCGTAATATCGCCAGGCTTGCAACATTACCAAAAAGCTCACCGCCATTCAACGCTGGGGCATGTAGTATTATTACTGTTAAAAGCGTGAAACGTTTACTGTGTTCTATGGGGATTTCGGAGCCGATAGCAAATGAGGTTGACAGTACTAACCTGTCGACCTCTGTGCTGGGCTCTGGAACACCACCATTGGGCGCAAGATGATTCGAAACGTGTAGTTTGGTCCGACAAATAGCAGAACTAACTGCCTCGGGCGGATGGCCGACTCCGCGCGTAGCGACAACCCCACGAGGCAATGGATCCCGCTTGCCTACAAGGGAAAATGAATGCCGGAGGCGGTTCTGGTATGGTGTAGAGTGTGCTTAGCTGGTAAGTATTAGACTCTTTATAGGTTGGTAGACGGCTCTGACAGGTGGAGGCTACATAAGCATCCTTCTTAATCATTTGCTCCTGTTCATGTCATGCAACCCCTCCAACGGGTGTGACCTCTTTCAACACGATAATGCGCCACCGTACACGTCTCAGGGACTTGATTATGGAAGGCGGAACGTTTCATGGAGTTCGTCATCCTGACTTGGCCCCATTATTCTCAGAATTTAAACGCCATCGAACACATTTGTAATGATGTTTAACGTGTTGCTAATGCCAGGATGCTCCACCATCGAATATTATGGAATTGTGAGATGCTCTTTAGAAAGCATGCTACACACAGTCTCCAGAGTACTACAAAGAGCTCGTGGAGTCCATTCCCCATCGATTTGCCGCCGCTAGCAGACCGCAAGGAGAACCATTGTGGTATTTGAGAGGCACGCCAGTTTTTCTGGCAATGCAGTGTATTTGTGACAAATAATTTGGAACAAATTTCAAAAAGTTTATTTTCCGGAAAAGAAATATCCTCCATGATTTTAATGACAGAGATACAGAGTCAGAAATCTGGTGTACTATTGCATTATTAATCAATCGTTTTACGACAGTACTCTGTTCCTTTTCATATTCTGTGTTACATCCTTTGTGACTGTTTTTTTCCAAATTTAAGATAACCATATTTTTGTATCCTCCCCCCCCCACACACACACATCCAAACTGGTATTGTTTAGAGAATTAGAGAATATTGTCGAATGGCCAAATGTAATTTGAAAACCTTGATCAGTATTCAGTGTGCTGTGCAACAAAATTCTGTATTGGGCTCAAAACCTGAAATGACATTAAAGTGCAGGTGATTAAACATACTTTGCCGCAAATAAAATAAGATCACACTGAGATTTACTGGTTTGTTTGACAAGTTATAATGCAGCGGTTGCCAAACCTGTTGAGTCGCAGAGCACTTTTCAGGAGAGAAATTCGTCACTCAGCACTATCGTTGCTACCCTTATGCTAAAAGCACGTGTGTGCATTTTTGGTTGTTTTTACCTAACTGCATTTTACAAGTTGACAGTTGATATTGCAACGTAAAGCAGAAGCAGGAATTGCGTTCTGAATCCAAAATAGCTAAAATTTTGATATAAACTTAATTTTCTCTTTAGAAGTTTTCAAAAATTGGAAATTTGAATAAATAAAGACATCGCTTTTCCATGTTCAGCAACGCACAGCAACCGAAAAAATGTTATTCGGCCGCCGCCGTAAATCGAATCCCAGATCTCTCGATATCTAGCCGAACGCGTTAAGCCTTTTTTCGGTTGCTCTGCGTTGCTGAACGTGGAAAGAGCGATGTCTTTTTTTATTCACTGATGCGTATTTAGAAGATTACTAAATTGGAAATTTAAATGTCTTTTTTGAAAACATCTAATTAGCGCATATGTGTCCTTGGCATAAAGGCGACGACATTTTCATCCTAGCACCTACATAGGTACTAAACCCAATGATAACAGTATTGTCGATGGAAGGTATTTTTAAGCATTTCGGCACGTTAAACATCAAGTTTTATTGTATTCGAAATGTGATATCCACAAACTTCAAAGAAATAGGGAACTTACTGAATTACATATACAAAAAACAACAACAAATAATAAAAAGTAAGGCTGCACATTTGGAAATGAATTTAAAACCGGTATTGTAAATCCACCATATGACTTGGCTTGAGTAGATTTTCATTTATACTACATTTATGTTAGCAATGTTAGGCATGCGGTATTTATCACGTTGCGAAAGTTCCGGTTCCTTATAACTCAGATCATAAGACAATGGTTGAACATTTTATGAGAGACTTTCGACTCTTATTGGTTCTTACCCTGTTTGCTCTCAATTTTCGTAAATGTGTGAGTATTAACTCACAGCAACGTTACGATTCTTTTGGCTTGGCTTAAACAAATGTTTTCAACGATTTGTGAAAAGTATTTTAGTTTTGAATAAAATACCAATCGTCAACTACGAAAGAGATATGTCGCAGAACGTTAAAACACAAAATTATTTGATAAAATAAAAAATAAAAAATAAAAAAAGGGAATGCCAGACCTGAACATTAAAACTGATTGTACCGTCGTATCCGACAGTCATCCTATCATGATGCACTCTGATATATACGGATATGAAGCAAGTGATAATTCACTTTTTCTTTAGGTTTCATCTTGTGGTATAATTGCACAGAAATAATAAATAACCGCCATGCCTGTAGTGTCCTTTATTGCTATTTTAGACATCTAATAATATTAAGGATTTTCACTGCGGTAATGCACTTAGTACAGTATTTCGAACATACTCACATATACGGGAGCATTAGAAATAAATGAGCTTGATAGAACTGATTACTTAGATAAGTGTGTACAAAACTCTGTAAGTTTAAATAACTATAAAATCAAAAGGCCCAAACGTAGACAATAAAAATTTGCAATTTGTGTCTTCGTAAGAGATATTACGGAAGTACCAATACACACTGTCTACTAACAAGTAATTGGACACCCCTGCAATCGACGATATCTGCGGTTATGATACACGTCACGGCCGCCGCCGTTAAATATCGTGTGGGAAACAACAACGCTTCCAGTCGCATGCAAGAGGCCACGCAGTTCGGATCTCTCTGGTTTCGAGAAAGGTGTAATCGTCTGGTATAACAGAAATAGCCGATCCATGCGTGACATATCCAGGGAGTTGAAGTACCCAAAATCGACAGCGGCCTACGTGATTGGCAAGTGGAAGATGAGAGGTGACTGTCGGAATGTGCCCCAACCCGGCAGAACCACAAATCTGGGAGTTAGAGACCGACGGGTGCTGGCCAGATAAATTCGGAAGAACTGCACATAATCGATTGGCCATATCCACGAGGGGTTTCCAACAGGCATCCAGGAGTGTTCTTTTGATGAATACCATCCGTAAGGAAGCCCATCTTCTCGGTTATCATGGACGTGCTGCCGCCCACAAGCCTTTAATCACCAAGTCCAATAGCGCTACTCGGCTAACGTGGTGCAAAGATCGTCGACAGTGGACCGTTGAAAAGTGGAAACAGGCTCTCTGGAGCGACGAATCAAGGTTCACCCTCTACCGGTTGGATGGCAGGGTCTGAGTTTGGCGTCTGCCTGCAGAACGCCTCCTGTCGGAATGTATTGTGCCAACTGTAAAGTTCGGCGGTGGTGGAATTATGCTGTGGGGGTGTTTCTCCTGGTATGGCACGGAACCCTTGGTCGTAATTCCTGGTAGACTCAACGCCGAGACCTACTGCACCATTTTGGATGACCATGCCCTTCCTACGTTGTGGCAGTTTTACGGGGTGGACCCATGTTACTTTCAGAATGACAATGCCACCTGTCATGTTGCGAGGTCCACCATGGCTTGGTATGGAACAATAAGGTTATTCGAATGGACTGGCCTGCGCAGAGCCAGGACCTTAAACCTATCGAGCACCTCTGTGACGAGTTGGAGCGTCGACTTAAGGGTTGCTCCCACTGTCCGAAATCTGGTGAAGGAACTGACCTGTCTTCTTCAAGCCGAGTCAAAGAAAATACCACTAGACGTCGTATAATGCATGGTTGAGAGTATGCCCCGGAGAGTCGCAGATGTAATCGCCGCTCGTGGAGTCTCCACCAACAATTGAAGGCAAATAAATTTTGTTTTCCTTTGCTATCACAGGTGTCCAATTACTTGTTGGTAGATAGTGTATATCCTATCATGAAAAAGATATCTCTTTAACGCAAAATTTGTCTGTTCCTTCAAAAATAAGCTTTTTTTTAATTCTTTCATACAAGCAAATCTAAATGCACAACATTTAGCTCAAATGCGTTTTGGTGCCATCATCATCATCATCATCATTGTCAACCATTATCAATCCACTACTGGACGAAGGTCTCCCCAAGTTTCCTCCACAACGGTCTGTCTTGTGCCAGTCTCCTCCATGTCACCCCTGCATACTTTCGAATTTCATCCACCCATCTCCCATGTGGTCTTCTTCTGGGTCTTTTACTGTCCCTTGGAATCCAATCTAAAATTTCGGCAGTCCATCGATGATCTGTCCTTCTGGCAGTATGTCCAGCCCATTGCCATTTCAGGGATTTAACTCTGATCATGATGTCTTCCACTCTTGTCATTTTTCGGATCCACGAGTTCCTCTTCATATCTCTCCTGGTTACACCAAGTATGCACCTCTCCATGATGCTTTGAGTTGTCTGCAGCCTTTGTATGTCTCTTTTAGTTAAGGTCCACGTCTCTGCACCATACGTAAGCACTGGAAGGATGCATTGATCAAACACTTTTCTTTTAAGACATAACGGCATATTGCTCTTGAAAATTATGCTGTTTCTTCCAAAAGCTCTCCAGGCAAGTTTTGTACGCCGATTAATTTCTTCATCAATGTGACCCTCACTTGATATCTGCTGTCCAAGATAAACGTACGTGTCTGTTAACTCCAGCTTTTCTCCATCAATCGATAAATCTTCATTTCTTGTAAAAGCATTGAACATCACTTTTGTCTTCTGAAAGTTCATTTTTAATCCCACTTCTTTACTCTTGTCAGCAAGTTCCTGGATCATACTCTGCAGCTCTGATGGGGTAGTTGCAAAAATGACTACGTCATCAGCAAAACGAAGGTGGGTTAGATAATCTCCATTAATCTTTATCCCCTTGTTTTCCCAGTTCAGTGATTGAAAGACATTTTCCAATGTGGCATTAAAGAGCTTCGGAGATATGGTGTCACCTTGTCTCACTCCCTTTCCAATTTTTATGTGTGTTGTATTTTCAAACAGCCGAATCTTTGCACTTGCATTTTTATAGATGTTATTAATAATATTAATGTATGCATCTTCAATACCGCAGGATTTCAGGGCCGTGGTAACTGCTGATGGTTTCACCGAATCAAAGGCTTTTTCATAATCCATAAAAGCCATGCACAATGGAAGTTCATATTCCCTCGCTCTTTCAATTAGTTCTCTCAGTACGTGGATATGATCTATTGTGCTGTAGCCACTCCTGAATCCAGCTTGTTCTCTCGGTTGCGCCATGTCCAGTGTTACCTTCAAGCGGTGTGAAAGAACTTTAGTGAAGATTTTATAAACCACTGATAGGAGGCTGATAGGTCTGTAGTTCCTGAGATCCTCAATGTCACCTTTTTTATGTAGCAGGATCATTGTAGCATTGTTCCAATCCTCAGGAATCTTCCCTTCATTAAGGCATCGAGTGAAAATTTGGGCGAGTACTGTTTCGATTTCTCCACTTGCTTCTTGTATGATGTCTATAGTAATTCCATCTTCTCCTGGAGCTTTCCCACGCTTCATGTTCTTGATTGCATGTGCAACTTCTGCTGGAAGGACTGGAGGAACTCTGGTACTGGTATCTTTCATGATGTCTGGAGTGCATGTATCATCCCTTTCATATAATTTGGAGTAGAAATCTTTCACTCTTGTCAAAATTTCGCCTCTATTTCTTGTTACAGAACCATCTTCTTTTCTCAGTGCCATAATCTGTTTTTTTCCCTTACTGAGATGTCCTTTGCTATCTTTAGGTGTACGCATGGCTAAATCAGGTTCAGGTCCGGAGCTCTCCAGATTCACTAGAACCTTTGAATATCCTCAATCTCCAGACATTTGTCGAATAGCCTAGTCTGAATGGGACGGGCCTTATCGTGCACGAAACCGAACTCGGGCGAACAGTTACACTAAAACGTCATACGCAGAGTTCTACGATGTCATCCATGTATCGTGGAGCAATCAGATAACCTCCTGAAGACACGTACAGCAGCAAGCATCCATCTAAGATGATGCGAGACCAAACTAGATATCCGCCTCCATGGTGGTTAATCTCCCTGATGTTTGAGGAAAGATTTCGGCTTTCAGCCCCCCTCTCTCTCTCTCTCTCTCTTTCTTTTTCCCTCTTGAAGAGCTGACATTTCGAGAGAACGAGTATCGGCTTTACTGCGGCTCGTCATCGAAGACAACACAAGAGTCCCATTGATCAGGCGTATAGGTGTGATGTTTTCGGACCCTATAAAGACAAACATCTCTCAGAGATGCGGCAAGCGGGATATGTATAATAGGCTTTCTTCCACACAGACCACTCTCGTGTACAGTTCTGCAAGCTGTTCACCCCGACACTCTGTTCCCGTAACAGAAAATTTATTTTGCGAGGTTTGTCTCGCTGTTGCCTCAAGCTGAGAAATAATATTTGTCTCAGTTGAGGAATTACTTCCAATGTTCGCACTAGTTAAGCATCATACGACGGAAAACCCAAATCGACTAATCGTTTCAAGAAGATGTGCTCCATCCTTCCATCTCGAAAAGGAGCTAGCTACATTTCTGTCCCCTTTCTTGTAGCATTCAAAGTGATGTTTTGTTGTCATCCGAGGAATTTATCGAAAGGATTCGAAGCCTAATAGAAACGCCTGCTCATATCTTAGGTAGTTTTGATAATGTCTCCCTGTACCCCTCAATTCCCGTTAAAGAAGCTACGAAAACACTAAGGCAAGTAACAGCCGATCCGTCGTTTTACACTAAACGTTTACTGATGGAGATATCCATAGTCATTGACCTCGTTACTGATCTAAACTATTTTAGTTTCCAGAAAAACACCTACAAGCAGACCAAAGGGATCCCAATGGGCTTCTCCCTCTCTGCAGCACTGAGATATAATAATTGTCTCAGTTGAGGAAATATACTGGACGAAGCAATTCTGCGACTTCTAGAAGCCCGGACACTCAGCGCACCTACACCAACCCCGTATGCTTGGCTACGATTCGCAGATCACGTTTTGTTCATCTAGTCAAACACTGAGGAAGAACTAAACAAGTTTTTCACCACCATCAATTCGGAACACCCTGCCATAAAGTTCACTATTGAGCGAGAAACCAATGCATCCCTTCGGTTCCTTGATGTGTTGGTCAAATGGTCGCCATCCGGGAATCTCAGTACTAGTGTCTACTACAAACCTACCTATGTTCCTAATGTCATACTGCATTCCTAATCGTGCCCCAAGGAGAGAAAGCTAGCCATTTCTGACACAGGGCCAGGCGAGTTTTTATACCCATATCAGACAACGCCACACTCCACGCCAAACTTCACCATTGAAATGGCTAGCCTTTTCTGCAGGATGCCCACCCAGGATGGTCGATCAGATCATACACCGGACGGGATCTAATCCCGTATACCCTAATATCGGATGCCCCAGACCAAAACTACAATACATCAGATACATGTACTTGGAGTGCCACTCGTCCAAAATAAGAAATCAACGCTGCCAAAGATTTGTACTAGTTTTGTACAGTTTTGTATACCCAAAAGAAAATTTTGTACACCATCGGAAGTGGTACTTTTCGGCTCTCTAAAAGTGGCACCCCAAGTACATGCTGGAGTGCCACCTTTTCACAATCGAAAATAAATACTGCCAAAGTATTGTACTAGTTTTGTACAGTTTTGTACACCCAAAAGGAAATTGTGTACACCACCTGAAGTAGTACTTTTCGGCTCTTTAAAAATGGCACTTCAAGTACATGCTGAGTGCCACTTTTCCAAAATCGAAAATAAATACTGCCAAAGTTTTGTACTAGGTTTGTACAGTTTTGTACACCCAAAAGAAAATTTTGTACACCACCGGAAGTAGTACTTTTTGACTCCCCTTTGTGGCCCTCGAGCATGTACTTGGAGTGCCACTTTTCCAAAAACAAAAATGAACACTGCCAGAGTGTTGTCCTAGTTTTGTACACCCAAAAGAAAATTTTGTACACCACCGGAAGTGGTACTTTTTGGCTCTGCTTTGCGGCTCTCGACCATGTACTTGGAGTGCCACTTTTCCAAAATCGAAAAAAAATGCCAGAGTGTTGTCCTAGTTTTGTACAGTTTTGTACATCCAAAAAAATGTTGTACACCACCGGAAGTGGTACTTTTTGACTCTCCTTTTGTGGTACTCGAGCATGTACTTGGAGTGCCATATTTCCAAAATGGAAAATAAACACTGCCAGAATGGTGTACTAGTTTTGTACAGACAAAAGAGAGTTATGTACCCCTCCGGCGATGGTTCTTTTTTGTTGTCCAGCATGGTCTTAAAGTGTCATCTTTCGAAATTTGGAAGTAAACACAGTGCTATCTCTTTCCAGTTCCTTTTACATACTTTTACTCTTCTTCATTATACACGACCAGCTGTTTTCGTGTTCATTATATGCAACTTTTATTTGTTCAAGGTCGCAAATTGCCGTACGGTTGTCTTGTATAAACTAAGAAATTGTCGGAGCTTTCATTTTTATAGTAAAGGAAGAAAAAAACAGTTTTTTGTTGCTTTGTTAAGCAATGCTTTCAGTAAAAGCATTTCGAAAACGCAAGGAAAGAGAATTCAAGTCAGCGCGTATCATCGCTTCCAGTCTAACAGCCATGTCGAGCAAGGTTGGGGGAGGGGGAAGTTGCAAAACACCTCGGCGCATTCGCAGTGGCGTAAGTAGCACAACTTGTGCCACCCTGGAAAGTTTATTTCAGCACCCCTAAGCATAATAATTTTTCCAGAATTTCGGACAGTAGAGAGGATGTGCTTTTGACGGTGTTTGTTTTGGGAAAATGGGATGTCAGGAAGTTAGGGAGACTGTCTGGAAAAGTAAAGGAACTACCTATAGAGCCCTGTAGTTTTAACTTTTAAAATAAATTTTGGAACAGAAGTATATAATGCAAGGTTGTCAATCAGCCAGTCATATTTAACACGGGGAGCTGTCAGATGCATAATCATGAATATACGTTTTATCGCATTGAAACGAATTCGGTAAAATATATTTAAATTTTTAAGGTTAACAACTATGAAACTTTAGTGATCGTTATTGGATATGGTTCTATACAAACAGGGAATTCAGTATTCTACACTGCAAGAATGCAATATGGATTTCGTAGCTGCAGATATTATATTGCATGTGCAACAAAACTTCAATGCAGACCAGGAAAGAAAGAGTGCGTGTGGAAATACAATGTGCAGGCATGTGATGTTTACAAATATACGAATACTATACCCAGTGTTCGAAGTGGGCCGGTATGGCATACCGGTAGTTAACAAAAATGGAATTGAGCATACCAGCAGTTAAAAAAACGTTATTTACCATCCCGGTATGTAATAAATTATTAACCTTTCACAAACTACGTAAAGAAATTAGGATGAAAGCACACATTTTAACGCAAAAATTGGATCGAGAAAAGGTTTTTCAGAATAAACATGAACTCATTCAAAATGTGATTGATAGATTTGGACAAAACCCAAGACGTTTGCAGTTTTTATTTCATGGTATCTCTTCTAAAGTGCAAGAAACAGAAAATTGAAAAGGGTATAAAAATAAACAGATCAATGCCTATAAAAAAGGGTGTTTATACTCATACTCAATAAAGGGCGATGGAGCAGCGCAATTGTTTAATGTAATCCCAAGTTAATGTTTCCATGCAAAAAGACTGTATTAAGTTGATTATTAAATTTAGCAAAAATCCTACAGTAAGGTTAAACGTTTGACTCAGATATGAATAATCAGTGGCCAGTAATTGGTAAATGACATAATTATTCATCATCATCATCATCATCATTGTCAACCATTATCAATCCACTGCTGGACGAAGGTCTCCCCAAGTTTCCTCCACAACGGTCTGTCTTGTGCCAGTCTCCTCCATGTCACTCCCGCATATTTACGAATTTCATCCACCCATCTCCCATGTAGTCTTTTTCTGGGTCTTTTCCTGTCCCTTGGAATCCAATCTAAAATTTCGGCTCTCCATCTATGGTCTGTCCTTCTGGCAGTATGTCCAGCCCATTGCCATTTCAGGGATTTAACTCTGATCATGATGTCTTCCACTCTCGTCATTTTTCGGATCCACGAGTTCCTCTTCTTATCTCTCCTGGTTATACCAAGCATGCACCTCTCCATGCTTCTTTGAGTTGTCTGCAGCCTTTGTATGTCTCTTTTAGTTAAGGTCCACGTCTCTGCACCATACGTAAGCACTGGAAGGATGAATTGATCAAACACTTTTCTTTTAAGACATTATGGCATATTGCTCTTGAAAATTATGCTGTTTCTTCCAAAAGCTCTCCAGGCAAGTTTTGTACGCCGATTAATTTCTTCATCAATGTGACCCTCACTTGATATCTGCTGTCCAAGATAAACATACGTATCTGTTATCTCCAGTTTTTCTCCATCAATCGATAAATCTTCATTTCTTGTAAAAGCATTGAACATCACTTTTGTCTTCTGAAAGTTCATTTTTAATCCCACTTCTTTACTCTTGTCAGCAAGTTCCTGGATCATACTCTGCAGCTCTGATGGGGTAGTTGCAAAAATGACTACGTCATCAGCAAAACGAAGGTGGGTTAGATAATCTCCATTAATCTTTATCCCCTTGTTTTCCCAGTTCAGTGATTGAAAGACATTTTCCAATGTGGCATTAAAGAGCTTCGGAGATATGGTGTCACCTTGTCTCACTCCCTTTCCAATTTTTATGTGTGTTGTATTTTCAAACAGCCGAATCTTTGCACTTGCATTTTTATAGATGTTATTAATAATATTAATGTATGCATCTTCAATACCGCAGGATTTCAGGGCCGTGGTAACTGCTGATGGTTTCACCGAATCAAAGGCTTTTTCATAATCCATAAAAGCCATGCACAATGGAAGTTCATATTCCCTCGCTCTTTCAATTAGTTCTCTCAGTACGTGGATATGATCTATTGTGCTGTAGCCACTCCTGAATCCAGCTTGTTCTCTCGGTTGCGCCATGTCCAGTGTTACCTTCAAGCGGTGTGAAAGAACTTTAGTGAAGATTTTATAAACCACTGATAGGAGGCTGATAGGTCTGTAGTTCCTGAGATCCTCAATGTCACCTTTTTTATGTAGCAGGATCATTGTAGCATAGTTCCAATCCTCAGGAATCTTCCCTTCATTAAGGCATCGAGTGAAAATTTGGGCGAGTACTGTTTCGATTTCTCCACTTGCTTCTTGTATGATGTCTATAGTAATTCCATCTTCTCCTGGAGCTTTCCCACGCTTCATGTTCTTGATTGCATGAGCAACTTCTGCTGGGAGGACTGGAAGAACTCTGGTACCTTTCATGATGTCTGGAGTACATGTATCATCCCTTTCATATAATTTGGAGTAGAAATCTTTCACTCTTGTCAAAATTTCGCCTCTATTTCTTGTTATAGAACCATCTTCTTTTCTCAGAGCCATAATCTGTTTTCTTCCCTTACTGAGATGTCCCTTTGCTATCTTAAGGCTTTGGTTGTTTTCAATTGCTTTCCTCACTAGCTCACAGTTGAATTTCCTTACGTCTTCAGTGATACTTTTTCGTGCTGTCTTGCATAGCTATATTCCACTTTGGAAGTCACATCTTCTTTAGTTGTCCTCATCTCTCTTCTTTTTTGCATCAACATTTTGGTTTTTCCTGATAATTTGTTCACATGCAACTTGTTCTTAGACCCAGCTAATTTTGTTGCTGTTTCCATAAGAGCTTTGGTCACTTTTCTGTTAACTTCCGAAATATCCACTTCTTCCGATGTTAGGCCTTCTAAAGCAGAGAATCTGTTCTTCGGTTCCAACTTGAAAGTATTATGGTGTTTTTTAAGGTTGGTTATGTCAATACATTTTGTTTGTCTTATGAGCTTGCCACGTTCCAGTTCAGTGTTGAGGTGTATCTTACATCTCACCAATCTATGGTCACTACCTGTGTTGAACTTGTTCAGCACACTGCAGTCTTCGATGACGAATTTTTTGTTACACATAATAAAATCAATTTCACTTGTCGTCCCAATTGGATGTCTCCATGTCCATTTCCTGTGTGGCTTTTTCTTGAAAAAGGAGTTCAAGATGAAAAATCCTTCTGCCTCTGCAAACTCAAAGAGAGTATTTCCACGCTGGTTTCTGTTGCTGTGACCGAATTTATATACTGAAGTTTCATTCTGTTGTTGGTGCCCTATTTTTGCATTGAAATCTCCCATAATTATCTTCAAGTGCTGCTTACCTTTATTATTTAGATCACGAATTTCCTCATAAAATTCTTCAATTTCTTCTTCAGGATGACTTGTAGTGGGTGCATAATTATTATTATTGTCCGTTATTTCAATATTAAATATTGAGTATAGAAAGAAAGGTGTGTCCAAGTTCCCAAACTTTCCGGGGGGGGGGGGGGCTAACAGTGCTCCGAACCCACCCCCTAGCTTTAGGGGCTCGTTGCACACGCAATAATTATGATAGTGGGAGTACACCTGTTTGCTCCCTTACCCGGAAAAGTTGCAGCTGACGCCCATGCTCATTGGGGATATAGCTGCAGGAAAAAGTTTCCGGCCCTTCCTGTGATTTTTTTTATCACCAAACTGGCGGTAAAACCAGTTCTCAAAGTTTGGCCAAATATTTTATAAACGACATGGCAAATGATTTTGTACAATTTTGCATTTTCAGTACATGAAAACAAAATCTTTACTTTTTAAAAACTTTGCAATAAATCCGAATGTTATGTTGTTTTATATTCATACCCCTATTACTCCTTCTTTATTAGCATCGCTCTTTTCAAAGCAAATTGTTAACACGTTGATTTCTAAATAGTATTGAGTAAAATATTCTCTAATCTGTGCTTGTTTAAAATTTGTCAAAGTGAGAGAAAAAACATAAGTATGAACGTTATTAAGTTTTGCCCCATCTATTTCATGGCTGAACTACAACAACAAAAAAACGTCCGCACCATGCCAAAAGTAGTAGCTTGCCTAAGTGCACGTTTTATTCAGAGCAAAGATTGCAAAATAAATTTTTCATCCAAACCGAAACTAATCAACATATCGTTCTCTGTTGAGCTCAAGGTTCAACTTTGCATGAAGAAGGAACACAAGAACGCTGACCGAAAGTAAACAGTATACCCTTCTCTGATGGGATGAAGGTTGAACTTTGGCTGCACCAAGAACTCAGTAACGCTGTCTCGATTCTCTCAAACTTGTGATATAACTTACGTATACGTAAACGAATCAAGGAACTGTGAGTTTGTGATAATCTAAAATTACAAAATTTATGTACATCGAAAAAAGCGTATAAACGAATTAATTAGCTATTATCGAATTGAAAAAGCTTAGAAACTACAGTAAAATATCGGGAATAATGCAGAATTACGTATGAATGTCCAAAAATATTACTGGAATGCGCATAGCCGAAGTTTTACTGAATATCCTTTTATTTCTAAAAAGCAATGCTTAAATTAAAAAAAAATGTTTAAACTGAAAACCACTAGATTGAAAAAAACATTACGCAGAAATTCAAATTGCTTGAATTTCAGTCTGTGACGTATACCTGTAACTTAACGCTCCTTTCGAGTTGCTTCTAAACTAAACATTTTCCCACTGAAGAGTTCGTTACTTCTCTAAACAACTTGTACATTTTAGCGACATGGCAGTGAGTCACAGCAAAATTTATAGAGACAACCTTTATTGTAAATAATGGTGGGAGTGGTGTAGGAAGAGAAAGATTGCAAGTAATTGTGGGGATCTGATATAAAGAAAAGATGTAAACCAATACGTATTGTTGCTATATGTTGATCTAAGAGCTATTTTGTGTCAAATGATGAATCACAATGTGGCGATTTTTTATATAAATGACCTTCGAACATTTCATTGAGTGGAAAATTAAGGGAAAGGAGATTTTAAACATAAATCCTTTTGCTGATTCTTTCAACTTGGCAGCTTGGCTTCTGGGTTGTTCCAAAAGTGTGTTTTATATGCAAAAAACTAGGAATATTAATCAAATTAGTTAACCATTTAAGCTACTGCTTCGAAAATCAAAAATTCTACAAGTAATTTATTAATGCAGTCATGGGAGTATCCACAACTGAGGATAGCGTTATACAATCCCAAAATGTACAAATCTGTAATTCAAATTAAAAAAAAAAGATAAAAGTCAGGTGCAAATAACTTCATTTAGACAAAAATTGGAAATTAAGAACTGTAATCTGCTTACATACGCTCCGACCGAGATCGTCAAATTTTACTATTGAGGAATCTTATAAAATGATTTCTTATATGTATTTCAAAATGGAGCACGTTTCTCGCACTTACAAAATTAGTACAAAACGTGTGTGAACATTTCGGATTTGTGGAATGGTACAAGAAATGTATGTCTGGTACTGAACTAAGATGGAAGAAAAGTACCACATCCGATAAAGTACAAAAAAAATTTTCAAACTGAAAAAAAAAATACGACGACGTTTTGTATTTTGGACTGCAAGTACATGTTTAGCGGTATACCAAGTAGAAAAATTCTACTACTGTTCTGTTCAGCAAAAATAATTTTAAATTTCACGGTAGAACATAATAAAAAATGTTAGTGGTGTCTATTTTCATTTTTGGAGAAACTTTTCTACGATGGCTTTCTAGGAAAACAAAGGCTAGTTTGCTTAGGCGTAGTAAGTGACCGGTTCCATTTCGATTTTGTACAAAACCGTACAAAACTCGTACAACACCATGGCAGTGTTCATTTTCGATTTTAGAAAAAGGCAGTACAAGAGCGCATGGCGGATAACCACAGAGGAGAAGTGAAAAGAACCTCTTCCGGTAGAGTACAAATTTTGTTTAGGATGCACATACCCTGGCAGTGTTTTTCTTTTCGATTTTAAAAAAAGTGGAACTCTGAGTACGTGCTGGTGAACTAATAAAAATCACTTTCTGAGGCGTACAAAATTTTATTTTGGGTGTTCAAAACTCTACAAAATTAGTAAAACACTATGGCAGTGCTTTTTTTTCAATTTTGGAAAAGTGGCACTCCAAGTACACGCTCAAAATCTACAAGGAGAGTCAAAAAGTATCACTTCCGTAGATGTACAAAATTTTATTTTGGGTGTACAAAACTGTACAAAACTAGAAGAACACTATGGCTGTGTTCATTTTCGTTTTTGGAAAAGTGGCACTCCAAGTACATGCTCGAGGGCCACAAAGGAGAGTAAAAAATTACCACTTCTTGTGGTGTACAAAACTGTACAAAACTAGGACAACACTTTGGCAGTGTTTTCTTCAATTTTGGAAATGCGGCACTCCAAGTACATGGTCGAGATCCACAAAGGAGAGCCAAAAAGTACCACTTCCGGTGGTGTACAAAATTTTCTTTTGGGTGTACAAAACTGTACAAAACTAGTACAAAACTTTGGCACTATTTATTTTCGATTTTGAAAAAGTGGCACTACAGCATGTACTTGGAGTATCACTTTTAGAGAGCCGAAAAGTACCACTTCCGGTGGTGTACAAAATTTTCTTTTGGGTGTACAAAACTAGTACAAAACTTTGGCAGTATTTATTTTCGATTTTGAAAAAGTGGCACTCCAGCATGTACTTGGAGTGACACTTTTCGAGAGCCGAAAATTACCACTTCCGGAGGTGTACAAATTTTTTTTTGGTGTACAAAACTGTACAAAACCAGTACAAAACTTTGGCAGTATTTATTTACGATTTTGAAAAAGTGGCACTCCAGCATGTACTTGGAGTGCCACTTTTTGAGAGCCGAAAAGTACCACTTCCGGTGGTGCCAAAACTTTCTTTTAGGTGTACAAAACTAGGAGAACATTATGGCAGTTGTCATTTTCGTTTTTCGAAAAGTGGCACTTCAAGTACATGCTCGAGGGCCACAAAGGAAACTCAAAATGTACCACTTCTTGTGGTGTACAAAATTTTCTTTTGGGTGTACAAAACTGTACAAAACTAGGACAACACTTTGGCAGTGTTTTTTTCAGTTTTGGAAATGCGGCACTCCAAGTACATGGTCGAGATGCACAAATGAGAGCCAAAAGTACCACTTCCGTTGGTGTACAAAATTTTCTTTTGGGTGTACAAAACTGTACAAAACTAGTACTAAACTTTGCCAGTATTTATTTTCGATTTTGAAAAATGGCACTCAGCATGTACTTGCAGTTCCACTTTAGAGAGCCGAAAGTACCACTTCCGGTGGTGTACAAATTTTTCTTTTGGGTGTACAGAACTTTGCAGTATTTATTTTCGATTTAAAAAGTGGCACTCCAGCATGTACTTGGAATGCCACTTTTAGAGAGCCGAAAAGTACCACTTCCGGTGGTGTACAAATTTTTTTTGGGTGTGCAAAACTAGTACAAAACTGTGGCAGTATTTATTTTCGATTTTGAAAAAGTAGCACTCCAGCATGTACTTGGAGTGCTACTTTTAGAGAGCCGAAAAGTATCACTTCCGGTGGTGTACAAAATTTTCTTTTGGGTGTACAAAACTGTACAAAACTAGTACAAAACTTTGGCAGTATTTATTTTCCATTTTGAAAAAGTGGCACTCAGCATGTACTTGGAGTGCCACTTTTAGAGAGCCAAAAGTACCAGTTCCGGTGGTGTACAAAATTTTCTTTTGGGTGTACAAAACTGTACAGAACTAGTACAAAACTTTGGCAGTATTTATTTTCGATTTTGAAAAAGTGGCACTCCAGCATGTACTTGGAGTGCCACTTTTAGAGAGCCGAAAAGTATCACTTCCGGTGGTGTACAAAATTTTCTTTTGGGTGTACAAAACTGTCCAAAACAAGTGCAAAACTTTGGCAGTATTTATTTTCGATTTTGAAAAAGTGGCACTCCAGCATGTACTTGGAGTGCCACTTTTCGAGCGCCGAAAAGTACCACTTCCGGTGGTGTACAGAATTTTCTTTTGGGTGTACAAAACTGTACAAAACTAGTACAAAACTTTGGCAGTTCGTATTTTCAATTTTGAAAAAGTGGCACTCAGCATGTACTTGAAGTGCCACTTTTAGAGAGCCGAAAAGTACTACTTCCGGTGGTGTACAAGGTTTCCTTTTGTTTGTACAAAATGTACAAAACTAGTACAAAACTTTGGCAGCGTTGATTTCTTATTTTGGAAAAGTGGCACTCCAAGTACTTGTATCTCAATCCATCGGCTAATGCCAATACGAGGGCTTCATTTAGTTCTTCAAAAATTCCCTAAAAAAATTTGGTTTCGGTATAGGAATTACAGCACCTAGGGCAATCGCGTCTTGTGTTGCATTCACAACAAACGCCGCCGTTGACCTGGAAGATGCGGAGTATTGAGTATACCCCGTTTGTACCCAAACGGAACGATCAAAAAATACGTGGGCATGACCAAGAAGTGCTTAAGACTAAGACTGCAGGAGCACCAGAGAGATGTCAAAAGACGGTTTCTCACTACGGCACTAGCGCGTGAAGTCCCCAACAACTCTGCAACACCTTTGTGGGGATATATACAGAAAATTGCACAATACACAACCGCTAGGGTCACAATTCTTAGAGAGTCTGTACAAATCCTGTCCGACCACGAGATATGCAGAGGAAACACCAATGGACCTCCCACATGTATGGCGCATTCTCCTGAACAACCGCGGCCTTAATCACAAATCTCGAATACAACTCGCACGTTCTCTTACATCTATAGCAAACGTGTATTTTTGAACACATAACTGGAACTCTGTTTTTGTTTTTTTCTGAAGAATCCACCCGTGATTGCCAAAGCCATCGTTTTGTTCTATTTGTTTTCATTATTACACCAATAAAAACGGATTTCAGGGTATGGTAAGTAGTAATTTTATTTTAAACATTAATTATATTTCTGGAAAATATTTCCAATAAATTACAAACATACCCTGTAGAGCACTCACCTCACGGGATCAGGGACCCCTGTTACTTGCGGAGCGGACATATATACTGACCAGAAAAGTTTCTATGCCTTCTTCGTACAATACAGTAGCAGCGATGTCACTTAAACATATTCTTAGATATCATGACATTCTAAAGTTCTTTATATTAATAGCTAACCTTGTATAGATACCGGTAGAGAGTAAAAGCTGAACGCGTATTTGGCATACCTGTGCTTGCTAAGAATAAAAGCCAAACACCCCTAAGTACGTTTGGAGATTCGTTTACTATTTTGGCTTGGTAAATTTGATCCCACTGATTTGTACAGCTAGATCGGCGTCCAGCAAAATTTATGGGAGCAGGTATGTGATCCCTTAAGGCTAACGAAAGATGCTACTGTAATGTCCTTAGCGATACCGGCCACAGACTGACCATTTTCAAACATATATATATATTAAATATTATGTGTACGTATATTCGGGTGGGTGCTTTTGGGCATAGGATAGATCATTACAAGAGATGAGAAGTTTTTTTGCATTAGTTGAAAGGTATGAACTGTATAGCTTTAAATTGTATCTGGGCGCTCCCGTCTGATATTGACAAGAAGTTCGATGTATGGCGACATTTAAGGCACCAGGCAAGCTCGAGCTCTCTAAGCCAGAGTAACGGCAATTCGTTACACGGAGATATGTCACCATGCTGTAGATCTGAAGTGGACATTCCTCTATCAGCTGTCACAAGAAACTGCATTTGTGTGCTTAGGATATTTCAAGAATGTAACAAAGGATTACAAAACGACCATTTGGCAAAACGAAAAATTCCCGTAAGAAAACTTGTCGAGGTACTAATAACTGGTATCGGTTATTGTTCATAGCTGTACCCCTAAACAGAGCTAATAACTGATTATATATATATCACATGTCAGGAAATTCTTTGTTTTTATGAAAAGAGGTTTTAAGCAACTGATATTATTAGTTGTCCTAAAGAGCACTTATGACACAATATTTGAAAACAGATGGAGCCACAAAAGCTGAGTAAAACATGAAGTATTCCTTTAATGTGGTGTTCAATAATTAATATACTAGACTGCAGTCAGTCCTACGAAGGGGTGAGATTTTTAATTGCAGTATATTGAAAATATGTCAAATAGATTCCTGATTTCTGTGTGGAAATATTCAGTAGTATACCCTCATTCATGTAGGAGCTGAAAATGTTTTTAAATGCGATTTTGCTCACTTTGACATTTCAAATTTCAGTTTTTTATTGTAGGTATTCATATAAATATTAACGCTAATTCCTTTTTTATGAAATTACCCTGAAAATTTATTCGTTTTTATGAACTTACTTTGCAATGCAAAAAAAATGAAATAAAACGTGATATAACACCTGCGTAATAAAACACGATATAACACCTGCATAATAAAACAAATGTCTCAGACAGTTTTTCAAGCACGTGCGTGTTGCCTCAGATGATGTTGTTTGTCTTATTAGCTTTAACTTATTTTCCGATATTTATCCTTGATTTTATCTATTGCACGATAGCTAAAAGCTAGTTCCGATTCTGCCCCCCCCCCCCCCCCCAAAAAGGCAGATGGTGTTCCAATTACTGAATGACGTCAGAGTGTAAGGGTCTGTCGTAGCCTATTATGTGAGTTTCATCTCTAAGTGGCAAAGCATATTTGTCACTGATTCGTAGGTGTCTCTTTTTTCTAAGCAGAAGGCATTGAAATCTGCAGCATTATTATAATTTGCTTCACGAATGTAGAATAGTAGCAACTAGTGCCTGATATAATACATAACTCAACGGTGTGGAAACTTTTTTTATCTCAAGACCGTTTCAGACATACATTAAGAGATAGATCTGGTTATATGTACAATAAGGAACTGTAGTTTGCAGTTTTTTATTTTTAAATAATATAAACAATATATGAAACTACTTTTTTTTGGTTTGGCCCTATCATTCCTCTCTCTAAACAAGACGCCTTTCGCTAGGTTATCTTACGAAAATCATCTCTAAGGGCATAATGACTGATATGTTTTAATGACATTCTATATGTTTGGAGTTAGGAGACTGGAACCGCGTAAGGGGTGATAACAAAAGTTCTGCACACTGCCCATGTTTGGGAAAAGTATGATGTAACGGAGAAAACACTATTGCCGTTCAACGTACTCCCCTCCGCTGCTAATGACATCGGTAAAGAAATTCTGGATGCCCAGTAGTGCGCAATCTTTGGTTGGTTGGTTGGTTGATGAATTTTAATGGCGCAAGGGCCAGGTTTGGCCAAAGAGCGCCAGACAAAGAACTATCAGCTACAGGTTTCGAAAAGCGTGGAAAATGACCAAGAGCAGACAAGCCGGGCAAAAGCCGGAAAAGAGAACGATGAAAACTGTGAAGAAAAGTTAGGCAACCAGGTGTATAAAAAAATGATCAATTCACTATTATAAGTAATATTATTACTATTAATTGTTTTTTTTTTTTTTTTTTTTTTTATATACACAACAACACAAAGGATGAGTCACCAGGAGGGGGACGAACCGTCACTCTCCTCCCCACACTCCTCTGCAATGCTGGCCGAGGCCGAGGGCGGGGACGAACCGTCACTCTCCTCCCCCCATGTTCCTCTGCAATGTTGGTGGAGGCTGGGTCCGAACTGTCACTCTCCTCCCCCCATGGTCCTCAGCAATGTTGGTGGAGGCTGGGTCCGAACTGTCACTCTCCTCCCCCTATGTTCCTCCACAATGTTGGTTGAGGGTGGGGACCTCGCTGAGTCCGAGACAGGTGCAATGTTGGTCAGGCGGACCGCGACAGGTGGATGGACACTGCACACCTTCGCGGATTGAGGGCCGGGTCTTCCGCACGTGCAGGCTGTCTGCCGGGAACCGGAAGAGTCGGTCGTCTTCAAAAGAGAAGGCGCAGACTCAGCTGGTCGAATAAGCTGGAGCTCGGTGAAATCCACCTGTGTCGCCTGTTCAACTGTAGATCGCTTGGCAAGTGCGGCGAGAGCTACAGGGCGCGGAACAAAGGGCTGCACGGGTTGTGGCAGAGACTTAACAACTGCGGCAAAACTACGCTGTCGGGTGTTGGGAATACCCAACTTGGCTTTGGCAGCAGGGTACGAGAGGCCTTCCAGGGTCTTGAGGCGCTGGATCGCCATCTCTTCCTTCCATTTCATACAGTTGCGGGAGTAAGCTGCATGGGCCTCAGCGCAGTTAACACAGCAGGCCGCAGAGGTGCAACCATCCCCGTCATGTTCACTGGAGCCACAATTTGCGCAACGAGCGGAACTCTTACAGAATCGTTGTGAATGCCCGTACCTCTGGCACCTGAAACAGCGCAGAGGACTGGGAATGTACGGGCGAACTGCACAGACCAAGTAGCCTGCTTTGATTTCTGTCGGAACTTTCGGGGAGTCAAAAGTCAAGATTACATTTTTAGATTTAAGCAAAGAGCCATCACGCCGGAACATCATACGACGTGCAGCAAGAACACCCTGATCCGCAAGTTCAGTCACCAATTCATCCTCACTGCATGGCAAGAGATCAAACTCCGAAATAACACCCCGAGAGGTGTTAAGAAACGGGTGAGGTGTCACTTTTACAGGAATGCCTTGAAGACTAGAAAGGCGCAGAAAAGTGTTACTCTGAGAAACACTGCAAGTTTGGACAAGCAGGTCCCCAGAGCGAAGTTTCCTCACAGACTTCAAGGGGCCAACCGCAGCGTTCAAAGCTTTAGAAATGAAAAATGGAGATCTGGTGGACAGTCTCTCATTCGGATCGATGGATTCTACAAGTAAGTGTGTAGCATGCGAAGTCACAGCAATCGAGGGAGACGACGCTTCGGAGCGACTGGTACAGCTGCCGAAGAAGAAGTTCCACATTCTGGGTCCAGGTCATGGTCTAAAGACCGTTTAAGGTTATGAGACTTGGTAAGGTGAGAAGACGAAGGACAGTCGTTTGCAACTATCATTGTCTCAGGCGTCTTAAATTTGGAGCGTTTGTTTTTGGGTTTACCCATGGAAAAAAAGAAGGAAGATTCGTCTGCAGACTACTCCACCCACCACCGAGCCCTACAAGGGAGAACTGGAGGTCCGCAAGCCAAGAAAACGACGCTGGACACAGTTCTGGAGCTTATACGTTGCAGATATAGTCCGTTGGCTGTGATCACACGCACTCGGCGGACACTTCGGCCTCCTGGTACCGTCATGCCAACGCCTTTGGCATGATCCCACAGCCCCCGGGCTTACCCTGCCGTGCCATACGACAAAAAAGCCGCTAGAGCCCAGCACACAACTTGGTACAAGACTTCTGACTAGAGGTGGGTTAGTCTCTAGCCTCCCGTTTACAGCGAAGCCGGGGTCGAAGAGGAGTGTTGGTACACAGGAGGCACTTATCCGGTCTCCTGCGACCTCAGCCGCCAGACATCCCTTTTCCGCCTCACGGGTCTCCGCACGCGGCAAACATGCAGGTAGGTCTAGCACCCAAACCAGCTAAAAGGAAAAAAAGAAATCCAAAGAAGACAAATCCTGGCAGGGAACCTAAACGGAATCTCAGCAACCTACGAACTGAGCGGTTAATATAAATCAGTTAGTGGTGGAGGGTAACAAAACCACAAGACCGGGGTGTTAGTACATAACGTGGTAGAGATTAGGTAGAGAACACAACACGGGCAACTAGCCAGTGGAGAAAATAAAGAAAAACGAAAAAGCGAGACACAAGACCAGCTCGGGATCGTGGGGCCGCGACTCCCCAACAGCTGGATGAACAGCCGTCCCTGCAAACACCAACAGCACCAAAATAAGAAAAAAACAAGCTGTGGCATGACATCAGATGTTGACCAGTCACAAGGTCAGCTCGGGCCGTGGGGGCGCCGCTCCCCAAATAACTGGAAAACCAGTTATCCCCGTGCGGGGGCGCAATCTTTGTTCAACTGTCGTATTACTCAGGTCACGTCCAATAACAGTTTGTCCAGCGATTCATAACGGATACTACGGACCCGATTTTTTAACTTTGGATGAAGATCAACGTCGGGTGGTCTGAGATCAGGGCTCTATGGTGGGTGGGATAAAGTTTGCCCAGCCATATTTCAAAAAAAATCCCGTACCAACACAACACCATGACATGATGCCTTTTCGTGCAGCTAATTCGCTCCTGCTTCCAACAATTTGGGACGATTTTGACGAATTTTCGGTCTAAAATTTGTTTTTCAGAAAGTCTTGATAATATTGTACGTTGAAATTTTCCCCTACCGCCACTCGATCAAAGAATACAACACACTGGGCATCATACGCAAAAATCCTCATTTGCTTTACTTTGGATTGTTGTGGACGACAATTTGATAGGCGTGGAAAATTTCGATTCCTCCATCACGCTGATTGTGATTTCAGTTCTATCTCAAGGTCACGGGTCCAAGTTTCGTCAATTGTGTCAGGAAGTTGTTGCTCTCCTTTTCAAAACTTGGGAGGAGATACTGTGCGATGCTCACTCTGATTGCCCTCTGCTCGGGGGCGAGTTGATGAGGCACCAAGCGAGCGGCGATTCGTTTTCCCAGTTGGTCGGTTAAAATCCAGTGAACAGACATAATGGATAAATTTGCATGATGCCTTGTCTCCTTGACTGTCAAGCTGCGATTCTCTTCGAAAAGCGTTGCAACAATGGTAACAGGTGTTTTTTTTTCGGCTGCTGTTTGAGGTCGGCCTGAGCGGCAATCGTCTTCGATGCTGCTTCGTCCATCCAGAAAGGGTTATGCCCATCTAGAAATCGTGGTTCGATACAGATTCCCTTACGCACAAACTTCTTGCAGGCAGTAAGGATTTGTATCGAAGTTCTTCCCCGCCGATTTTTTTCTCGTACAAGCGCTATCTAACGCTGTAACTTACCCTGAAGAGCTGCACTCTTGAGTTTCCAAGTTCTCAGAAGTCCACACAGCAAATGATAGTGCGTCGTTCTGACACCACGGCGTTGCTGAGAGTCTGAACTTGACATGAAGCAATCATTTTCGCGATTGCATCATCCGCTCCGTTTTATACACTGCTGGACAATTGCTAAGGACGGATCATAAACGGCTATATAGCGCATAAAAAAGTAAGTGTGGTTGGATGCCAAGTGAAATAAAATAATCTCAGAATGCCAGGACATTACAAGAAAGACAGTTTATTGTGCTCTGAAATCCAGAAGGCTTTGGAACGTGTTCAAGGGACAAACAGGCCACTTTGTGCAGAATACGTAAACGTGAAAAAAATGCAATTACCGTCCGCAGGCGTTCCGGCGTAAGATGTCAATACGGGATTTGGCCACCATGGAGGGCGATGCAAGATTCCACACGTCGTGTCATGCTTTGCACAACATTATCAAGCAGCTGTTGGGGTAATTTATCCCATTCCTCTGTCAGTGCACGGATGAGGGTGTCCTTGTTTATTGGAGGGCATTGGCGACCAGCAAGACTCCTCCCCAAAGCATCCCACACATTTTCAATGGGAACATGCGAACATGAGGTAGCAGAACATCATTATTGTATCGTTGGCCAGTCATAGTCCCAGTTGGAAGCACATAGAGGGACGTACGGCCATTGATCATGATGCCAGCCCATACCATGACACTACATGTCGGATATCGGTCCCTTTCCTGTATGTTTGCTGGACAATATGCAGTACCACTGTCACGCCAGATCAGTTGTCGTCGACAATCAGATGATAGACTGTATCTATTCTCATCTGAGAAGAGGACAGCAGACCATTCGTTATCAGTCCAATTGCGATGTTGATGGCACCATTGCAAACGGGTGGTACGGTGACGTCTGGACAATGGGATGCACACAACAGGACTGCGGACGTATAGTCCTCCTTCATGCAAACGTCTGGCGACAGTTTTTCGGCAGATCCGCTTGCCAGTAGCAGCCATAAACTGATTTGCTACCTCACTAGCTGTGCTGCGCCGGTGTCGTTTTGTTGATAGCATTATGTACCGATCTTCTGCAGGTGTCGTACTGCGAACACGACCTCCCCCGTGACGTTTGCTACACTCTCCATTTGTTTGAAATGATTTCCAAAGCCTTGAAACAACACTGTGGCTGACGTCGAACTCCCTGGCAACATCTGTTATTTTTCGCCCTTCTTCAATCTTGCCAATAATACGGCCACGCGTAAAATTATCTAGGTGATGTCGGGAAGACATACTGAAAATTGCAAGTTCGTCAATTTATTTTTCCCTTTCAACTTTACGTTTGAACAACAATAGTCAATACGCGTCAAATCCTTTATATCTCCTATCAGCGCTAGGACGTCGCGAACAAGTTCGGCAATCCAAAATTTGCATACGCACAACACGTCTTACTGTATTACGCACTTATGCTAATTTCCACATTTTCCTGCCTTCCATTTTGTGGTTGCTATCGTTGCTATTGTCATCCGTCCTTAGCAATTGTCCGGCAGTGTATTAACGTGTGCAGAACTTTTGCTATGACATTCCTACACCGGTATGTGTTAATAGTTCCGCTTGAAATCCTGAACAGGACATAATAGTTTTATTTAACTCCTAAAATACCAATTTGATGCAACAATTGAAATAGAAGCAGCTTATTTGTCGAATCTAGGCTGGGTACATTAAAATAAAATCGGATTTCATGAAACAAACAAGTTTATTATGCGAAACTTTTCAGTCCATGAAGAATAACTTTCATTAACGTTCAATGCAAACGAAATAGAAAGTGTATAATATCTGTGAATTTTTTTCTCGACACCCTACATATGAAAGAGAAACTATGAAAGAGAAATTTCCTTTTAAAATAACCAACACTATGCTTTTTGTCGTTAATGACTTTTGGGGCATGGAGTATGTGCGTTGCGATGAGCCAAGAACATTGTAGAAACGAATCACTGATAACTGAAAGAGTCGTTCAATGTACGCAAGAAATAAGTTACGTATTTGGTAAATATAAACTATTGGTTTACGTATCGCAAGAGCTGCGTTTACTGGATGACCATCTTGCTATGCAATTTATTCACTTTGAAAAAATTTATTAGTGGTTTGGGATCGAAGAGGCAGAAAAAAAGAATTATTCACGTTGTAGGAAAAAAACCGCTTTGCTAGAGGAATCTAACCTAACACCTATCACTGTAAAACCGAATAAATATCGTTTTCCGTTAAAAATTGTGCTTTGTTTTTGATTTTCTGATAATGTAGTTGCAGTCTTCTGAGTATTAGAACAACCCAATGCATAAAATGCATTTCGATCCCGAAGACCCTGGGTTGCTATGATAAATAAGATGATTATACAAACCTGGATATTCATTTGAATGAAATGCGCGAAATGCATAATTTGCCATCAATATGCATGAACAGCATACATTTTTCTTCAATTTACATTACGTGCATTTTCGCTCCAAAATGCATCAGCTACATTTTTCTAAGCAATATCAGGCGTTCAAAGTGTTTTTATTTGACAAAATTGAGGTGTGCGCTGGTGACAACGCGACCTGCGACGCGACGGTGCGAGGTGGATTTGTCTGCGGCGCTAGCGAGGGGGAGGCATAGATGAGCAGCATTTTAGGTTTCGTTGGATAGGTTGTAGGAGTGCGAGCTGGGTATCTGCTGAGATGACGCAGTTCAGGTGCCAAAGTCTAAACTTCTTTGAGATCCCTCCTTGTCGCAGCCGCACCAATCTAACGTCTGAACGCAGCGCATAAGCACATTTTTTTCGGCGGGGTTTAAAGTTTAGTTAAAAAAACTTACGAAGCCGCCAGAAATGGGGAAAGACAAAGTTACAGCGAAATCTCGTCTTCTGCAGTTTCCAAGAACTGAATTTGAAATAAAATCGAATACTCTGTGGTGCAAGTACTCTTTAGAAGTTGTCGATTGGACAAAACAATCTGTCGTCTCTGCCCATGTCGCAAGTGCGAAATATTTGCAGTGCAAAGAAGGACACATCCATCAAGAGACTTTGGAAAAAACCGATGACCGCCAAAATAGAAGTAAACAACTTTGGGCGGAAATGCTGTCGACTTTTGTTGGTGCCAAGATTCCGTTGTACGTACTTTGGAACAAAAGGTTTCGTCAGTGAATGAAGAAAAACGTCCGAAATGGCCAGGATCTCCCCTTTGAGACCACACTCAGACGGATCCTCCCTCAAGAAAGCAAATCTGACCTCGAAGAAGCAAGGCGCCTTTGCAATTAGTTGACTAAACGCAGAATTTTCGTACTCTGAAAATAGTAAACATGTTGCTAAATACATTAGGGACCCATGCAAGGCCAAGAGTGGTCGTTTCAAAAATCATAGACAAGTGCAACGCCTGTGCTGTCGCAGACGTCACCCACACTGCTTTAAGGACCGCAGGCCTCAGTAGAATAAATCTACTGGTGTATTCAAAGGATAAGGCCCCGATCATGTGTGCTGTTGAAAATTTGTTGAAAACCCGTTTGCAGAAGACACGTGTTTGGCACACATTCTGCACAGGCGGTTGCAGCAAAGCACGTGCTTGGCGCACGTTCTGCACCTTGTCTGCGAACAAATACGATCTTCGCACAAATTCTTTGATCACTCTGCTGCATGCGTCAATTCTGCTTTGTTTAATGATCCAACAAGACGGCAAGCCCTACAAGATTGTCTACGCGTTGCCGGGAAAAACCCAATTCTTCCGCCCTCTCAAGTAATTACGCTTTGGCGGACCTGGCTTCGAGCCGGCAATTATCATTCCGAGCACTTTGAGGTACAAGTGCAGTGGATAGAAGCTCTTGACGACGATATTCTGGCCGTAAAGGAACTGAAGGAGCTGCTCTATTACTCCACCTTGGTTGAGCAAATGCAGCGAGTTGCATTGGTTGCCGTCGATTTGGGCGTTTTAATCAAAAACCTGGAAACTCGAAGAACCCATTCATTGGATATTTGGTTGCTGCTAACCTAGATCAGGAACCTCTTGCAACGAAGTGGCCTCCCGTGCCCCAAACTGCAGGCCTACCTAGACGACAGACACGCTAGTGCAAAGTTCTGGAAAGCATTACAATTTTTTGATCCTCGCAAGTGTTGTCCAGAATATGTTGAACGATCTCTGCACCGGGAACTGCAACGACTTACCCTAGAAGATAAACAAAACCCAGAGTTCGCACTCCCTGCTGCGACACTGGAGGAAGACAAGGCGATGAAAGAGTAGATCCTGCGTCCTTCTGGTGAAAGATGAGCCGGGACTGTCCCCTTTTAAGTGACGCAGAAATGAAGGCGCTTTCCGTCGTAGCAAGCAACTCTGACGTTGAAAGGAGTTTCTCCTACCACAAAAAGTACGGATTTACCGAAGCGATCACGGAGGCCCATCCTCGATTGACCTTGAATGGAGCAGCTGAAGAGTTGGAATCAGAACTTGAACATACGGCAGCTCAGGATTCAGATCCTGAATAAATGGTGAGATAATCCTGTAGTCTTTGATTTTTAACACAGAGAGTTTGTTTTAATATTGTTGACATTAAAACCTCGGCACTAATTAAAAAAAAAGCATTTTCAAAACTTATTATTCAAAATTTACCTTTTTCTCACATAAACAAAAAAAAAACACAATAAAAAAAATTCTACCAAGTGCAGCAGTGGTTTTCAACTAAATTCACCTTTATTAAAACCCCAAATGCTCAATTTGCATAACTTTTGGATTTAAAATGCATACTTTCTAGATTTTACTTGCACAAAGTGGGTTTTCTTACCTATGAGAAACAGCCCGTTACGATGGTCCTCATCCTTATTCTCCAGTAATACCTCTTACCTGGAGAGGCATGAAGTCCTACAGATTTTAAAAGGTACCTTGTGATATCTGGTGCCAACATACTACGGTCTGATCAATTAGCTTTTGAAAATTACGTGGTTGAACTGTCGCAGATCGGATGTACTGTTCCAACATATTGCACAGATGTTCGATTAGATTGCTGTCAGCGAATATTTCAAATTCCACAGGCACAATACCTGGGAGTCTTTCTCAAGTTCCGAAAACCAGTCTCAAACTAGCCCAGATAGTGTAGCGCGACTAGAGGGGAATACCTTTGCCCCGAAAGAATGTGCCTTGTATACAATGATGTTTAAGTAGGTGGTGGAAGTCTTGGTCGCATTCGTAACCACCCGTCAATATTGTACTACAGGAAACGCAATTCATCGGTTTAGACAACTTTCTTCAAGCATTCACGATACAATTTAAATGATGGCGAGTGCATTATAGACGCTCTTGTCGGCGATTTGTGCAAGCGGATTGCAGGCGGGATGATGGCGAGCAGATTGAGGTCTGTGAGCGCCCTGCGGCTGCTTTTTCAATAAGGATAATTAGATTTCACAGTACATTAGTGCAAGTTCCATTTTCAGCAGCGTTTCATGTACTCTGTCTAGTGATACATTACTTCCATCAACAGCATTCAAATTACAGGCGAAATCTGCTCAGGTAAAAAACATTCTTTTGAAATATTTTCTTCATTTGTAGTTACACCAATTTCTAAAGATCTTGTGTAAAGAAATATTGGTTTATAGTTAGATTTTGCAGTACATTAATTTATATCCACGGACAAATACAACGAGCATGTGAACGTCGTTTCCCGTCGTTATGAAAATATAAAAATTAAGTATATAAACTAATACAAATTAATTGTATTTAGTTTATATACTTAATCCAGATTATTTAATAATCCAGATTATTGTAAATAATCTGGATATCACTACTTACTTGCTAAGAGAGTACCATCAGTGAAAATTATAGCCTCACAACCAATTCTCAAATAGAGCTGAACGTCCAGTAACAAAGTGTTACGGTCCCATACCTTTCCGCATGTGTCAACATCTGTGCCAAATTTAAATTTTCGATTTTATTTTTGGGGCTGACGTTGCGTAGAAATCACGTGCTTTCCAAAATTCGAAGGAGGATTTGGCTCCGGTAGGGAGTGACAAAAATATATTTGTTTAATACTATTTTATGTTCTTTCTTTGTATATTAACATCGACAGCCTGATAACGTCCTGTAATATAATACTGTGACACTCCATGGCTATTTGTTAGGAAGAAGATAGTTTCGGAAAGCCTTGTCATAAATTTCCCTACAGATTCGGATTCTTCATCCTATGACAAAATAAAAAAATAAAAAATAAATAAATATAACAGCTTGCTGTAAACATTACAGTGAAGAGAGTCATTTTTCAGATTTATAATCAGAACAAATTTCAGATTTAAATAGATAATTGAAAGTTCTTTTGTTGAACTTTCCTGCACATGAAGTGCTACAAGTTTGAATATTTCAGTGGTCAAACCTGGAGAGAACAGCAAGTAAGCACTTTATTTTCAAACGAAATACCGTTAGTTGGCCTGAAATAACCGTTTTCGTGATTTCCCATGGGCATTTCTATCGCTACTAATTAACATATTTTAAAAATAAACCTTTCTACGGAACGAAAAATCCATATTACTAAAAGCAATTTTTAAACGTAAAGAGCAAAAGAAAAATGCCTTCTTATTTACATATCTCTACTTACTGGTCTCCTTTTATTATGCATGAGATGCACAAAATAATGTGAACACCTATGAAACAGGATATATGTCCTCATTAATTGTGGGGGACTATCATTTGCCTTTACTACAGTTTCCAAAATTCTTGGGTAAAGTCAATTCAGCTTTCGAAAAGGTCCTAGTTCAGCGCTTTACATTGGTCAATCAGAATATTAGCCAAATGCATGAGTGATGTACAATCAGCGAATCTGCTTCTCGCTCAGCTCTCCAAAACCGCTCAAGTAGTTATATTATATCTACTCCTTGAACAATGATAATTGACCTTAAGCATTGCTAAAAAGGGAAAAACCTTGGTTCCTTATTAATATCTTCTGTAGTTCAGTTCTGTTTTAAAGAACATATATACACCTTTGCGAACTACACTGGCGGAAAGTGAAAAAAGAACAGCAAGAAGGAGATGTCTGATACCAACGAAATTTATACAGCATAATAACGGAACACAGAGCATAACGTGATCAAAACATTATGGAAAAATACAGCTGTATTTGCTGGTAAACTGAAAAATAACATTTCCATGTAACATGGTTAGTACGAGGTTGAACCGCCATGAACTGCGTCATACTGTGCAATTCTGGTATGGAGCCTGTCGTACAGATGTTGGATGTAAGTTTGGGGTATTGAGTTCCAAGCATCCTCAACCTGGACGCGTAAATCGGGGATGGTCGTGGCTGGCCGTGGAGACCAGATAAGTCGTTGCCCCATAAAATCCCACACGTGCTCAATGGGGGACAAATTCGGTGAACGTGCAGGCCATGGAAGTGGTCTCACACCCTGAAGTGCATGTTGCGTTGAACGTGCCGTGTGTGAGGGTGCGTTATATTGCTGGAAAACACCACGATGGACCGACCTTACAAATGGCACAAGAACGGGCTGAATGATGTTGTTGATGTAGGAGGTGCTGTTTAACGTTCCCGGTACAAACACTAATTGTGTACGGGAGTGATAGCTGATCACTCCGCACACCAGGAGACCAGGTGTAGGCCCTGTGTGTTGCTGGCGAATGCAAGAAGGTTGGAGACGCTCACCTGTGCGTCTGCGAACTCGCATACGGCCATCGGAGGCTCTGAAGCAGAATCTGCTTTCATCGCCTAACACGACAGATCGCCAGTGCGTTCTCCAATGCAGACGTTGGCGACACCACTGCAGCCGTTACTGACGGTGAGCTATAGTCAGAGGTACACGTGCACGAAGTCCTGCATCCAGTAGACGGTCGCGGATTGTTCGCACAGTCACCTCAGGTGCAACGGCTGCTCGGATTTGCGTAGCAGTAGATGTTCCGCTTGACAATTTCCGTCTATCGGTCCGCTCATCATTCCGTCTGTGACTCCCGGTTCCTCATATTCTCGTGTGGGAATGTTCCTCGGATCATCTAAGCCACCATCGTACCACCACCGATACTTCCCGTCCAATTCGCTCCGCAATACGGCGATACGACCACCCGGCCTCGCGGAGTCCGACTAGGCGAACTCGCTCAAAGTCCGATAACTGCTGAAATCTTTCACACCTTCCATGTCCAGGCATTGCAGCTGCTTCATGGTCTTCGTACGTGTCCGTACGCCGACGACTGATTACATTCACTTCGCCGTAATGCTTAAATACCACCGACGATAATTTGCATATTATGCCGTGCTGTGGCGTAAGCATTCACCGGTTGGTCCCGAAATTAACATCATACCTACGTAAACTCGACCCCATTAACGTATGTAAATTTCATGATCGTCCGTCAATTCCTTCATGGTGTTCTTTTTTCATGTTCCGCCTGTGTAATAAAAATATAGCATATTCTGCTTATACTTGACATCTTTGGGGACCATATATTTTGAAATACATCCCAAGCTCTTATTCCATGAAAAAAGGCTGCTAAAGTAACTCGCTTACGCTTTTCAAAACACATCAATCTCGGTAAAATTGCGAGTAGCTGTACTTGACCGCAACTCTCTACTGTAAACGAATTACTAGAAGCAAAATGAATATTTGTATTTTCAATATTAACTTTTCATTAGTGAACTTTCATTTGCCAGAAAACACGCCTTTGATTAATAACTAAAGCCTTAATGACTTTTAATTCATTAGGTCAGATATAATGAATAAATGGACATATCATAAAAAGACCAAATTGTTTATTTTCCTTGTGGTGAGGTAGTATAAATAAACGTTCCCTCAATATACTCAAAGTACAAAAAATATTAGGAATCGGATTAGTAATGTATAAAAAATGTTGCCCGTAATCGCGCATACCCGACGCGAAGTGCTTTCAGGAAACACATTATAATATTATTTGCTTTCTTAGAATGCAATATTGATAGGAAATAAATCTTATCATGTTAAGAAAGTAGTGTTGCTTTTTCGAAATAATTGCACAGTATTTTCTGGTCGGTATCACAAATCGGAGAAATATATTTCACATGCAGCTTTCATTTAAGTCATAGCAGTGGAAAGTCAAAAAGCTTAAGTTTTTATTTAAGAAAATACTTCAGGTGTTTCCGTATTTCTGTGTGCATGTTTGTATTTCAATAAATTTTTAAATTTTGCCCGATTTATCTATAAACTTTAAAATATTTCCGAATTTTTCTTTAAAATTTTAATGTATGCTCGATTATGTAAATTGGAATATAATTTTTAATGGATCTCTCATGCTTAGGAGGTCATACCAAAAAGTTTGTCTAAAAAAGTATTATTTTAAACTTTTAGTAATTTCTTCGTAAAAATATTTATATTAAAAATAAAACAGTCTGCTTTACTGCTTTTCAATATTAGAGGAGTTCAAAAAAAGCAACCGAAACGTAAGTGCTGGTTGATTCGTTTGTAATGTAGTTACATTCTTAATCTCTCCGTTGAATATTAGTAACTAAGTTCACGAACATGTCTTTGAGTCTCTCTATTTCATATGGACCAATCAGATAATGAATTCGTGTTTGTTTGAAATGTCCGTAAAATCTCTACTCTTTTCAACATATAAATTGAGTCAATTATTACAGGATGGAAGTTGCAATCTACAATTCTTTATTTGGTCAAAAGTACTAAAAATCTAGAACTTAAAATTTCTAACTCTACGTTCCAATTGTTTTACGATTTCACCTGTCGAAAGTAGCATTTTATGATTTCTTCGAAATGTCCTAGAAAGTATATACTTATTTTCAGCTTCAAGTTGAAAACGTAGGGACATGCATCTAGTTATGACAAATATAGGTAATATATTAACCACCAGAACGAGAAGACGAATAAACCAAGAAATTACCCTTGCAATTCGCAATAAACAAAGTAATTTCAGAACTATTTTTAAATTTTGCAATCGTCCGGACGGAAACAATCTCTAAATCTCTGCTAAAATATTGTTCTCGTACAATATCTTGGGAAAATATAATTTGTAATCAAATTATATTCAAAAAATTTGTATTGCCAAAACGAAGGCGAATACAATTCTAGGGACATCTGATGTGATCAAAGAAAATTAAGATTTTTATAAAATACATAGCACAAAAAAGGGACGATATAGAAAGTTCACATTTTCATAAACATTGCGATTAATAAACTTATGGATATGCATATTGTTGAAGATCTAAGTTATTTCTAAAAAGCATGGCAATAGGAATTTGCTAAACGTTTATTTTTGTACTTTAGTATTTGCCTAACAATTTGGAATACATGTGGCACTACATATTGTACGAAAATTTCATTGAAACTTTCTCTCTTGTTAGCTGAAGATATCAAGGTATAGCACATAAACAATTTACACAATACAATAAAGTTCACCATGGAGCTTGAAACAGACGGGATGTTGAATTATCTTGACGTCGCGCTCAGAAGAAACAGAACATCCAACTTCGATTTTAATATTTAATATAAAGCTACCGCAATACCGAACCTTGTCCCTCCTGATTCGCACTGCCCAAAAGAGTACAAGCTTTCCGCATTTAGAACATGGTTCTATAGAGCGTATAACGTATGTAAACCCGACTACCTAAATAATAAAGCAATTGATAATATTTATAGCAAAGGTCTAAAGGCTAGATATAAGAATTATGACGTAGACAGAATACATAGGCCTGTAAGAAATCGTATAATAACAGTAATGACAAAATTGCCTAGTACGACGATGAGATACGCAGGATCTATCACATATATCCCAGGCTTAACATATTGGTTAAATAATTTATTATGCAAATACAACATATTTATTGCAATGAATTCACCGACCCCGTTATCATATACAATATCAAGTTGCAAGCAGAGACAGTGTGAGAAAGAAAAGGCTGGTGTGTACGCTATACGGTTGGTTAACCTGACAACACGGAAAATACAGGGTGATCCATTTAAACCAGTACCCCGAAAAAAACTTACATTTTTGCAAGGGATCGCGCAAGGAACTTCTTTTTTCAATAGAAGCAGCAACTCCTGGTGAATGAAAACCGCCACCGTAAAAAAGATTGTTAACCGTAACAGTAACTCAGCTCGTGATTTGTTTGTTGTTGCGTTGTTATTCACTTGTGTGCATTCGGAAACATGCAGTTCTCTGTTCCAGAGCATGTTTTTTAGTGAAATCGTATTGGGTAACCAATTCTGTCATCAAAACGCAACGAGCATTTCGAAGATAGTTTGGAGTTCGAAAATTGCCAAGCAAGTCAACAATTCTGTCGATGGCAACAAATCTGGAGCAAACCGGTTCTCTTCTCAGCGATAGCGGTAGTCATCACCCTCCGCTGCCCCGAACGCGCGCGTGTGGACGATGTTCGGCAACGTTTACTTCAATCTCCGTTGAAATCGTTGCGCAGATTAAGCCAACAGGCAGGATATTCATACGGAACTTGTCAAAGGACAGAAAAAAAGCGAATATTCGACCATTTAAAGTGCACGTAATCCATCAGCTGCAGGAACTGGACTAAGGGAAAGAGAGTAAGTTACTGCAAATGGTTTCAAAATTTTCTTAATTTGCGATCTGATATTCTCTGCATCACATAGTTTACGGACGAAGCCTGGTTTCATCTGTCCGGCTAAGTCAATTCGCAAAACAGCAGATACGGGGCTGCCGAAAACAGACACGTTGTGTGTGAAACACCGATGCATTCACAAAATGCTGGGGTATGGTGCGGGGTTTCGTCTACGAAAATTATTGGCCCCATATTTTTCTCTGAGACTGTCAACACTAACGTTTATTGCCACATATTCAATGAATTTGTTGAAAAACTTGATGACATTGAATTGACAGAGGGCTACGTTCAGCAGGAGGGCGCTACGTGTCACACATGGAAAGTCTCAATGGAACTCATAACCAACTTCTTTGATGACAGAATAATTTCAAAAACATATGGCCTCCCCGATCTCCAGACTTAACTTCCCCTGACTTTTTTTGATGATGCTACTTAAAGGATAGAGTTTACGAAACCCATCCAAAAACATTGGATGCATTACGTGAAACAATCACGACTGAAATTGGCAATGTTACTACTCGTACTCTACATGAGACATCACTGAATATGGTGCTGCGTGTTCAACTGTGTTTACAAGAAAGTGGAGGACAATTCCAACATTTGCTTTGATAAAATGATTCTCCAATACCACATGTATAATTCTCAACTTACTGTATGATTTTGTTGTTATTTATAAAAAAAGTTATAAGTAAATCACATGGTACTGGTTTAAATGTATCACCCTGTATATATATCGGAATGACAAAGCGGTCCTTGGACACTAGATGTGAAGAACACGTTCGAAGTGTGAACCAGGATATGCAGAATACAGCCCTAGAGAAGTCATGAATTGCTCGGCCGCTCCTGTATGGAATAATATTCGAAGTATTGAAAGAGACACAGATCAGGGAAGCGGTGAAAATCCTATCCAGCAAACTGGCATGCAATTATATAGTCTCTTCTGAACTACCAATTGTTTGGCATGCGTCATTAAAAGATGGAAACACATCAGGCCGCACCGTATAATTGTGTGATAAAATATTCATGTAATATGCTCGAGATGTCACTCACGTTATTTTCAAAAATCATCTTCGTTCTTTACATGTTCAATTCTCTGCATTTTTATATTTACCATTGCCTTGAAAAAGCCTCCCAGTGGAGTATGAAAGCTTGACGAAACTTTGTGCTGACTACACCATAAAAGTAAACGGCTTTGTAATAATACGCAATATGCGTTTCATTATTATTCATGTCTGGTGTATTAAAAATAAAATTAGGAGACTGTCGATTACTTTCGTGTGACACCTAATCAAGTCTTTCTGTGTGAACCAGTTCTATTCCTATATTTCTTCTCTTCAAATTGTTCCGTATATTATCCATATATGTGGTTTCTAGTACAGCTCATATTCTTCTACAAAAAGTTAATGAAACGGAATTGAGAAAGTTTCTTATCAGATATTCGAATAATGATCCCCTCCTTCTCCTTGAAGAATTAATCCAAAGTTAAACTTATCTTCCAAAGTGTTAAAAAGAACCGTTTTGATATACTACGTCCATGGGTAAAAATGAAAAAAATGTGGGTGTGCAAAGCATTTTTTGTGTGTGTGATCTTTCAGACTGTGCATACTTTTCGAAGTAAATAGTCTCCTGTGCTTTATAACCCTAAATTGTCGTAATGCAGGTTACATTTAGTACGTAGGAACCGAGAGAAGAACCGAATTAATAACGAGGAACTGTACACCAATTATGTCAAAAATAATGAAACTATACTAGTAATCCGATTTATTGGTGTATGAATACAAATAAACAAGAGTTTCCAAGCTTTCGCGAATCAACCGGAAGGCTTTTTAAAAAAAATTAAACAGAAGCTGCCAATGTCAGCTTCTGTCTAGATTCCCTGTAAGCCATCTCGTTTATGTGCGAGATCTCGTTCATCTTGAAAACATTTTTCCAAGATCTCGTTGATCTTGGAAATGCTTATTTATATACATATATTCCTACGCCAAAATATCGGATTACTAGTATAGTTGCATTATTTTCAAGATAGTAACCGATTACGGCATCGAGGCCATAGCTAGTTAGGATAAACAGGCGAGTGCTTGTGAAATATTCCTGTGAGTGGGGACATAACCAGTGAGGTTAAATCGATGTTGGAATTAATAAAAGGATTTCCTTCTCATTCTGATCTTCAAAAGAGTTAACCTTCGCCCTCCCTCTTCTTTCTGGTATTAACATATAGATCTTGCGTTAGACTGATAAAACAATATGGTGTACCTTACCGTCCGTTATACATATTACGAGAGACGTATGTGCTAAATTGCTAGATGTAAAATATTTGCATACAATAAAATTTACAATTTTTTTTACACGAAACATCATCATCATATCGCAGCAAAATACAAAGCTTAAAAAGTTTGCTAAATTTAGAATACAATAAATAGTCAACACATCACATACGAAATATTCGAATCTTGCTTAAATGCACGGAAGTGTTGTGTAAATTCAAGTGTAAATATTGTTTTTAAATAAAACCAATATAAGAAAGCAAGAATGCATTCTCTCGGAACTAATCGAATTCACTTGTCTCGAATTTGAAGTATGTTTCTTTAGGTTAAAACGCTGGTGCATTAATATATCTTGTAGCAGTGTGTAAACCAAAATATATTAATACTTTTAAAGTTCTGTTCAATTTACGGCAATGTGTTTTGAGGAGGGTGTCATGTGTTACCCCCCCTTCGAATGCTAAATAAATTTCTAAGTACGGGTTTTCATAGCACATAACATTGATCTGAATTAAAATATAAACCTACTGAAAGGTGTTTTTAGTTTCGAATGATCTGTTATTACGAAGTGGAAAAGAACTCTTTCTAAACGTAAATATATCCTATTTTGCAAATAATTCGCTGTAAACTTTAACAACCTAAATTTAGATTTTTTATTGAACTCATGGTATGGTATCGTAAATTTTTGGTTATGTAGAACATAAATAAGAATTAAGTTTCTCCAGAAGTTATCACGCATATTAAAAACAAAAACGGGAATACGATTTTTTTCGGGCGTGGACAGACGGAAAAAACATATCAAAGCATTATGTTTTTAAAGAATATTGCAAGCTTCGCTTTGTTTCACTTTTCTAAATTCATATTCTGACATAATAAACATGCTACAGATGATAATTTTACCATGATACTATTTATTTTCAGAATAATTAAAATATTCACTGTATTTGAAAATAGGTTGTTGTATTTTTCTGTTTTTTGTTTCCTCAACAAATAAAGTCACTAAAGTGAAATTACAATTTTATACCACAGATTCCTAAATGTGCCCCATTCTATACTTCTATTTAACTTTGAAAATGCTATATCAATCACACATAATGGTATATTTCATTTAGATTTTACAGTATATAACTATATAGACTCTTAGCATGCAAATTTTAGATTTGAAATTCAATACTTCATTCAATTTTCAATGACATTCTTCTGAACTTTCCATTTATTTTGTTTTTCTTAAGGTCATCACATTTATGTTTATTGGTTTCGGTTTTTTGTACAATTCTTTGGTTTACCGTTTTTGGAAAATCTGTTTTAACAAACTACCTTTAGCTCAAAGGTCTACAGGGAAAAGCACACTCCATCATATGAAGCGAGGCAGAATTTCATGCCGATATAATACCTCTCATTTCGAACTCTCTCAGATGCATAATACAATGTGATATTAAAAACATAATAGTCATACATAGAAAAGATAAACAAATCGTAGTGAATCAATTTCGTTTACAGAAGGAAGCGAGTCCAGGGTGAATTTAAAAGTATTTCTTATCAATGCATCACAATTCATTATTATTAATAATTGCAGCGGCTTATTTACTTCATACCCAGAAATCCTATGGTTGCAGTTGGCGATAACAATAATCTTCCCCGTTAAGAATTATCACCTCAATGTACTGAGACAGGAAATCTTAATGTGATACTCCTAATAAACCATCTAACACAAACTCTGTAAAGTTGTACTTAAATCATTTTTTCAGAACGAAATGTTTTGCAAATAAAATCTGCCAGAACATGCGCATCGTAGCGGTTTTTTGTTTTGACTACAAGTCACTTCAGACTGATATATCCGGCAACGGCCTTGAATTTTTCTGAATTTCAAAGTTCTTTCTTCTCTTTGTCAATGTGAGATGTTAGCCATGAGACGAAATTTACAAAAGTCAACCCACTAAATTCCAAAATTGGTAAAGGCAAATTATTTTTAAGTAAATGCAAGTCTATTTTAAAAGAAGTACATAAAAACTTGATTTTGGAAACACACATGCACTAGATTTGTGATTCTTTTTCATTGTTAAGCAATCATAATCAATTAGAGAAAAGCGTTTCAAATACTTTTTTAAAAGGGTATAAACAATTGATATAATGTATGTAGATATTTCCAGATAAAATTTGAGTAATAAAAATGGACCGAATACCTTTTCATTGGATTAAAACTTTTTTCGCATGAGGCTAACCTCATAAATTCAACTTCAATGGAAAATTCAAACAAACACATTCTTTTCCGTAATACAAGGTATATAATTTTTCCTTCACTTCAGCTGATAAGAGGTTTACAAGAAGGAAAATAAATTGAAGATACTACCCTGAAAAATGCTTAACTGCAGAAAAAAACAATTTCTATATCCAATCACTATAAGACAAATGTAACATAAAAATCAGAAATGCCACACAATACATATTTTTCTTCAGAATCGTGTCAAAGCACTTCTCTATTTAACGCCACAATAGTTTGCCGCCATAAGAGAGCATGAAACAAACGTTGGCTGTTTGAAGTAATTCAACTACAGCTTGGTTTGAAACCGACATTTCTCCAAACAGTGTTTATAAATTTAAATAACTGACTGAAACCTGAATCTATGGATTACAAGGAAAAGAATGAAAAGGGATTGAACAATGCGAATCATACGTATTTTTTGTCAATATAAATCACAAGGGATCCAAGAAGATAAAATACAAAGGCCGTTTCATAAAAACTGAGATTTTTTTTTTAATTGGCTACAGTGCGAAATGTAAAAATAAACACGCAGACGACTAATTGAATTAAAGAAGTATGTATGGCAACAGTTATTAACCGTGGCAGACGATTATGGTATTATTATTGCTCAGTTATTTAAGGTACGTTTGCATTTTGCCATACAGCTATGAAGGTGAGCGATTCAGAATTAAGTGAAATATGTTGTGCCATGAAACTTTGCTGTTGTTTGAGTAAAATATCTTGAGAAACAGTTGATTTATTGACAAAAGATGCAACCATGACTTCAAAAAAGGGCGCTTTTCGACCCAGCACGCTCCTAGGCCTGGTCGACCTGAAACTGTTGTTACGGAGCGATTGTTAACACTGTTTAGGCAATCCTAAAAGAAGATCGACGAATGGCGTGTGAAGACATAGCGGAAGTCAACAAACATTTCAAAAACGTTGTCATTCCGCATTCTATGCAACTAATTGCTTAAGCATCGTATGTTTTCCAGAAGGGTACCTCATCACCAGACGGGGGAACAAATTTTAACCAGAGTTCAGGTGCGTCGTGAGTAGAAACACGTGGTTTCAAGGGATCCCTACTTTCTAAAAACAGCAATATCTGCCGATGAAATATGGGTCCAGAACTTCCACACTCTGACGAAGCGAGCAACGAGTGTCTGAAAACACACGGGCTCGCATCCTCCAAAAAAGTCTGCTAAACCGAATCAGCTGGGAAGCTGATGATGTTTTTTTATTTTTTATTTTTTTAGAGTAAATGTGCTGTCTACCAGCATGCTATTTCTCCACAAATTACTGTCAACGCTGAGTATTGCATTTTAGTTTTGAAGCGTCTGCGACGAAACCCGAAACTGGGGGATGAGGGGAGCCTACACCATGCTAATGCCAGCAAACATGTGGCTGCTTGTGTGCAACAGTTTCTTACGAAATGCAGGATTGAAACCATGCCACAGCCTGCCTACAATCCTGAGCTCACCCCGTGCGATTTCTGGTTGTTTCCACCAATGTAGAAGAAGTTCCGTGGCGCAACATTTAGCATAGATGTTGAAGTTACTCAAACTGTACAGGAATCGCTAAAGCAACTTTCACAAAATGACTTCGCTACATGCTTTGAAAGTGGACTGAACGTTGGCACCGTTACACATCATCCGAGGAAAGATACTTTGAGAAAAATAACTTATATTTTGCTGTTCTTATATTCCTTCATTTCTTGTGATTTTACTCTCAGTGTTTATGTAACGGCCGTTGTACATATATTATATGTGAATTTGCTTAAATTAATAAACTAGCGTAGTGTTTTTATAGGTTTAAAAATAAATAAAAAATATACCTAAATATCAAAAATTCAGTATTAGTGATTTTTCCAGAAAACCTAAAAAGACACTATAACTAATAATGAAACGCATATAGCGAATTAAGTCTGTTTATTATTTTGGTGTAGTCAGCACAAAGATTCGCCAAACCTTCGCACTCCAATGGGAGGCTTTTTCAAGGCAATGGTGGACATTGATTTGAAAAAGATTTTAACGTTTATTATAAACCATTTGCAGTAACGAACCTTGTCCCTCCTGATTCACACTGCTCAAAAAAGTACAAGCTTTCCACAATTACAGCCTGGTTCTATAAAGCGTATGATGTATGCAAACCCGACTACCTAAATATTAAAGACAGTTATAATATTTATATATATATATATCTGAAGGCTGGATATATGAAGGATGACATAGGCAGAATACGTTGTTCTGTAAGAAATCGTATAATATCAGTAATAACAAAATTGCCTAGTAGGGCGATGAGATACGCAGGATGCATCACACATATTCCAGGCTTTACATATTGGGTTAAAGAATTTATTACGCAAATACAACATATTAATAGCAATGAATTCCCTACCCCGTTATCAGGTATAATATTAAGTTGCAAAGAGAGCCCATGTGAGAAAGAAAAAGCAGGTGTGTACGCTAAACCGTTGGTATAACCTGACAACACGGAAAAGATATATTTCGGAATGAACAAGCGATCTTTGTTGACAAGATGTAAAGAACATGTACGAAGTGTGAACCAGGACATGTAGAATACAGACCTCGCCAGAGAAGCCATGCATTGCTCGGCCGCTCCTGTATGGAATAATATTAGAAGAATTTCCCCTTACACGAATTTTAAAGAGACTGCCATCAGCGAAACAATGGAAATGCTATCCAGGAAACTGGCATGCAATGATATAATCTCTGCGGAACTACAAATGGTTGGGCATGCGTTATTAAAAGATGAAAACATATCACGGCGTACCATAAGCAAATTCATGTAAACGAATTCATGTAATATGCTCATGATTTCGCTCACGTTATTTTCAAAAATCATCTTCGTTCTTTACGTGTTCCAATTCTGTGCATTTTAATGTCAACCACTGCCTTGAAAAACCCTTCCATTGGTATGCGGAAGCTCGGCATATTTCTGTGCTGACTACACCACAATAATGAACCGATTTGATACGATATATGCGTTTCCTTATTAATCATGTCTGGTGTATTGAAAATGAAGACACTATCCCTCTGTGGCAACAGTAGAATGAATGAGGATGTTACTTCCAGCAATACATTAGATCTAAATATTTACTTTTATGACTGCAAAAAAACACGTATTTGAAAGTTTCATAAGTTTAGATGTTCCCATTTCACAGAATGCTTTCCCTTCCTGAAGAGCGATATTACCGTAATTACTGGAGGTGAGAACACTGCGAAAGTTGATTTTAAATATTTGCCTTTCGGTGAAACTGCATATATATTTGGTATGTAATTGGTTTTTAGATATGTTCTTCGTTAAATATCGCTTAAGTAAGCTTTTCAAGATAATTGTAAGTAAAGAGAAAGAAAGCTCTTATAGCTGAAAATATTTTAAATTACATATTTATTTCTCACTTACAACATAATTCACGTAGTCAAATGTTTAATAATTTTCCCAGAGAAGTTTTCGGAAACATTGCAAGTAGCATTTCCTCTAAGCAAGTGTTCATGATATTTCGTATTTAAACTAGCTAGCAAAATATGACTTTTACAAAAAGTGTTTGACTTTTACACATTTTCTCTGTTTATTTTATTTCTGGCGGAAAGTTAAAAAAAAACGGTAAAAACCGGAAAACTAAAGAAAAAAGGGCAACAGTCAAAATCATAATGTATTTTTCGTGGATATCCCAAAAAATTGTTCAAATTGTTGTTTTGTTTTTCTGCTCAGCATTGACATTCCCAGAGACCTTGTCATACAGAACCTAAAATATCAATGCTTCTGTTTTAAATGATACGAAGCTGGTAATCTGCATACAGTTAATGGAGCAGAATGAATTTACTTAGAAATATTTGCGAGATTTTTCTATAATAAAAATGGGGAAAGTGCTGCTGTTATTAGAGCTTAGGGCTTAGTCTTAGACTTGAAAATGATGTACATTTGTACAGACGTCAAGAAATATTGTAGCAATGAATTTAACTCGCTTACAAGGCGTTCTTTGGAATTGTGGGAATCACTATCTGTCTGATATTGATTTCCACAATTCGAAGACTAGTCGAAGAGTGAGGATCAGGGCAGTTTCTGAATGGGTAATCTTATTGGAATTTTTTTTTTGGTTGAAGGTTTAACGACCTCCGTGAGCGACTCAATGGGCTATAAGCAGTCGCCCGTCCCTAATTTAGGGTCACTGGTTCCAGGAAAGTGAGAGAGAGCCAGTGCCGTAAGACAAACACAACATCCATGCTTCACCGGGAGTCGAACCCGGACCCCGTTCGGACAAATGATCAGAGGCCATCGCTTAGACCACTACGCCACCGGGGCGGCGTATTGGAAATTGACGTATTTCTTGTTCGATTGGGCGAAATGAAGTAGAGAAAGGACAGACAATGGTACTATTTCTCAGCTAGGTTTCTCATAATACTACTGTGAGATTTCTACGATAGAGTGAAATGCAATTTGTCATTTCCTTTACAGAAAAGAAATTTTTTATAGGAACTGTAATGCACTTAAGAAATGTAAATTTCATAAATACAGATAAAATCGATAATACGTTGATAATGGTTACCTAATAACTTAAAATCCTCTGGAGAAATGGAAAATTTATGTCTTTAACTCTGTTAACAGCGTGAAAATCAGTTATCAGCTAAAACCGCAGAATTACGAAAGTTCTAAATTATGTTTTTTGCAAAGCGATACGTATTTACTTAATTGATAACTAATGTTGCGCCAACTCAATTCTCGAAGTGTCAATTACTTCTGCATTGATACTGTTCCATTTCAAAATGAAGTTCTGATGATTTTTTGTAATGTCGGCACCAGTGGTTTGGAGTTGAACCTCGGAAACACATTTGCTCTTAAAGATTAACTTAAAGTTTTAGTTCGAAAGGCATGACCCTACTCGGGCCTTGATGATGTCATTCTGTTTTTGAAGTCTGTGAGTTCAAATTTTAATGCCAGGAATGAACATTTAATGTTTTTCTGTACTTACTGAAGACATATTGGCTCCTTCCCCATACTGTTCATACCAGTGTTACCCGTTTGAACTTTAAATATTTACAAAAAAATATTTTCATATTCTTGAACGAACTTTTACTATAAGTTCCTTCAATAATGTATAACTTGATTTTTGCAAGCAAAATTGATTTGAAAAACATTTTTATCGACAAAAATAATATTTTCTTTAATTACAGTTTGTAATTTAAGGAATATCTGCAGCTTTTTGAGCGAGGATGCTTTAAAAACAATCTGTTGTTATCGTCAATCATATGTTTCAGGAGATTTGAGTGTGTTTTTACCTTATCATGACAGACCGTCTTGTTTATCTCACAGGCAGATTCAAAATCAAGTAAGGGGTCTTCGTATTTTTCGTGGATATGAGTACCGAACCATATGCGATGATTAACCAGAAAACAGCGCTCCCACTGACGGACGACGTTTTACGTATTTGTCAAAACATTCATCCTGATCATTAACAATAGCAAACATTCTGAGTTCACTTTCTAAAGGAATCTGAATTCAATCAATGTTGAACGATCTAAGTGTTCTTTCAGTTCTTGTACAAAATACATTTCAATTGTTCTTCAAATAATTCCATCTAGCACGTTATTTTTTTTCGGTATTAAAAAGTTAAAAGAGAAAGGTTATAAAAAAATAAAAGATTATTCCTAAAAACACAGAAAAAATATAGTATTTCAGCCAAAACAAACCTGCAGGAACAATACCAAAATGTCTGATTACGTCTTCTCAAACAAAATACTAGTTAATGTTACACAAATAAACCTTGGTAAAGGCTTTCCAATATGCTTAAACTCCTGAGGTACCACTCAAAAAGGTAAAAATGACGTATTTATGTAAACTATTTTTTTCAAAAAGTACTAGTAACTAAGATTAAATCCGATGCGTAACGTTTCACTTATTCGTACAACATTTAGAGCGGGAAGATTTAAAAGAAAAGCATTGATGTGCGATTTCTGTAAAATAAAATGTTATGTAAACAGCAAAAAATGTAATATATTAAATTTGAAAAATATGGATTCATTACGTCCGTGTGTGTTACTTGCCTATATGTTCTCTGGCATTTGGTCTTTTGAGCGGAATGGCTTATTTTAATCTGTTGCTCTCGTCACATGAGCTTTTACTAAGAGGTTTCAGAACAAGGTGGGAAAACAACGGAGGAATATCACTGAGGCGTTTGATGAACATGATACGAGAGATAAAGTTCTGTATTCAATAAGCGAATGATTTTGTTAATATATAGATTTTGGAGCACAATTTTTGTAAGATACATCTTTTTATTGACTCAGTAAACGACTATGCCACTAATGGAGACTACGAGGGCCCTAACAAAAGTTCTGCACACAGTCCATTTTTTGAAAAAATTCTGACGTAACGGAGAAAACTTACCTTATTGGTGTTCAATGAACTCCCTTCCGCTGCAGATGACAACTTGCCACAGGTGAGGTAGGACATAGATGACCCATCTGTGTTCAGCTGTCGTATAACTAGAGTCACATCAAACGACATTGCGGGCAGCGGTTCGTAGCAGATGTTACGGAGCTGATTCTTTAACTTTTGGAAAAGATCAAAGTTAGATGGAGATGATCAAGGCTGTATAGGGAATAAAGTTTTCCCGCCATATTTCATCAAATGTTCCCATACTGACGCTGCACCAAGAAACGAATCTTTTTCATGCAGCACGATCGTTCCTGCTTCCAACAAGTTTAGGAGAATTTGACAAATTTTCGGTTTCAATTTTTTTTTCCTCAGATGGTCACGATAATATTGTGCGTTAACATTTTGCCCAACTGGCACTCGACCAGGGATCATAACACCTTGGGTATTGTACGCAAAAATCATGATCTTCTACACTTTGGATTGCTGCTGACGACACTTTAAGGTGCGTGAGATACATGGATGCCTCCATTCCGCTAATTATGAGTTGAATTCCAGATCAAAATCACAGGTCCAAATCTCATTAATGTGACAATTCTGTTCAGAAAGGGGTCGCCGTTCCTTTAGAATCATTGGAGGTGATCCTATGCGATGCTCACTCTTGGTGTCTTCTGCTCGTATATGAGTTCATGGGTACTCATGTCGACAAACAGTCTAGAAACGTTTTCTTCTTAAAATAATGCATGGTTTCTACGTCAAGGGGCGTAGATGTATATCTTATTTTTGTCAATATATCTACTTCTAAGAGTCCGATTTGAAAATTTCCTTCTTTGTTGGGTAGTGTTTCTAGTGTGACATGTTCTGCATATGATTTGGATATTTTCAAGTAATTCATTGGCTTTCCGCTAGGGGGCACATAGTCAAATTGCGTTTTCTGTATTTTTCCTGCTTCTAAAACACTGATTTGAAAAAATCTTCCTATCTTGCATACAAGACCTAATGGAAAATATTTTTCACATAATTTCTAATGTTTGGTAAAGAATGATTTGGCCGCCAGGAGGCATAAGCGTCAACTTCTGCTTCTGATGTATTTGTAGGAAAATCTGGGCTCCTGAAATCTCGACTAATTTTTTTTTTCTTGGACCGATACCTCTCATATGGAAAATCCTTTTGAGAATACTTTCTTCCTAAAATAATGCATGGTTTTCCCACCAGGAGACGTAAAGTCACATCTTTTGTTTGTCGATATCTCTGTTTCTAAGAGTCAGATTTGAAAAATTCTTTCGGTATTGGAGAGCGTTCCCAGTGCGAAATATTTCTCATATAAATTCATGTTTTTCTTAACACACAAGTCTTCAACCAGAGGCTCACGATTCCGTTTACAGCATTATCTGAGGGATTAAAAACCCGATTGAGAAACTTCTTTCTTCCGTCAGATACTATTGTTTTCCGTACCGGCTCCATCGACTTTGAATAGCTTTGATAAATTTAATTTGCGTGAGAAAGGATACAAAAGACGTGCTTATTACACCTGAAAGTTTTTGCGTCGTCTTTCTTGTTTTTTATTCCCATAGAAATGATACGTAGGGTTCTAATATGTTTTTGTTTTTTGATGTTTTAAGGACTGTGCAACGTTTAGTTTTTTGAGAGTCTGAGCTCGCCATCTAAGAGGTTTTATACATCTGTTGTGGACGTCATTACCGGTGGTGCCTTTCTTGAACCTGCTTTATTTAAATCTTTTAATGGCTTTTTATAAGGTTTTTGCTTCGGGAAGCGGAAAAAGTCTATTATTCAAAGTTTTAAACTTTTTTAGTGAAAGTCCATAAGTCGTTTGATTCTTCGTCCTTTAATCCTGAACTGCACACAGCTAAGGATGTTTTCCGTTTAGAGTTTATTCACTGATCAAAACTGAACAGTAACGATACAGTGTAATATATTATTTAACATTGGATTGAATGTTTTAATGTAACTACTAATCGAAATAAAAAAATATCACCATAAATCCATACATTAGACCATAATGGTAGTAGCGGTAATAGTTTGGGCAACTAATGCGTAAACATTATATTTAATGATATGGTGTGTTAGTGTACCACAATTTTGCTCTTTTCCATAAGCACCTCATATTTAGTCGTATATGCAGTTGTCCTTTCAAATTGAAGATAACAGCATATTGTCTTAATATGTTTCATACTCTATTCATAGGCCATTGTTTGTTTTAATAATTTCTTCCTCATAAATCCGTTCCATCTATTATTTAAAAAAGGCATGGAAAAGGGAAAACAAAAAATAAAATAAGACCTCATAGAAAATTATGGAGTTGAAATACAACATTTTTACATTGCGGCATGCAAATTCATGTATAACATGGAATAAAGGTTTTATAAACAAAGATTAAATTAACGGAATATATTGTAAATGCTTTCACTGAGTTTTCTTATACAGAAGCCTACCACTAATTTCTTTCTGTTCCATAAAATCTTCGCTCACATTGTTTATAATTTATCCATTCAATATTAAATGCTTCCCTGCCACCAAATATTCAAAATAATTCAAAACGACGATTTTTTCTTCAAGAGTATTTGAAATAGTGGTTTCAGTGACTTTCTTGTTCATTCCTTTCAGCTGAGAGTAAATCATACTTACTCTTCGAAAAAAGTCCCATGTTTTGATTAATTGTTTTGTGAATTTTTACTTTAATTTCTGGAGTTTTTTTTTATTCCTGAATATGTCGAAAATATTATAGAAAATACGTGTCAAGAATGTCTAAGAAATTTGCACCGTATAAACATTTTATTTACAATTTATTTGAAGATCCCAAATGTTTTCAAACCTGGAAAATGCTGTCATTGATAACAAGACAGACACTCTTTCTTTTTCAGATGTATTAAATGGCGTAACAAACAATCTTTTGAGACGAAGATTATTTTCTAATACAATATCTTAATGAGGAGTATAATACTTGCACATATTTATTTAGAAAATAAATTTTAACAATTATTCAAGCGTTTCTTTTCTGTGAATCTGCATATAACAAAATATTTCAATATCAAAAGCTAGTAATATGGCTTTCAGGTGTTTAGTTCGGAAAGGTAACCGCAGAAGAAGTGTGCACTTATTCGCATAGTGAAACTTGACCCTCTTATTTCAGTGAGGGAAGTTTGTGTGCGTCTTTTTGCAGTGATCGACTTTTCAGACAGTTCCAGTTTTTGAGAAAGCTATATTTTTAATGACTTCACAATACTAATCTGCGTGTCTCTCTCGACAATGGGGAAAAGACATTTCGGGCCTCCTGTAACAACAAATGAAGTACATTAAGGTAGTCCATGAATGCACATCATTCGGTTTCCCGCAAAGTAAAATTGTCTCAAATCAAGAAAGCCTGATGTGAGATCATTGAAATTGATGTTAGAACCACTACGGTGAGAATGATGCAATATCTGAGGTGTTACAATGGTCGAGCGACTAATCCCAAGATGGTAATGATTCCATTTTATGCGGCACCTCAATTAGCATGCGATACTGTAGCTATGATTTTCCGAGAAGAGATGCAATTAACCCTTTAAGAGGCTGAAGTACCTGAACCGAAGTGTGGCAAAAGTGAGTGCTCATGAACAAAAATGTTGATTATCTGCTGGACGTTACGAAAACTACGGTGGAAAAATTTCTTTCTTCCCGAACATGTAAGGAATACCAGTCATAAATTAAATCTCTCACTGGTGATAAGTGATGTCTTCCACGACTTTGTTCTTTGTTAAAGCAAAGGATGGAGATTATCAATTCCCGTACACAAGCATCAGGCCACTGGGTATAACCAAGTGACTCAGACACTTTCCATTGGTTCTACTGCACTTTTAGCAGCTAATAATTCAAAATTCATTAAGGTTTAGCATGCCCCTGAGCAAACGCTCTGAAAATGAAAGATAAGGTAAAATCATCGCATTTTGATGATCAGGTTCATTTGCTCTAGGACCTTTAACAGACTTCTGAGGCAGCAGGTACAGGCGTCAGCGGATTCCTGCCCATTTTCCTAACCCCAAGTTAATTCATTAGAGCCGGTCGATCAACTTAAAATCGGGAACTACTTCAATGCTTTCCGTATTCGGGAGTCCAGGTTCCTTTTCAAACCAATTTGAATGGTCCCGTAACTATTACGTGATGGTATGCTAACACCGAATAGCACGAAATCAGCAACACGAAACAACACAACTTAGGTGAAATCGTAGCTTACCATTAATATGTAAAAAGCTTGACGTATATATACCTGGTCCAGATACAAAATATAGTTGTACAGTTTATTTGCTCATAATACGCCGTACATTTCACTAACATTTGCTGTGGTAAATAAAGCGGATTTTTAACTTAAAAAAGGGCTGTAGTGTTAACAGTTGACAAATTTACACTCTACTCTTGCTAATCCGGTTACTCCTTGCACAGAGGAGTGCCAGATTAGCGGGAGTGCGGGATTAGTTAGTGTGCATAAAAATTTATTTTAATTCATTAAATTTAAAGTTACAAGAGTACTGAATATAATACATATGTGCTTAAATAAACATAAAAAAGAGACAGACATGAAAATGGGTCAAAAAACACGATCATAACGTAACATACTCTCCCAATTAGTACAATGATATGATCTTTTCATATCAGTGCAGTAAAGTGCCTTATGTATGTCTATATGTAGTAAAACAATCGTACATTTGTAAAACAGCACAGATGAAATCTTGCATTTTCTACTCAGTGCGGTAACTTTGAAACATGTCGCGCATTTTTGCCTGCTTTAACAAAGTAGCTCGTTGACGAAAATATTTGTAACACAATCGCTTTTCTAGCCTTACGTCGGTACTACACGTGTTTGCTTTTTGCTTTTTTGTTATTATTAGTCACAACAAATCTGAATACATTGCACAATAAAGTGGATTGAATTCACGCAACATTTTTAAAAATAACGTCCAGCAAAATTGCCGGTAAGTATCCGTCTTTTTCAGAAATTTCCGTTTTTAAGAGTACCCGTTTATTTTAACCCGTATTTTCACATATTTTCCGTAGCGAGAAATTTCGTGTATTTCAGAAAAAATCCATTTCAGGATTTTCCATATTTAAACTAAAATTCCGCCGCTGTAATTTTCAGCACATCCTTCCGTTCAGTCAGGATCGAAACCTCGACGTTTGAGTGGGCTTAACAGGTATTTCGTGCATTTAACCACTGAGCCACAAATGCTCAGTTGACCATCACATACATCGCAAAACGAATTCCGCGACGATGAAATTTTGTTTCTTGTCATTATTGAGAGTGATTTAGTCATTTTATTTTCTGTTGGAGCTTATTATTTTTCTCAATAGGTTTCAAAAAAAAATTTTTTTCTGTATGATTACTTTTCACAAATTAAGAATTTTTCATCGTAATTTTTCGAAGCAACAAAATGCTTTGCAACTTGATTTTTTTAAACTGACAGTGCCTTTCAATTATCTTTAGAATAGTGAAGTGTACTTTTTTATAGTATTATTTCACAAAAGAAAAACTAATAAATAAAAAATTTACTGTTGATATCTATAATAATCTTTGTTTTAAGTTGTCCAAAGATTGATACACAAATATCGTATAATCAATCATACTTACAATAAGGACCCGGTTTTCTACAGTAACACAATGTATAATAAGTAGCTGGTGCACCAAATAGCAGAAACGATAAAATATTATGTGCCGCAATAAACAATATAATATATATATCCACAATACCCGACCTCGCTACAGGACTTCAAAATTCGACAGACGATTGAAATTTAAAAGTTAATCAAACCTCAAGTGTTCTCACGAATCGCTCCTATTACAGGTAATTTCTCGTTATACGGATACAGAAAAGTGCGAAAGTCGATTATCTATACCTAATATAAAACAAAGTCCCCAGTAAGCGTCTCTCTGTTTGTTCGAGCTAATTTCGAGAATCGCTGGACGGATTTTGATGCGGTTTACACAATTACATAGAACTTAGGTCGAGGAAGGTTTAAGTGCATGAAACATTAATCTATGACAAAAGGGGCCGAGTAGTAACGCTTTTAGTGACGAGTCAAAGAAAAAACCGTCGTTCGCATTCTTTTGTGGTTTCCACTGGCTATGAGGATGCAGCAGACACATGACTTTCTTCATGGCAACGAGCCTTAGTAACGTTATGTAACTGAAGGACAACCAGTCCCCGTTGAAATGATGGTGTCTTACTTTGAAAATTTAACTTTCGAGTACAAAATGCGGTATTTCGAAAAAATTAATGAGATTGAAGGAAAATATCCCTATGTGCTGAGTGTAAGTATCTTCGAAGGTGACCCGAAAAAGTTTTCCAAAGTGCATATAGTAAATATTTTCTATTACTTCGTCTTTGGTCGAAGCGCCATTACCATACAACAGTTAGAAGTATTAGAATCATATAAAATTCTCGAAGCATATAACAATTTTTTATCCGGGATATTCTTTTACATGGGAATTTAGTGAGATCACTAATTAGTGAGCAATTAATAACTCTTCAATAAAAAGTGTTTTTCTATGCCCTGGGGAGCGATTTTAAGGACTTAGAAAAATTGAGAGAAAAATCTGGTAATATGCATAAATAAAAGTGAAAGTTTGTATATTTGTTTGTTTGTGTGTTTGTTTGTTTGTCGGCTACACAAATCTACAGTTTTCAACTTAGAACCACAAAATTTGGTATACTATCTCATGGTACTCTAACTTAGAGCGCAGAACGGTACTGGAAAGGATCGAAGCCCGGGGAGGGGTCAAGATGACCTCCATACAAAATTTTTGTAGAAAGTTCTACAGTTTTAATTTAAAACAACCAAATTTGTTATTTTTCTCATGGTACTCAACCTTCGACCAAACACGGTTTTTGGAAAGGGTTAAAGGGAGCCCATAAAAACATGTTTGTAAAAATTTCTACAGTTTTCAATTTACAACCACCACATTTGGTATAGTATCTCACAACACTCTGACTTAGCCATAGACAGTTTTTGGAAGGGGTAGCAGCCGGGCATTCAAGACCCCCCCCCCCCCCCTTAACGAAAATTTCGAAAAAGTTCTACAGTTTTCAATTTAGAACCACCAAATTCGGTATAAAAAAGAAGTTATACAGTTTTCAATTTAGAGTCACCAAATTTGGTATTAATAGGAAAATTACAGGACTATATTTTTCATTCATAAAATTTCACCCGCTAAACTTGGTGATTCTACGAATCTTTTCCCGGGAAATACCGGTCACCCCTGCTAGTCTGTTAATATGCGAAAGGAAATGCCGAAAGGTTTCTAAAATTTCTGAATTTTCCGTTAACGCATCTCTAAGACGGTAATTTACCGTTAATATCAGAAAGAAAGTGCTGAAAGGTTTCTGATAATAGAGAATTCTTCCGTAGTATGAAAAATCCGTGAAATTCAGGTTTCTTTCCGTCATTTCATGGAAAAAGTTGTATTAAAAATATGCTTCGTTAATTCACGAAAGAAATGACGGAAAGTTGCCCGTGAATTTTAGAAACTTTTTACAGTGTACGAAGCAATTACAAAGTAATAGAGAAAATCTGGGTATGGTAAATTTACGCACAATACGACAAAATTATATGCAATAAAAGAAACGAATATGCAGAGCACTTAATCATGTAAAAAATATGAGCTTAGAATATGTCTAAAATCTTTCACACGTGGTCGAACTGCATGCCGTCACAGTGCAATAAAGGGTATTAAAAGAGGCCACACTCCTTACTTCACAGGGATGCTTTATTCCGCCACTTTTGCGACAGGTCCGTGACATTGGTCGGGATTATGAAGAGTCTGCTGTATCAGCATTATTACATACGTTTTTCAAATCACCAAATCTACGTTAAAAGTGGTAGGCAACTGCTTCATCGTTGTCCTGATACCCTACACCGAATACGAACTTTAACATCATGGAGTGTTTTCGTTGCAACAATTGCGGGGTTGCAGCAGTATAGTGTCGCGTGTTCTGCGAGTTCATATACACGAAATATGGAACTACGTTTCATCTGTTGAATGGAGAACAAAATGTGTCGAGTAGTACTTAAGAAATAATTCCTAAGAATGACCTACAGTAATGGGCACGTTTTGCCTTATCAACATAAAATCCACACGATAAGGCTTAATTTGCTGGGATAAAAAGCTTGTTGACGGGTTCCTGCATCTTTCGATACGATTCGCTACGAGAGTGACAATTCTGTGTATGCTTTGATTACAGAACCAATTGTACGTCATTTATTTGCTAAGTTCTGGATCGTCGATTTCCAGGAACATTGTAAACAGGATATTGTGCTTTAACTACAGCGAAAGAACGTGTGCGAACATGCTTTTCCACAATAAAAACGCGTTGTAGAATTAAATATGATATGACTCACAATCGGACAGTCGCACACTGTCTCCCGAAATGCGGAATATCACTGAAATCATATGCGCATGTGCCAGCGCCGAGCTACGAAACATAACTTTAGACCTATAACCCAATCCGCGTTTGAGGCCAGTTTTATGTGCACCACCCTGTACATTCTTGTGTTCAGAACTACACTGGTGGAAAGTGAAAAAAGAACACCAAGAAGGAATTGGCGGACGGTCATGAAATTTACATATGTTAATGGGGTCGAGTTTACGTAGGTGTGATGTTAATTTCGGGACCAACCTGTGAGAGCTTACGCCACAACACGGCATAATATGCAAATTATCGTCGGTGGTATGTAAGGAGTACGGCGAAGTAAAGGTAATATGTCGTCGGCGTACGGACACGTGCGAAGACCCTGAAGAAGCTGCAGTGCCTGGACATGGAAGACGTGTACGTTTTCAGCAGTTATCAGACTTTGAGCGAGGTCGTCTAGTCGGACACCACGAGGCCGGGTGGTCGTATCGTCGTATTGCGGAGCGAATTGGACGAGAAGTATCGGTGTTCGTACGATGGTGGCGTAGATGGTCCGAGGAACATTCCCGCACGAGAAGACGTGGAACCGGGAGTCACAGACGGACTGATGAGCTGACTGATCGACGCACACGAAGAGCGGCGTTGTCAAGCACAACATCCACTGCGACGCAAATTCGAGCTGCCGTTGCACCTGAAGTGACTGTGCGAACAATCCGCAACCGTCTACTGGATGCAGGACTAGGTGCACGTGTACCTCGGACTCAAGCCCACCGTCAGAAACGGCTGCAGTTGTGCCGCCAACGTCTGCATTGGAGAACGCAATGGCGAACTGTCGTGTTCAACGATGAAAGCAGATTCACAAGGGAACGTCTCCAACCTTCTTGCATCCGCCAGCAACACACAGGGCCTACACCTGGTCTCCTTATGAGGAGAGCGATCAGCTACACAACTAGTGTTTGTATCAGGTACGTTAAACATCACCTCCTACATCAACAACATCATTCAGCCCGTCGTTGTGCCATTTGTAAGGTCGGTGCATCGTGGTGTTTTCCAGCAAGATAACGCCCGCCAACACACGGCACGTTTAACGCAACATGCACTTCAGGGTGTGAGACAACTTCCATGGGCTGCACGTTCACAGGATTTGTCCCCAATAGAGCACGTGTGGGATTTTCTGGGACAACGACTTATCCGGTCTCCACGACCAGCCACGACCATCCCCGATTTACGCGTCCAGGTTGAGGATGCTTGGAACTCAATACCCCAAACTTATATCCAACATCTGTACGACAGACTACATGCCAGAATTGCACAGTGTGACGCAGTTCATGTCGGTTAAACCTCGTATTAACCATGTTACATGGAAATGTTATTTTTCAGTTTTCCAGCAAATACAGATGTATTTTGCCATAACATTTTGATCACGTTATCCTCTGTATTCCGTTATTATGCTGTATAAATCTCGTTGGTATCAGACGTCTCCTTCTTGGTGTACTTTTTTCACTTTCCGCCTGTGTAGAAAGTGTCACTTGTTACAAGACGCGAGAGTAAGACTTACCAACCGCGAAGCATACTGAAGCACTCATATTGATCTTAATCTACCACCTTTTATTGTAGTTTTTGCATTTATGATCTTGTGATTCAGAACCGAATTGTAAACAAGGTTTTTACTCAAATCCATAAGAATTTTTATTTATGAATAGCAAAGTGATCACTAACTGGCGATAGACTAAATTTAATGGATATTTCTTATATGATAAAGAGGTTACAGTATCCTTCATTGCCTGCCGATGATTTTTTTAATCCTCATAAACAGTGAGGGAAGAAATTAACGCAGTGCGTGCTGAAAATTAATGCGCGAGTTACGAATGTATTTTTACATTAGTACGGTAATAGTTGCCATGGATTTTTCATTTACCAAATTTACGTATTTGGCCTTTTCAACAATTACATTGGATTCACATTAAATTATGCTATTTGTTAAAATAATCTAAATATATTACTTAGAAAACGACTGAAGATAGTGTATCCTTTTATCACTCGGACAATACGCATCATTCACGATAGGTATGTAATCGGTACTGCTGAGATTGCTGACAATAATTTTTCCGCAAGAATTGGATTGGTATTCCTGAAAATTTCTGTGACGTCTCTTTCAGAAAAGTCCAGCAGCTATGTGAAAAAAAATAGAGCAAATGTAATAAAAAATATTTTAAGGCAAACGTATGTTTCTTTCCACATAGGTAGCCCAACATGCACAATGAATTCAATTGTTACATATGAAATTCACTGCGACTGATAGATAAAAAAATTCCATAGTAACTTTGCGAAAATATAGTATAATATGTAATTAACGTGAATAGGGATATATCTATTCTGGTATTGAGAGTAGCTGTTATTTCTGAAATATGACATATCATACGCTCTTCTGCAATGAACAGCTAGTTTGCGCTTTAAAGTGCAATACAAGTTTATATACCCTGGTTCTTGAACATCCCAGATATCAACCCAAATGCACATCAGTGGCGGTTCAACCGCATAACTTGTAAGAGTTAAATACGCTGCTGGTAATATGTTTGTACCAGATATCGCAAGACACTTTTCGAAATAATGTAGGGACCATGCCTTCTTGTTTGAAAATTACTTTTACGGCACATTGTGGAGATATATCATATTTACCAGATTGTGATAGGATTTTCTCTCTTTGTCTCTTACGGCACATGGCGGACATGTATCATATTTTCCACATTGTCATAGGGTTTCTGCCTTTGTCTCTTTTGTTTCCCGATGTTTTCACTTCGAGAAAATATTAAGGCACTTCTTCGTCACAGATATCATCCGCAGTATTACAAGTACTTTGAAACCATTTTGCGAGTAACGATATTCACAAAGTATGAAGACATTTCTACCAATTAACATAAACACAACCCAATTATTTATTTGTTTTCTTTATTTGTTTTTACTTCTTTTTTGTTTGTTGGTGGTTTAACGAACACGGTGTACAGCTCAATGGGCTGTCATCAATCGTCAGTCCTTAATTTAAGGCCACTGGATTTAGGGAAGAGAAGGAACCACTGCCCTAAAACAAACGCACTACCTTTTCCTCATTCGGGATTAAAACCCATATCTATTTCGGACAAATGGTCAGAAGCCAGCGCTTACATCAATACGCCACCTCTTTACTCGTTCAGAAAAAATAATGTTTCGTAAAAGTACCATGAAATCCACAGTTGAAGGTACCGATGAATTCATTTTTCCGCAAACCTGACTTTGTCTTCGCATTCGCTCTCTCAAAGCTACGAAAAACGTTTTGTAATAATTATAGTACAGGGTCGCTTCAGCGGCAATCAACCCTGCCAAAATTTCTTCCGTTAATATCAAGGGAAACAATTAAATTGGACATGAAATAGGATTTACTTTCACGTGCCATCATCATTCTTGGTGCCAGTGGTATTGTACAACGAATCTACAACTTGTTTCAGTGTGGTATTGGAAGTTCCCGGTTTCATCACGATTGATAACACCTTTTAAAAGTTTCAGTGTCACCTGAATTCACTGCGAAATTTTAGCAAAAATCCCCTTGCGAATTTTTCGTCCTTCATTAGGAGGAGCTTCGATACCAACTTGACGCAACATTATGACATGTTCAGCTTTTCAAATAAAATGTGCGCCTATTTTTATTGATGATTATCATTTCTGCTAGCATTCCAATGCTCAGTTGTCGAACATTTCGAAAAACTGCACAGATTTTATCCGAATTGCCTTCTATTTTTAATGCGCTTGTCTATCCCGGACATTAGTTTTCGTCATTGCCCTCACAACCTTCACTCATACTCTTACGCCACGAAAAAGCACAGTCACGTGATATACATTCTTCCTTGTATGCCTTATTCAACATACGAAAAATGCTCTACCTTCAGTAGAAAATTCACATTTATTGTAAATTTTGTCACTTAGGATCATTCTTATCCCTTCGGCGGGTTATTAATACGGTGATAAAAATTTGGTTTGACCTATTAAATTCTAATATAACAGGATGGTTGATCTATGCATTACTAATAAGGTATATATATCAGCGTAGCCGAATTATTTGTCCTAATGAAGCATTATCATTAATCTTTACGCGTAGCTGGATTCAATAGGAAATTTTGAGATGCGCAAATAAAAAAATATCCTATTAGCTTTTCTGGCACAAAATCTTTCTTTCGGTCAAGGAAAGCAGTCACGAATCGCTTTAATACATTTTTTAACATTTTCTTGTTTTGTTTTGTATTTATTTGAAGTCGTCCCTCACAGGTCAACGTTACCGGGATATCCTGGACGATAATTTGCTCCTGTTTGTGCGCCTTCAACAACCCACTGGGGACCTCCTCCTGCACCAAGACAATGCACCGTACCATCGCTCCCGCATTGTATTCGAATGGTTGGATAAACACTCTACCGACGTTACCTCGCTTCCTTGGCCAGCTAGGCCACCTGACCTAAAGCCCATCGAGCACATCAGGGATGGCATCGGGAGGGATATTCGAGGCTGTGACCCCCTCCATCAAATCTTTGTGAACTGTGGGGGCTTTTGCAGGGGTCGTGGATCCGTAAGCCTTTCCAACGCTTCCGGTGTCTCGTCGAGTCCATGCCGAGACGAATCGCCACCGTCATCAGGACGAAAGGTGGTGCTACACGTTACTAGAGAGGTATCTCTAAATCAATTGCTCTTCAGTGTATATGTTGGTTATAGTTTTGCGAGCTTTGTATCATGTTCTGTATTAATTTTAGTTCTATATGGGAGTCCATCTGCTTATTGAAAGAAGACTTCTCTCACTGCTAAAGAGGCATTCCTTCTCTGAAAAATGTTATGAGCGAGTTATCGCTTTCCAAGAATTGACACCAATTTAATCCCTTGCAGACACAATTTGAACAGAATTAATTTTAAAAAGCTATAGTTAACAAATATTGTACTGAAAATGAATAAGTAATGCAAAATTAATACTGAAAAATGGTTCAAATTTAGAATAAAACAGCTTACTACTCATTACCTTAGCGTTTACCTAAGACGCAAAGTCATCAAAAGTTCATAGATGAATCACTGCAAAGACGTTGCTCTCAGATACATAAAATCGGAAAGAAACGCATGGGTTTAGAGGGCATGTAGCCACCACGAAATTTTTAACAGAAATTGATGGATGAAAGCTGAAATTCCTTAGAACATAGGAAATATATTTTAGTTAGAAAAGTCGATAACCACTATTGAAAAATAACTACAGAATACGTTTGTGACCTCTCATTGTCCTTAAAATAAAGAATACACGTTCTGGTACATTTGGATAGAATGACGGGAACCATAAAGCCTTAAAAGAGAACAAAGCACAGAATAAAGACTACCGTGGTATTGTTATAGTCTTATTCCTACATCTGGTGTATACAAAAGAAAGAGTGTATCCTGCCCTGTCTTTTCGGTGCAGTAACAATGTTATTTAAACTTCTGAAGAGTTTGCACAATTTCTTCCAGAACTTTCGAAGCCCTGAAGATATTCGTTAGATATCTTTAAATCAGTGAATATATTAATTAGAGTTATAAGTTCCTGATGTATAAACACACACGGACGTGCCATTTTTCACTTCGCGACATGGAAAATAATCGCGCGATAAAGAAGTACCCATAATGCGATGAAAATTGCCGTACATGTACACAAGTAAGCGAGAAAAAGTGACTTAATTTCCGAATTCGCATTAAGTATTCGGCAGTAAGAAACCATAATGTGACCTAAGCTAGTACGAGGTACGACTGCCAGGCTGGTATATACTTTTAGAAACACAGTGCTTCATCCATTGGAAAGTTTGGGGAATTGTGTCTGAAATATCAATGATAATGTGTCGTTGACGTGTATCCACAATTCTACGGCAACTGAAGGTGGTTGCCCAAAGGCTTTACACTGTCTACCAATGACGTAACACACGTTTTCAATTGGAAGAAGTCGAGACAGTACTTACGAGCGCAGAACCTTGATACCTTTCAGAAACCCTCAACTGATGACCGCACAGGGTTAGCGGATGTTATCGTGGCCAAACTGTGCATTAGCTTCGGCACTCACATACAGAAGAAATGAAGGGCACCAGCCCTTCATATAACTATTTCCTTAATTTCATTGTACCTTCTATTGGTCCGAGCACAAAACGGCTAATGAAACTGACAGCGCGCCAAGTCCTGAGACCAGACTGAGGAGCAGTATGGCACCACAGATCACATCGGGATCAATCGAGTAATCACACCTTCTTCAGACTTCTGAAATTCGAACTTCAACTATGGGACAGAAGCAAGTGTAGTCACTGAATACGCCTTGGCTCCATTCGTGCCGCTAGGCATGTCTGGCACGGCGAAGATGCAAACACCTTGAAAGAAAAAGTGCTCTGGTGAGTGGCCGTCGTAGCGATGGTGCGGGGGAGCGCAAACGGATGTGCAGAAACGATGATACACATAGATGCATGTAAACGTCGTCGAATGTCATCCACTGTAGACTGTGGAGTGCTACAGCTTATCATAAAAAGCTACGGCAACCAACATTACCTTCTGACATCCTGTTTGACAAAATTAGGACAACAGTTTCTGCATCCCGACACAAGGACAAACCAGAAGCACATAGTCCTAAAAACAAGCCTCTAAGAAAGTGGTCCGTGTGATAGTCTTGAAAATTATACCGTTTCTTCCAAACGCTCTCCGGGCCAGTTTTATACGCCGAATAATTTCTTCATCAATGTGACCCTCACTTGATATCTGCTGTCCAAGATAAATGTAGGTATTGGTTATCTCCAGTTGTTTCCCATCAATTGATAAATCTTCACACACACATATATATATATATATATATATATCATCATCATCATCATCATCATCATCATCATCATCATTGTCAACCATTATCAATCCACTGCTGGACGAAGGTCTCCCCAAGTTTCCTCCACAACGGTCTGTCTTGTGCCAGTCTCCTCCATGTCACCCCTGCATACTTTCGAATTTCATCCGCCCATCTCCCATGTGGTCTTCTTCTGGGTCTTTTCCTGTCCCTTGGAATCCAATCTAAAATTTCGGCTGTCCATCGATGATCTGTCCTTCTGGCAGTATGTCCAGCCCATTGCCATTTCAGGGATTTAACTCTGATCATGATGTCTTCCACTCTTGTCATTTTTCGGATCCACGAGTTCCTCTTCTTATCTCTCCTGGTTACACCAAGTATGCACCTCTCCATGCTGCTTTGAGTTGTCTGCAGCCTTTGTATGTCTCTTTTAGTTAAGGTCCACGTCTCTGCACCATACGTAAGCACTGGAAGGATGCATTGATCAAACACTTTTCTTTTAAGACATAATGGCATATTGCTCTGGAAAATTATGCTGTTTCTTCCAAAAGCTCTCCAGGCAAGTTTTGTACGCCGATTAATTTCTTCATCAATGTGACCCTCACTTGATATCTGCTGTCCAAGATAAACGTATGTGTCTGTTATCTCCAGCTTTTCTCCATCAATCGATTAATCTTCTTTTCTTGTAAAAGCATTGAACATCACTTTTGTCTTCTGAAAGTTCATTTTTAATCCCACTTCTTTACTCTTGTCAGCAAGTTCCTGGATCATACTCTGCAGCTCTGATGGGCTAGTTGCAAAAATGACTACGTCATCAGCAAAACGAAGGTGGGTTAGATAATCTCCATTAATCTTTATCCCCTTGTTTTCCCAGCTCAGCGACTGAAAAACACCCTCCAATGTGGCATTAAGGAGCTTCGGAGATATGGTGTCACCTTGTCTCACTCCCTTTCCAATTTTTATGTGTGTTGTATTTTCAAACAGCCTAATCTTTGCACTTGCATTTTCATAGATGTTATTAATAATATTAATGTATGCATCTTCAATACCGCAGGTTTTCAGAGCCATTGTAACTGCTGATGGTTTCACCGAATCAAAGGCTTTTTCATAATCGATAAAAGCCATGCACAATGGAAGTTCATATTCCCTCGCTCTTTCAATTAGTTCTCTCAGCACATGGATATGATCTATTGTGCTGTAGCCACTCCTGAATCCAGCTTGTTCTCTCGGTTGAGCCATGTCCAGTGTTACCTTCAAGCGGTGTGAAAGAACTTTAGTGAAGATTTTATAAACTACTGATAGGAGGCTGATAGGTCTGTAGTTTCCGAGATCCTCAATGTCACCTTTCTTATGTAGCAGGATCATTGTAGCGGTGTTCCAATCTTCAGGAATCTTTCCTTCATTAAGGCATCGAGTGAAAATTTGGGCGAGTACTGTTTCGATTTCTCCACTTGCTTCTTGTATGATGTCTACAGTAATTCCATCTTCTCCTGGAGCTTTTCCTTGCTTCATGTTCTTGATTGCATGTGCAACTTCTGCTGGAAGGACTGGAGGAACTCTGGTACTGGTATCTTTCATGATGTCTGGAGTGCATGTATCATCCCTTTCATATAATTTGGAGTAGAAATATTTCACTCTTGTCAAAATTTCGCCTCTATTTCTTGTTACAGAACCATCTTCTTTTCTCAGTGTCATAATCTGTTTTCTTCCCTTACTGAGATGTCCCTTTGCTATCTTTAGGCTTTGGTTGTTTTCAATTGCTTTCCTAACTAGTTCACAGTTGAATTTTCTTACGTCTTCAGTGATACTTTTTTGTACAGTCTTGCATAGCTCTATATATTCCACTTTGGAAGTCACATCTTCTTTAGTTGTCCTCATCTCTCTTCTTTTTTGCATCAACATTTTCGTTTTTCCTGATAATTTATTTACATGCAACTTGTTCTTAGACCCAGCTAATTTTGTTGCTGTTTCCATAAGAGCTTTGGTTACTTTTCTGTTAACTTCAGAGATGTACACTTCTTCCGATGTTAGGCCTTCTAAAGCAGAGAACCTATTCTTCAGTTCCAACTTGAAGGTATTATGGTGTTTTTTAAGATTGGTTATGTCAATAGATTTTGTTTGTCTTATGAGCTTGCCACGTTCAAGTTTAGTGTTGAGGTGCATCTTACATCTCACCAATCTATGGTCACTACCTGTGTTGAACTTGTTTAGCACACTGCAGTCTTCTATGACAAATTTTTTGTTACACATAATAAAATCAATTTCACTTGTCGTCCCATTTGGATGTCTCCATGTCCATTTCCTGTGTGGCGTTTTCTTGAAGAAGGAGTTCAAGATGAAAAACCCTTCTGCCTCTGCAAACTCAACGAGAGTATTTCCACGCTGGTTTCTGTTGCCGTGACCGAATTTACCTACTGAAGTTTCATTCTGTTGCCGTTGCCCTATTTTTGCATTGAAATCTCCCATAATTATTTTCAAGTGCTGCTTACCTTTATTATTTAGATGACAAATTTCCTCATAAAATTCTTCAATTTCTTCTTCAGGATGACTTGTGGTGGGTGCATAAGTTTGAATAATCTCAGCCTGGTATCTTCTCGATAGTTGGATAACGAGTCGTGCAGCTCTGTCAGAGGAACTTTCAACTTCTACCACTTTATCCTTCAGTTTCTTGTTTATTATAAATCCAAACACCACTAGTTTTGCCAGTATCTGTCCCACGATAGTAGAAGAGATGTCCACTTTTCAGTTCGATGAGATCTTCTCCTTTTCTCCTTACCTTACTTAGCCCCACAATGTCCCACTTGATCCTTTGTAGTTCCTCTTCCAATTCAAGAAGCCTTGAATCAGAAGATAGGGAGCGTCCATTGTACGTTGCCAAGGTCAGCATCAGATGGCAGCCTAGTCCGGTCCTCCGGGGATTCTTAGCACCCTCTGCCTTCATGTCGCACTGGCCGCTGCCTTGGCCAGGTACATTCCAGCTGCCGGAGACTGAGGGCCAAGATTTAAGTTGTGGAGTCATTTTGGAGGGGTTTGGCCATAACTCACCACGCTGGCCAAGCGGGTTGGTGAGTGTGGGATAGAATTTCCTCGAATCCCGATGGTATAGTTATACCGCTATTGGCAATCTATTCCTGTTCTTTAAGGAATATAAATTCATTAAAAATCACCCCACCTGCTCAGACACTTTTAGATATATTGATGATCTGCTGTGTATCAATAATTCAGAAGTTATAGAGAGTGATTTTGATAATATCTATCCTAGCTCTCTTAACTTATGTAAAACCAATCACAGTAATAAGGAACTTGAGTTCCTAGACTTAAGCATTAAGCTCAACAGAGGTAACCCATCTATTAGCCTCTTTGATAAAAGAGTTAATTTTCCTTTCAAAGTAATTAAATATCTACACTGGAATAATAACATTTCAACCAAAGTAATTGAGAATGTACTAATTTCTCAGGTCCTAAGAATTTCAAGAATTTGCAGCAACAATTTGGACTTCAATTACCACATTAATATACTATTAGAAAGTTTTCTAGAGAACGAAATTCCTTCTTCTTTCATCAAAAGAACTTTAAGAAAAATTATTCTGAATAATAGAGTAAGGTTGGCAGATCTGCTTTAATTTTCTACACAGTTAATAATATGATTCTGACCAATCAAAGCCGTAAGGAAGTTGGCTAGAGGATGCCTATTAACTACCTAAAGGAACCTTAGTGCTATGGATATGACGGTCCTATTAAAACAAAAAATTAAATAATATAAACAAAATCACAAAAAAAGCTTAAAAATCTGTTTATAAAAGAAAATAAAAACAAATAAAAAAGAAAACTAGTTATTCATCACTAGGATAGCTGTACTAAAAATAGTAAAACCAACATTAAAATTAATAAGATTCTGATTAATCTATAGAAGCTCACTAAGGTGATTTAATACATGCAAAGATTATTAAATAAACTGCTCGTGTATTTTATAATATTTCTCATGTATTCTGGAGAGTTAATTCTGCTCTTTCTGATCATACAGATCCACAGTCTTAAGTTTATATATTTTTTTCTCTGGTTAAAATCTCTGCGCGTTGGTTTCTTGCTGTATGAGGAGGCCATCAGCCCCACCCTCACTGCCCCCCAGCGTCTAGGGAGTGGCGGAAGAGGTCAGCCATGTTCTTCTCTTGTGAGGAGAAAAGTTTTTGTCACACAAGAGGTAAGCTCTCTTCCTTGTTTTTGGGTTCTAGGTTTTATAAGTTCAATGTTTGTACTTCATGTACTTTTTCTCTGTCGTTTTTTAGCTTTTCAGCTTTTAGGCATTGGTTTGTCTGTTAACATTTTTGCGGGTTTTAACTCTTTCTTTTCTTTGTAACTTTGAGCGTCTTTTGGGGTACCTAGGAACAGAAGATGGCTAAGCTTGTTCCTTTTCTATGCGCTGTCTATGCGCTGTTTTTTCAAAGTAGTTAAGTTCTTAATAACTAATTAATTATGCACTTAAAGCACTGCTGAAATACTTTGTACATATTGCAACTAACTTTCACAAAGTTTTCTTTAGTTAATTATTATCTTTAACTTATTCTCGTTTTCGTGCTGTCATAAGTTGTAGAGTAGGGGGTTTTAGACTCAAGTTTTCTTTCAAAAATCTGTTCGTTAAAAATTAACATTTCCTTTTTTTAATTGCAATGTAAAATTTGGATTTCTTTTGCATTGATTTTCAGGTTTAAATTCTCTCTCAAACGAACTTGGAATTTCGTTAAGGCTGAAAATCATTTCTAATTATTATGTCACTCTCACAGCTTGAGTTCTCTTTAATCTTCTTCTCTCTGTTTAATAGTAACAGATGAAGAGCATGGGTCGGGCCAGGAAGGTTAATGGATGCAAGCGAAATTGTTAACTAGTGCTAGGTCATGCAACTCTACGGAGGACATGACCTATATATATTTTTTAAACTATTTTAGGTGGGAATGTTACTTGCATCTATGGCCTTGCAGAAACCCATTTCCAACTAGGTCTTTGTGGAAGTGAGAAAATGCAGAGTTTTTGCTGGTCCTTGATAAAGCCAAGGCTCAGTATTCTCGACACCTTCTACATTCAGTTGTTTTATTTTATTTTTTTATCTTTTCTCCTTTTACTCACACAGGTAGATACATAACCTTTTCTATGTTGTACTAGGTGTGAGTCAAAATTATATATGTATTTTTTTGCTTAGGTATCTTCTTTATAGAATATATATATATATATATATATATCGTCAAAACAATAGTTAAACTCAGAAGGAAGCAGCCGACGTGAATACAACTTTGTGGGTAGGTATGACATTGTTAGACACGCAAATAATTCAAGTATCACGCTCGGCAGCGCATGTGAATCAAGCAAAGGGGGGTCTGAGCGCTGTTCCAGACCGGCTATACAAGGTCGTCCCGTTGCACGCTCTTGTTATTCAGACTCATGCTCTCGTGTTGATTGCATCATTTGCAAGTGAAGTACGCTTCGGAGGAAAGTTCAGAAGTAATTAGAGCAGTTGGAAGAGTTCAACAGGGGCCGCATAGGCGGCCACCGTGAAGGGGAATGGTTTTATCGCCGTATTGCGTGCCATACGGTCGTGCGAATATCATTATTGCACGCTGTCGGCGGCGGTGGAGAGAACAAAGCACGCGGCAGCGACAGGAAGAGTCTGGGAAACGTAAACTACCAAGACACGACGGGTTATCCGACATGCGCGGAGTTACCAAACAGCCGCGACTGCAGATTTTCAGCGAGCAGTGATGCCCTCCATCCATCGTCCGATTAGTGCCAGTACAATTGGCAGACGGTTGCACAACGTAGGACTACACTCAATCAGACCAATACGACGACTACCTTTAACATCATTGCATTGTCGTCAAAGATCGCAATGGTGTCGTGCTAGATTGCCATAGAGACGCTCAGAATGGCAGCTGGTGGTGTTCAGTGACAAGTTCCACTTTTTGTCTTGGAGGAGACGACCATCGAATTCATGTGTGGAGGCACCGTGGTCAGCGCCAAGATGAACGGTTTGTTGTCCAGCGTCACACATCCAGAAAGCCTAGTGTCATGGTGTGCACTTCCCTTGCCTACAATGCTATATCACCTTTGGTGTTTGTTACAGGCACTTTGACAGCCCAATGTTACGTTAATGAGGTCCTGCAAAAAGTGGCCCTATCTTTTCTGAACGCTCATGCTGGTGCGATGTTAAAACAGAACAACGCTCGTCCGCATACTGCTGCTGTCTCGAGAGCTTGCCTTTAAGACACTGACACTCTGCCATTGTCATCCGCATCTCCAGACCTATCGCCGATTGAAAGTGTGTGGGATGCTATTGGAGGCGCTATCCACACTCCAACCTTACCGTACAATCTGCAGGAACTGCGTGAGGAGATTGAAGTTGCATGGAATGTCTCATCGCAGGACACCATTAATAACCTGTGCAACTGCATGTCGAAACATCTGGTATTCTGTGAGACACTACTTATTTGCGTGTAACTCGATAAATATTGTCCATATCAGCCTCAATGTTTAATCATTTATTGTACCTAGTAACCTTTTCCTTCTTCCAGAATAACATTCAAACCCGACACGTCCTTCTGGGTGCAATTTCATTTGTCGGTCAGTGTGTGTATATATATATATTGATTTTGCAACAAATATTTCCCCGAGAGTAAGTTTTCACTGCATTTTAAAATAATTTTCGTAATAAAATGAAATGTACTTCAGAGTTAGCAGACACTCGATACGCATAAATATTGTTTCAGGTATAGAATGGAAAAGTTGAAACAAGTAAATTGTATTTTTAAATGCTCATTCGTCAGAACTTTATTCCCATGAAAAAAAAAATTAGTAACATTTTCTTTTTCATTCACAGATCCTTTTGTGATATCAATATTACATTTAAAAGGATATATATTTCATAGTAGGTTATTTTCCCTTTGTTTCGCACCTGCTGGGTGCGTTTCATAGAAATGGCAAATATTTACCTAAAAATGATTAAATAGCAGTAAAGAACGTTGAAGTTTCTTGAGAAACTAACACCGATAAATGTTTTGTGTGTCTCTCCCGGAACTGTTTGTTTTTGAAGTCTTAAACTTACGTAATTAATTTCACTTAAAATTGGTCACATAGTATCTGCTTCTACACGCCAGTCAGTTTACTCCCGATTTATTGCAGCAAATAGGTATTTCCGATTTCCGCCATGGTATTTACTTTTTTGAAGTCAGAAGTTTTGCCTGGTTGCAATGTACGTAATAAAATTTTACTGAATGTAATATTTGATGTTATCTTTGTAAAGGATATGTTTAAAAATCAAGGTTAACAAAACAAACATTTCATCACTCCTACTTCTAAGACATTACAGAGAAATAGGGAAATGATGTGTATTTCCATCCAAGTGTTCCCGAAAGGCCCCTTCGAGAACTCCTCCGTTGAGAATTTAAATGATGTGACAAATTTAAGCTCTTGTTCTTATTAAAACGTGAAAGAAAAAGGAGAAAGTCTTGATTCAGAGGCGATAGAGAAATGGCTAAAAAGTATGTTAAACTAAGGGGGTAATTTCATTATGTGCTAAATTATTCAAATACTCCGTGTCACATGTTTGAGTTTATTTCGGCAGTGACTGAAAATTTGAAAAATTACCAGCTTTCTCCTGAAAGAATTGAGTACAAATGGCACCAAAAATGGGTGATAATACATGCCTTGTTGGTTGTCACTTTAACACGTTTTAATACAGGCACGACATTCCGGCTGAGTCTGAACTTTGCATGATTTTTTTAGACATATACATATGTCTTTTTGTCCAAAACAAAATATCAAGGTTCCTTTACACCTACTGAATTTCAAACCGTATTATTGATAAATTTCAAACCGTATTCTTGATGTTTCATACATACACATGATATTTTGATATTTTGTCCTTTTACACCTATTCAATTTCAAACCGTATTCTTGATGTTTCATAAATGCACACTCCCAATTTTTGTTTTAATTTTTTCGGCAAAAAAATATGATACACAATTATGGTTATATAGGGTGTTTGGAAAATACTGCACAATAAACCTACCGGACGATTCGTCGTGGAGAAAGAAGCCGAAATCGTTGCCCGTTATCCGATCGGACGTCGCATTCCAGAGATATACGCGCCGAAAGTTCGTCGCGTCACATCGGGTAAGAATACAGACATTTGAAAAAATTTACCTAATCACTTTGACATAAAACTTGTAATTTATTGATTTGTACCACTACGACACAAAAGATAAAACACGTGGATTTCTGTCATACTACAACATGTTTTCAAAATGGCCACTTTTTAGTGCGGAACAGACGGCAGCCTGCCAAGGAATAGCCATCTGCACGCGTTGCAGCATAGCAGGGGTTACATTTGTGAGGGCAGCGTATGAGGTGGCCACTATGTCGTGCAGGTTGTTGACAGGCCGTCGATACACCAGTTCCTTTAGATGGCCCTATAGGAAGATGTCCAATGGGTTAAGATCAGGCGACCTAGCGGGTCGTGCGACAAAACCACCACGGCCAAGCCATCGGCCGGGATATTCCGTATCCAGCAACTGGCAAACATTTGCAGCGTAATACGCCGGTGCTCCATCATGCTGGAACCATAGATTGCTGAGAGCAGCCAGTGGTACGTTTTCCAGTAAGTCGAGCAGAACATCACGTAGGAACACCATGTAGTTGACAGCTGTGAAACGTTCGTGAAGAAAATAATGGTACTACTAGGATATCACCCACAATACCACACCAGATATTAACAACCCACCGTACCTGGTGAGCGTGTTTACGTGTTGCGTGCGAATTGCCCAATGCCCAAACACGACTATTATGGGTGTTGCAGTTACCATGCGGTGTAAACCTTGCCTCATCAGTCCACAAGATCCGGCGGATCAAACTATTATCGGCAGCATGTTGCTGTGGCAGCCACTCACGGTATGCCTTAAGTGGCTGTGGCAGCCACTCACGGTATAATAATGGCTGCCTACAGCATGTTGCTGTGGCAGCCACTCACGGTATAATAATGGTACTACTAGGATATCACCCACAATACCACACCAGATATTAACAACCCACCGTACCTGGTGAGCGTGTTTACGTGTTGCGTGCGAATTGCCCAATGCCCAAACACGACTATTATGGGTGTTGCAGTTACCATGCGGTGTAAACCTTGCCTCATCAGTCCACAAGATCCGGCGGATGAAACTATTATCGGCAGCATGTTGCTGTAGCAGCCACTCACGGTATGCCTGTTTTCGAGGATAATCCTGTGGTAATAGGCCTTGTACCCGTGTGATGTGATATGTCTGCAGGTCTTCGTCGTATAGAACGGGAAGTACGGTACTTTAGTGTGTACCGAACTATCGCCCGATCGCACGGCTGCTGGTCGTTGGCTCGTTTTTTATGAAATCTGGTATGGCGTCCTCGAGAAATGATGTGCTCACAGAGGGTCCAGCGCCACTGTCTACACTTGAACGTGGTGTGACATTGTCTGTGTCGCGCATTCGTGCGTCAAGTCGCCGTATGACCTAGCCGTCCGGGTGCCGTCGTGCTGGGGATGCCTCATTGTAGACCATTTCTGCACAGAATGCTGAACCATGGCATTCACTAATAGGAGATAGATGTCACAATACTCCAACAAACTGTACGACATATCACTACCCACTGTAATGTCAAATATACCAACTCAGTATAAGCTTACCTGCTACCGTTGTCAACCCTTTTAATCCCTACTAGCCGTTTCGTGCAGGCGTACAACTGATGGTTTCACGCCACCACGTCCTTCGAATTTGCATACACACCCCGTGCCACATTTTTAAATGTTCATCGTCCTTTTTTTGTGGTGCAAGGTTTAACGACCACCGTGAGCAACTTAGTGTGCTGTAAGCAGTTCCCCGTCCTGAATCTAGAACCACTCTTTCCAAAGGGTGTCTCTTGTCAGTGCCGTAGGACAAACACAACATCCATGCTTCACCGGGATTCGAATCCGGACCCATTTCGGACAAATGACCAGAAGCCATCGCCTTAGACCACTGCGCCACCGGGGCGGCTTGATTGCCTTGTGATACGTGCGTCTGTATAACTATCAACGTCGCTCTTCAACGAGCATGTGCGTTACCGGATGTGACATCACGAAACTTTTGGCGCGTATATCTCTGCAATGCGACGTTCGATCGGAAATCAAACAACGGTTTTCGTCTTCTTTCTCCACGAGGAATCGTCCGATAGGTTTATTGCGCGGTCGATTCTGATTACCCTCTATATCTGAGAGGAAATGCAAGGTCAAAATGCCACCTTTGAAAAAAAGGACAGAAGATGTCATCAAATGATGGCAGCGTCGTATGATGAGAAAGAATGCAATATTAACAGATACAGTTTTTCATTACAGTACGAAAAGCTTTTTTTTTGTATGTTTTGTTACTGCCCAAACAGGAAAGGAAAATAAATTTAAATGCATTTAACAACAGCTTATGTTCGATTGAACAAACAACAAGTGTGAACCGACTATTGATAAGCTGCCATATGCTCCTGTGTATTTCAATATACTAGGGGAGTAAATGAATTTAGGTAAAATCAGTGTATCAGTTTATGTAACCATTTATTCATTTTTTTAAATGTCTTTTTTTTTTAAAGTAAATTCATTACACGATGTTATATTTGAATACTTGTAAGATGCTGTATTTCAGTGGTGCACAGTCATGGAAAATATATTTAATACTTCACTTTGTTATACAACGTATATTACAAAAGCTTACTTCTCCTAAAACTAAGCAAGGGACATCACGATTATTGAAAACCATTTTGAATTTTATATCGAATGAATTAATATTTAGGATTTAAGGCATTTTTTATTTAAATGATATGATGTTTGAGACTTTCCAAATAGATATATACCTTAATGCAAACACCGGTATTTCATTAATTATTTGAAAAAAATGGAAAACATTGAAGATTTTAGCAAAAGTTTTCTTCGGAGAAAGGTTTGAAGACACCTGCCCTATAGAAAAACTTTCATTCTTTGCAATGAGTGGAGAAGACTGTTTGATGGAATTCTGAAACGCGTATTTCCGAGACGTGTCGTAAACCAGAAACTCTGAGCGAGATGATACTGGATATGGTCGGGTTTCTTAATTTACGACCTGTGCAGAAACCTAGGGCGTAATGCAGCTTAAGCGATTCTTATCACACTGGCATATCAAATTCAAAATTTAAGTGAACATCGTAGCTGTTTTTTCTCCACCAGATTTTGTGCCGTCTTCGGAAGCAGAGAAACAAACTTTTGTATTACTATACTTCGTCATATCCATCGAACTGTGGAAAAGTCAAAGAAATCATCTACTCCACAGTGTTCTGCTTCTTTTAGTGCTTCAACAAACCGTCGATGGACAGAAATACAACCTTCGAATATAATTACAATTTAGACAGATATATATGCATTGATTATCTGGGGATCAAAATACAGTGAGGCGATGGCATATCTCCAACTCCTTCACTTACTTCTAAATGTTCCAAAAGTGGAGTGATAAATTCAGATTTGATGTACGTCACGACTGATGTAACATCAGTTGTTATTGAACCTGTTTTCTGGAGGTTATTTTGCAATGCTGTTAAGGCTCTGCAGACATTACTAGGACGTCAAATCCGCGTCTTCGTTTTGGAATTCCACAAAATATGAGCAGTTCTCGAATTTTCAAATCGGATTATACCATTCGAAGACAGGGACTAACTTATCTGTACTCGAATTACCAATCAATCAAAAAAGTGCATTCCAATAGTACAGACGTTTCTGCAACTGACCAATCTCTTGTGTCTAAATACTTGGAAACATATCCAGTGGACTGCGAGGAATAATTTGCTTATTTGATGACCGAATCTCTATACTTGTTATAATACTGACTTTCGATTTTTTTTCAAATATTCCAGCAAATTTACCGAAACAGAAAATAGAATTTATTTGTCAAATTCTCCGTCGACAAATGCTTTCTTGTTAAGGGCTAAAGTCCAAGTAATTTTGTAGCTTGTTTACGCCATATCGTCATCCATAGTCGAAAATATTTTCAAGTAATGCAGTTGTTCTAACATTTCGGACTTCAGTCATTCACTTTTTCTGGCCCAAGAATGGCAACAAGTAGAGATGCCGTTTCAACGATTTGGCACTACCACTGTCTGATATTTTAATCTATTATTCGATTGTCTCGCTGCAGTGTCATATTGCATTTTAAATAAATATCGTCAATTAAATTGCTTCGTGTTCATCATATGGGGAAGTCATCTACATATTTGGACATCATCAACTTATATATAATTTTGGCAGTAAAGATAGTCGTCTGTCAATCTCACAAAAGAAAGGGATGTGTCTCACAGAGAGCAAAGAAACATTATTTGCATTCAAACGAACATGAAGCGTTGCCATTCAGGTGAATGCCAGTCACCGATTTTGAACAGAATTCGTCTTATACAGAATATCATAGTCAGAAAAGTGACCTATTGTTTCCGAAGCCAAATTGATTTATTAAAGAAATGAATCTGTTTTACTCCGTAAAAACTATTTTAATATTTTATGTACTTTTAAAAATATATGCTAATTATCCGCTTCATTATAAGTGGCTGTAAAATTTAACGATAGTTTGAACACTGTGTAATAGAGTGGAGAGAAAAACACTTTTTTTTTTTAATTTGAAACGTCACCACGTGCAATACTTGCGGTTTTGTTACTGAAATGACCCCCCCCAAATATGAATGACATTATTCAAAATCTTGGGCTTCCCCAAGCACCTCAAAGTTTCAAAGTTATAGGGAAAAATGCTTTAAAAACACCCGCTTTCTCCGTTTTGCAAATATAAGAAAATACTGTGTCACCATGTTATTTAATATCACCTTTGAGTGTATAAACACGGGTAAAATTTCAGCAGACATGAGTTAATTTCTTAGGCTTCCCAAAAGATCTCATGTTTTGTCATATTTCTCTGAAAATGCATATGTTATGTAAATATGATATACACACCAGCCTTACCTAATAGTACAACGTGAGAAGTGAGTTTACTTCACTTGGAAATCAGACTTTTTTTCAAAACTTGGCATCAGCTTCCTGTCCAAAATGTTTGCTCTGATAAATATTTCTCTTGCAAGAAGGACGCACACATGAGCAGAAGGATCTGTTACAATCTTAAGCATCATCTCTACTGCCTGAGAATGGCAGGGTATTTTTTTATATTCGGGGCAAGAACTTGTATATTTACCAGACTGTAGTAATACCAGAAACTCATCGTCTTTCCATTTCCATGTGATGGGAGGCCCAGTCACAATACCCTCTTGCCAGTAGATTACGTCGATGCAATCATTGCTCTGTAAATTCAGCTAAGGAATCCGAAACTTCCTAATGGTAGTTGTTTCTTCGGAAGATTCCCTGGCCCTAATGATACGTCGAAGATCAAGCTCACGGACATACCTGCTGTCGTCAAACAACTTTGCAGCGAGCAAGTTTTCTGCATGGGCAAAGTACGCGTTGTCTTGGACTACTCTTTTTACAACATCCTTTAAATCATCTGAAAGATACTGAAACCGAGGTATAAAAAGCTGCAAATTTCTTGGACCATCTTTACAGGTACCGTTACATTTGATCGTTAACGACGATGGTGCATATACTTTCATTATGCAGGTGGCTAATGAGACAAGTTGTGGTGTTGGATCACGAGTTCCAACATACAAACGCAGAATGTGATTTGCAAGGGTCAGCCAACGGGAATTTGCAGGTGTTCCAAATCCCGATTTGGCAGATCTTGAGGGCAATCACCTGCGACGACTGTCTTACAAATTTCTCACAAATAAAGTTTATTCGAGCTAAGATCTTCAAAGTTTATGCCAGACTGAAATAAAAAATTCAATTTTCTGGAAATTAACGATAAAAATTTTTGCACACGTCTTCAGGAGCTTTCCAATAAATCCACTAAATCCTCTTGAACCTGATGTTTTCTGGTCTAGTGCTTCAGTGAGGTGGCATAAAGGCAGTTCATTAAAATGAAGTTGACATATAATAATCCAGTGCACGGGAAAATTGACCTTATCTTCAAGGCGCCTAATTATACCTGCATTTGTGCCGGTATTAGTCACTTCCGTCACTTCCAATAATGACAAACTTAGACAAGTCAAAGGCTTTCTGGTCCACTTAGCTGAAGATATGGTCGGAAATGCCCTTTGCACTCCTGCTCTTCGGTGCAAAATGTCCCAAATAGACCAAACCCGGTTCTTCAACAACTGTAATATGCACCTTCCATTCGTTTCCTTTGTGCCACTTGCCATCGTCTGTCTGTGTATTCGTAAGAGTTTCACCCATTCTTCCGTCCAAAAATAGAGCTACAATATTGCGAGCAGTCAAGTTTACCTCATCTTGAATTGTTCGACGGATCCGTTTCCTTTCTCGTCGTATTTAATCCAGATCAATAAGAGGTGCATTACATTCTTTTGACTGAACCTGTTCACTTACATCATGAAGAACGCCGACGCAAGAACGGCTGCCGCTCGATTGCTGATGCCTCGCCTATCGCACTTTCTAGAAAATAGCAGACAGTGTCCTTTCACGCTTCGGTATTGAAGAGCGATGTGGAGTGAAAACATAATCTTTCTCCGATGCCAACAAATGACTAGGACCCGGCTCGTCTGGTTTTGCTGCAGAATTAGTATTTGTATCCTCTACTGAAGTATCATCATCGACTCGCAGGGTTGATTTTAGTGATGCAGTTTTCTGTAATTTCCTACGGACATGTTCTTCATTATCACTCTTTCCAGTTGGATCTTTTCTTCAGTACACTGGTGGTTTTTGCGTCAAGCCCGACTACTATCATTATTTTGTTTGGTCTCTGGTCTATTAGAAAGTCTCGCTCTTTTAAGGGTACTTTTTTTCAGAGCTTGCAGGTTTTAAAACATGCACTTGCACGAGCATATGTCAAAGATACATTGTGAATCTGCGCGAAAATGTTCAACCTTATTCCGGTAGGTTTCATACATTTTTCCATCGTGTTTTTTCGGCTTTTGGATTTCAGTGTTGTATGCTGTAATACGCTTTACAACTGATTTGGGGAACGATGTCGGAAGAGATGCTTTCTTCCATACATTCAGCACTTTGTCCGCGACAATATTTGCCATTTCTTCTGCAGCAGGCCCATAATTTGCACTTTCCTGCTTAAGACTATTCCTCACAAGGTAGTAATGGCACGTTACATCTTCGTACGTAGGCAACAGAATGTCATGGATCTTCTGATAACTCTCGAGGATAAGGCAATCAGCTTTATTTCTCAGGTTTATTGCTTTTTTCAGCCATCATAAATTGTAGAACGACAAAATGAAAATTCCGGTACCTCCAATCAAAGTCATTAGGAGTGAAAGAAACTGTTGCATCATTATGACGCACCACTAGCCAACACTCTCTCCCAAAGGGATCTGTGCGACTCTGATGAGATGACTCAGCGAGTTCGCAAAAAGAGCTGCGCTGTGATGGAGGTGGTGGGGTGAGGTGAAGAAAGTAAAAACAAAGGAGAGCCCAAGGTCGAAAGTTATGCATCTGAAAATCAACACGAGGTTTCTAGAAAGTATGAGAGGAAGGATTGTTAATGTTAAGCCCAAATTGATAACGTTAAGGCTGCTGTAGAATAACACGATCCGTTGCCATGCTTCTTATCATGCCATTTTGACTAACATTTACCTACTTTAATGGATCTGGGGAAACCTAATAAATTAACTGACGTCTGCTGAACTTTTACCAGTGTTTATACATTCAAAAGTGATATTAAATAACATGGTGACACAGTATTTTCTTATATTTACAAAACGGAGAAAGCGGGTGTTTTTAAAGCATTTTCACCTATAACTTTCAAACTTCGAGGTTCTTGGGGAAGCCTAAGATATCAAATAATGTCATTCATATTTCGGAGGGTCATTTCAGTAACAAAATCGCAACTATTGCACATAGAGACGTTTCAAATTAAAAAAAAAGTGTTTTTCGCTCCACCCTACTGCGTATTAAATAGAAAAGGCGGTAAACGAAATACACCGTGAAAGGAAACTGCTGATTTGGGCAATTTCATGAATAACTCCTTCGTATATCTGTGTTTCTAAAACGTTGCCATCTAAGGCAGAATGCCGACATTTACATCCAAATCGACGTCTTAATTAAAATTAGATTGTATTTGGACCTAAACTAGATTATATTTTGAAGTACCTCTTCAGTCACAGAATTATTATAACTAGTGAAAGTTTTAAAATGTTACTCCACGAACGAAGGGAAATTATGTAGAAAACTGATCTCTCCCTTTAAAGCATCAGTCGCTGGAAGGATTCGTACCTATGCTGTACATTATCGGTGATTTAAAACGTGAAACGGCTAATACGGAAGGACTGATTTGAGCTGGGGTATGATATCTCTTTTTTCATTGATTGGGTGCTTTAGACACCTGTTCAAAGCGAAAGGTTTGACTTACAATAACAAATAAAGAAAGGCAATGTAATTTATATAAAATAAAAATAAATAAAATACTTTATCATAATTTTTAAATTATATCTGACTGAAGATGAGAATTAAATTAATTTTCTTCTTTTGCAGACCTAAGGCTGATCGAACAGAAAATATAAACTCAACACTATGTGCAACTAAGAAGAGAACAAAACTAAAACACCCTGGTTCAACGTAACTACTTTGTATATGAAGGAACGTAGCCATTTCAGAGTAACTTTAATGTGTTGGTAAAGACTTCAGTAAAATGAGATAAAGGACTTACACTCTCCAGTCAGACATATTGCCTTTGATAACAAATATATATATATATATAAGTATATGTAAGGTATATATGAAATAATCTGTGTGTCTATAAAAATAATCGAAAATATCGTCGCGATTCTCGTCGCCAGAATTCTACACGGAATATTTGTAGATTGCTGACAATTTCTGAACGATAATGATAATCGTAACAATATGTAAAATAACTATTTAAAAAAATGAAATGATATAAAGATTCGATTAATATAAAGATTTACTTTCTACACACAGTCGGATATGAACACATTCATACAAAATCACAGGATGACCGTTTTTCGATTTTTCTGCGCTATCTGTGTTGCTTGTATCCAGAACAAACAGCAAGATTCAAAATGGCATCCCGCATGGTGTGTTCAACCTTTACCCATAAAACGGAAAACCTTTCTCCAGCTGTAACAGCGGATACAACAGAGTGAAAAGAATTCGGCCAACGGGCTTAGTTAAAGATTAACTAGATTGTCCAGTGGTTAATAAGTGTGTTGTGAGCAGAAAAACACTTATTTCGTTAGTTGATGCTTATTACAATAAGCATAATTCCCAACTATGGTAATCGTTACGTTTACATAGTAGGACCATTACCTTTACCAGGGGCCACTTTCTTATGGATTCACGGTTTCTTTTATACTTGAGCAATTTCTGTTGAGTATCCCGGATCAGGGATGTAAGGTGAGGTGATGCGCAACATCACAGCCTCTTTTTCACAAATGTAAACCCCGCCTTCTCGCGGTGCATCATGTTCCCACTGAAGGGGCCCTGACGACCGCTAATAGTGGTATAACTATACCATCGAGATTAGAGGAAATGCTATCCAACACTCACCAACCCGCTTGGCCTGCGTGATGAGTTATGGACAAAACCCCTCTAAATTGACTCCAGAACTTAAATCTTGACCCTCAGTCTCCGGCCCCTGGAATGTACCTGGCCAAGGCAGCGGCCAGTGCGACATGAAGGCAGAGTGTGCGAAGAATCACTGGAGGACCGGAGTAGGCTGCCATTTGATGCTGACCATGGCTATTTACAATAGACGCTCCCTATCTTCTGATTCAAGACTTATTGAATTGGAAGAGGAACTACAAAGGATCAAGTGGGATGTCGTCGGGCTAAATAAGATAAGGAGAAAAGGAGAAGATCTCATTGAACTGAAAAGAGGACATCTCTTCTACTATCCTGGGTCAAATACTGGCAGAACTAGTGGTGTTGGATTTATAATAAACAACAAACTGAAGGAAAAAGTTGTGGAAGTAGAAAGTTCCTCTGACAGAGCTGCATGACTCGTTATCCAACTCTCGAGAAGATACCATGCTCAGATTATTCAAACTTATGCACCCACCACAAGTCATCCTGAAGAAAAATTTGAAGAATTTTATGAGGAAATTAGTCATCTAAATAATAAAGACAAGAAGCACTTAATGATAACTTTGGGAGATTTCATTGCAGAAATAGGGCAACGGCAACAGAATGAAACTTCAGTTGGTAAATTCGGTCACGGAAATAGAAACCAGCGTGGAAATACTCTCGTAGAGTTTGCACAGGCAGAAGAAGTTTTCATCATGAACTCCTTTTTCAAGAAAAAGCCGCAAGGGAAATGGACATGGAGGCATCCTAAAGGATGGACAAGTTAAATTGATTTTATTATGTGTAAAAAGAAATTTGTCATGGAAGACTGCAGTGTGCTGAACAAGTTCAACTGAGGTAGTGACCACCGAATGGTAAGATGTAAGATGCACCTCAAGGCTAAACTCGAGCGTGGTAAGCTCATAAAGCAAACAAAGTGTATTGACGTGACCAACCCTACAAAGCATCGCAATACCTTCAAATTGGAGCTGAAAAACAGATTTTCTGATCTAGAAGGTCTAACATGAGAAGAAGTGGACATCTCTGAAGGTACCAGAAAAGTAACCAAAGCTCTTATGGAAACAGCAACAAGATTAGTTGGGTCTAAGAACAAGTTGCATATGAACAAATTATCAGGAAAAACCAAAATGTTAATGCAAAAAAGAAGAGAGATGAGGACAACTAAAGAAGATGTGACTTCCAAAGTGGAATATATAGAGCTATGTAAGACAGTACGAAGAAGTATCACTGAAGACGTAAGGAAATTCAATTGTGAACTAGTGAGGAAAGCAATTGAAAAAAACCAAAGCCTAAAAATAGCAAATGGGCATCTCATTAAGGGAAGAAAACAGATTAAGGCACTGAGAAAAAGATATGATTCTGAAACAAGAAATAGAGGCGAAATTTTGACAAGAGTAAAATATTTCTATTCCAAATTATATGAAAGAAATGATACATGTACTCCAGACATCATGAAAGGTACCAGTACCAGAGTTATTCCAGTCCTCCCAGCAGATGTTGCACTTGCAATCAAAAACATGAAGCGGTGGAAAACTCCATGAGAAGATGGAGTTACTGTAGGCATCATACAAGAAGCAAGTGGAGAAATTGAAACAATACTCGCCCAAGTTTTCACTCGATGCCTTAATGAAGTGAAGATTCCTGAGGATTGGAACAATGCTACAATAATCCTGCTACATAACAAAGGTGACATTGAGGATATCAGGAACTACAGACCTATCAGTGGTTTATAAAATCTTCACTAAAGTTCTTTCACACCTCTTGAAGGTAACACTGGACATGGCTTATCCGAGAGAATAAGCTGGATCTATAGTGCTGTAGCACTATAGATCATATCCACGTACTGAGAGAACTAATTGAAAGAGCGAGGGAATATGAACTTCCATTGTTCATGGCTTTTATCGATTATGAAAAGGCCTTTGATTCAGTGAAATCATCAGGAGTTACAATGGCTTTGAAATCCTGCGGTGTTGAAGATGCATACATTAATATTATTAATAACATCAACGAAAATGCAGGTCCAAGACTCGGCTATTTGAGAATACAGCACACATAAAATTTAAAAAGGGAGTGAGAGAAGGTGACACCATATCTCCCAAGCTCTTTAATGCGACACTGGAAAATGTCTTTCAATCACTGAACTGGGAAAACCAAGGAATAAAGATTAATGGAGATTATCTAACTCACCTTCGTTTTGCTGATGACGTAACCATTTTTGAAATTACCCCATCAGAGCTGCAGAGTATAATCCAGGAACTTGCTGACAAGAGTAAAGAAGTCGATTTAAAAATGAACTTTCAGAAGACAAAAGTGTTGTTCAACGCTTTTACATGAAATGAAGATTTGTCGATTGTTGGAGAAAAGCTATAGATGACAGACTTGTACGTTTATCTTGGACAGCAGATATCAAGTGAGGGTCACATCATTGGGAAATTATTCGGCGTATAAAACTTGCCAGGAGAGCGTTTCGAAGAAACAGCATAATTTTCAAGAGCAATGTGCTATTATTTCTTAGAAGAAAAGTGTTTGATTAATGCATCCTGCCAGTGCTTAAGTATATTTCAGAGAGGTGGACATTAACTAAAACAGACATACAAAGATTGAGGACAACTCAAAGAGCATGGCGAGGTGCATGCTGGTGTAACCAGGAGAGATAAGAAGAGGAATTCGTGGATAAGAAAAATGACACGAGTGGAAGGCATCATGATGAGAGTAAAATCTTTGAAATGGCTATCGGCTGGACATACTGCCAGAAAGACAGACCATCGATGGACATTCGAAATTTTAGATTGGATTCCGAGGAACAGGAAATGACCCAGAAGAAGACCACATGGAAGATGCGTGGATGAAATTCGAAAATATGCGGCAGTAACATTGAGGAGACTGGCACAGGACAGACCGTTGTGGAAAAGGTTGGAAACACCTTCGTCCAGCAGTGGATTGAAAATTGTTGACAATGGTGATGATAATGAAGATCCCGGCTCAGAAACTTCTGGAAGGCTTCCTCAGTAAATACCTCATGTTACATAATGTGTCTGCGCGGAAAGGTGATTACATGTTAACAAGAACAATATATGCTGCACATGTGGGTCATGAGCAGGATGTTGGGTCAGATCATGTCAAAACTTCAGGAAACAACTTTGTGTCCCAGCATTCCATACAGTAAGACTAATCAGCAGGTATTGAAGAATCCCGTAGCCTCCTCGGCCATGAGATCTGACTCCTGTTGATTACTTGTTGAGCCATTTTGATTTCATGTAACATCCTGACCATTGGAGGTGTTTGTTAGTGAGAGGGGAAACGGTGCCTTTAACCGTCGATACGAATTTTGTAATAATAATTTATTCTTCTCTGAACAGCATCTTATTAGCTAGAAACGGGTAGAACAAATTTCGTGCAGGATGATCGTCATTGTGAATTTTATCAACTAAAAAACCGAATATTTCCAATAGTATTTTTCGAAGAAATGGTATTAAATATTATAAATGCGAAAACCAGAATTGAATGCATTTACGTCTTTTATCTGCATTACTGTGTATCGTCAAAAGACAAAGGATTGTGTATCGATCATTGTTCTCACACTGTTATAATTTGAAAAGAAAAAAAAATTTGAAATCGAACCACTAGCTGAACATATTTGGCGCTCAAAGACAGACGAATGTTTCGACATTGGTACAGTGCTTATAGAAAGAACTGAAGATGATAAGTATCGGTATTTGGACCAAAATTTTCCTGATTCAATGCTACTGTAAAATAACAATAGCAAATGGCTATCCGTGTACGTGCGTCAGAAATCCTCTGGTGTCTAGCCGGAACCATAACCGCTGGTCAGTCTCTAACAGCGCAGAACGACGGGAGACATGACACAAGGTCTATGAACAAGCATAGCCTGAATTTCGCCGTAGTCTACACTTCATCACCACTTGTCACCATAAATGTCAATCTGGAATTAACGGAAATTTAAATATTTATGTAACATAAAGTAGGAGGCCATAAAACGAGAACATTTTTAATCTCCTTATGGAAATATACTCCTGCTGTACGTAAAATGAAATTTCAGTGTACGGTAATTTAGTACGCTTTCAAGAAAATAATTACTTTTCTGTTGTTCAATATTTTACTTAAGAGATAACAGTCAATATTTCATATTTTTTACACTCCTTTAGAATTTCATTTATGCTTTATATTAAATGATTTTTTTTACAATTGTTTTCTTAAAACCATGGAATTGTGTGTGAATTCCAATAATCGATGTCTTGTTTCCCAACCCTGGCAGAGAAGCGCACACAAGAATCTAATTAGTTTATAATTCACTTCTCTCTATCTGATTCTTGTTACAGAAAAAGGTTTGCACGACAATGCCCGAAGCACTAGCATTTATATATTATCAAGCATTTGTAAGCATGTATTTTGTAAGTGAGAAAACAAAATGACGTTTAGAAATAATTAAACCAAGGTTTTTCATTATTTATTTTAACCCAGGCCAACGGTTGCGTTGCTGGTTTGTCTCCATTTTCCCTCACTAGTTATGATTTCGTAAGCAAGTCGTTTAGAAATGATTTGATGCTCTTGAATTACAAGGCAGAACAACGGAGCCGGCGCGCGCCCTGCACATTTCAGATTCCCATGGTCCCACACGTTCATACTTCATAAAAATCAGCACAGATATATGTATTTCTTGAACTAAATATGTAATTTGTACTTATCTTCCATTCATCCTAAATCAATAGCAATTAAAGCAAAGAAAAGGGACGAGCTTCCTATAACGTTTCCTACTGCTTCACAAGAATTGCTCCAGTTTACCCGCAGAAGATGGAACAGATTATTTCTCAATATAACAATGCTTTGGAATCATTCTCGTTTCCAAAATATATATATATTTTTTGGATCGACCCTTAAACCAAATGGTTCTGCATATTTAGCATTCAAATTTGTCAACCGCTAATGGTGAACCACTCATAACCTGTAAAGCGTGAGATCAGTAGTTAATCAGAGCAAAGGAAGCATGTGTGAACAATAGTTTGACGTGATGATGAGGATGTTTTCTGAAACCTACGGATATCATGTCATAATATTTCTATTTTGTCTTTTCTTACGTTGCTGATACATCGAAGTGTGTGTTTACCTGTTTCATATTTTAAATTAATAGGTACATTCATAACCTGCTGGGCTATCGAAGATATTGGCATCGAAGAAAACTGGCTACAAATTATGAATCGTTGTTAGAAATTACTTTTGAAGTTATAGCTTCAAGTTTACTGCATGGGTCATAATACTGCGCAAATGTGAAACTGAATTGGACTTCTATTCGCAAAACAATAAGCAGAACATGCATGTTCTTTTAGAAAAGTGTACTGCTCAAGATACACATTTTTTCGTGTAATTACTCCATCAACGTGCAGGAACATTTCCACAGAAAAATATTTCTTCATACAGATTGTAAAACACCTTTGACAGTAACAGTACACACAGTTATCTCATCTCAGTGAACACCTATATGAAGTCCTATTTTTCAGGAGAAGTGTTCAGATTTTTTTTTAAATGTCCATGTACAGCTACGGCTGCTGAATATTTCACACAGCGGAGAGTTATCAGATTGTTTATTACATTGACATTTCTAAATAGGACACATAAATTTTCTGCTTCTCACGTAAAATGTGGATTTGTTTATCTTTAAAATTGTCATGAGCAGCCATGACTCTTCATAGCTTCTCCAAGCGAAAAAAATACCCAATTGTCATAATGACATGACGAAACAAGCCATCTATAAAATTTTATTTCAGCTAATTAATAACAAGGAACTCTAGACGAATTATACCTAAAGTAATAGAACTATACTAGCAATACAAATTTCTTGGCGTTGAATATCAGCCAGAATTTTTTTTTCAAGGAAGGTAGACAGCGAACTGCATTTTGCAAGCTCGTGGCTTTTTGCAGGAAGGTACTCCGTAAACTGCAGTTCGCCGTCTCCCTACCTTAAAAAGCCAACTGGTTGATGTGCGAAAGCTTGGAAACTTTGATTTATATCCTACGCCAAGAAATTCAGATTACTCGTATAGTTACACTATTTCAAGTGAAGTTTAGCTTTTTACTTTTCCTACGCTTTTCAATGACAATTTGTTTCTAAATAATGTTGATTGAAAATCAATTTTAACTACAAAATACACCCGGCAGATCCAGTATGACAGATATGTTCTGCTGTTTTTCTGAAAATATATGAAATCTCCAAAAGTTAGGCTTTTCACACTAGTACATTTGGTCTTTTAAACATACTTGTATTATTGCAAATCTGTAAAATTACTAAATCATACGCCAAAATAGCATCATTCAATAAAGTTTCAATTAATTTCCTATTGCCCATAAGATATACATATGATGTGAAACACTTCCTGGAAATCAAATACGACATGAACATGAGACGGGGTTTCCTTTGGAAACTTAACTGTATCTTTAAATTTTCGCATAACATTTTATGCGCACTACTCAGTAATTTATTGCAAATATTTTATTTAGGCATCCACAAGCAAGAATTCCTGGGTAAGGTAAAGATGCTCCTTTATGTTCAAATTAAATTTGGTATTCTGCCAAATAGTATGAAATTTTTACTTGTTTATTATCTAAAAGGATTGTTTTCAATTATATTATATTTATCTTCAGGTATTAGAACTAATTAAAACTTCTAGGGATATTCGTCGGTTCAATTGTGAAGTGATTCCTTATTTTTTCTATCCCCCCCTCGGCTGTATCCACAGTACCGCTTCTAATAAATTCGAATAATCTGAAAAACATGCAAATGTTGAGCAATGAACTTATGTACAATACGTCATTTTGCAAACATATGGACTACATATAATCTAGGTTGAAAGCATCTTCATATTCTATGACGGATAGGTATTTCCGTAATCAACTGAGCAGCAAGCACTCCAGGACAATAGATTTGCTCAATTTCTGTTGTTACACACACAGTCCAGTCACTTTATTGTGACCACCTCCTACTTTTAATGTCAACAGCGAGTGCCCAATGAAAGAAGGCACATGTCGTGAGCTGGCTTGAAGGGTATATAAGATGCTTTAGACGTTCTAAAAGCGTATAATTGGTTGCGGTCATATATAAAAGGAACGATTTATCAGATTTGCATAAAGACATGATTTTCGGCTTTCGGGCCAATGGTGGCAGTATTTCTGAAACAGCGCACTTTATGAAATGTTCACGTGCTCTGTGTTTAAAGTGTATCGTGAGTAGAGAAATGGCTCCATTACGAATGAGCGAGATGGAAACTGCGGAGCACCACGTGCAATTGATATGAGAGGAGAACGTCGGCTTCGAAGGTGTGTCAGGGATGTACAACAAACTACAGTGTTGCAACACACTGGCCGAATGAGCCGAGAGCTGGCGGAATTGTGTCCTAAACGACAGTTCCGCGAAACCTGTTGCGTATGGGAGTCCAATGCAGACGGATGATCACGACACCTTTGTTAACGAAGCTGCATCGGCAGAAAATGTTTACATCTGCACGGCAGTATCGGAATTGGACCTCCGTTGATTGGTAAAGGATTGCCTTCTCCAGTAAGTCAGGTTTTTTGTTTCACAGAACGGATGGATGTTGGCGTATAAGGCGAGAAACATCGGAGAACAAACACTTTTCAACCATTGCTGGAAGAACACAAGCTGGTGGGGGCAGCATTATAGTCTAGGGAACGCTTTCGTGGCATCCTTTGCTTACACTTATTCCTGTGGAAGGCACTACGGGCCAAATTCGTTATGAATCAATACTTGCTGATCACGTACACTCATATATTTGAAGTTTTATTGCGAGATCAGATAATTGTACACTCATATATGCTAATTGTATTCCCTGGGGCGGATGGGATCTTCCAGCAAGACAATGCGGCGTGTGACACATCTACAAATTTCGGAGAGTGGTTGGAAGAGCACGATGAAGACTTCAAAGTATTTCCATGGACCCCTAATTCCCCAGACGTAATCCCAATTCAGCATTTGTTGGACCACCTCAATCATGTTGTGTCGCTTTATGGATCCTCCACTTCGTACCCTCCAGCAGCTGTCAGACGCACTTTAGTCATCATGGCTCCACATACACGTGAACACCTTCGAGCACCTTATTGAGTCACTCCCAGGCCGTCTAGCTGCTGTCCGCGCTGCACACGGTGATTACTCTGGATTTTAGCTTGGGTCACAATAATGTGACTGGACCGTGTATTTTATTTTAATATAATACTGGAGTAAGCAGGTTTTTTGTAGAGTTCTTTGCATTGACGACCGGGAAGCTTTTTCGGCTGTAAAGAAATGACTCGGGGCCAGATAAATGGCCTTATATCAGCCAAAGGGCATAGTTTCAGGGTCGAAAAAGTGGCCGCAACACGGCTGGAAAGAGACAACGTGCTCATCTGAAAGCTTTGGTGTCCCTTAACCTTCGTTGTTCTAAGTGGTCATTTAAGAAACGGATTGACACAGATATGTTTTGACTGATTTCCTGTTGATACGACTATAACAATGGTTCTGAGCCTAAAAAAGGACAGAGAAGACACAGTGAAACCTCGGCCATCATTTTTCTATTGTTTGGTCTGCAAAATCGTATAAACGTAAAAAAAAAGACATATAAAAGGTCATTTCAAACAGTTAATAGCTTTCATCTAATTTATGCTTTTAAAGAATATAAGGTATTCCTTAGTGATATATTTAAAGGCAAATTGGCAGCGAAAGAAGTCAAAGCGTTACGATTTACAATATACACTCATCATCTAAAAATATTACACACAGAAAGAACCAACCAACAGGAATGAAACTTGATGGGTATGTTTGAGATCATGAGACGTGCAAATCATTCAAGTGTCATGCTCCGCCGCGCATGTGACGCAAACAAGGATGGATGGTAGCTCTGTGATTGACCGGCTATATAAGGTCGTCCCGTTGAACGCGCTTGCCATGCTGACTCGTGCTGTTTTAATGGTTGCATCATTTGCAAGTGAAGCATACCGTGGAAGAAAGTTTGCCAGCAATTTAAGTATTTGGAGGTGTTCGAGAGTATCCACACCTTCTGTCTCCAAGACGTGGGATGTTTATGGAGTGCATTAATAAAGGCACATGATATCACTTCGTCTGCTGTTGGTTATTGGTAGTGTCGTGTTTTATATTCCTTATCTGCACACCCTCGCAGCGCCACATGTTCACCTATCAGCCTTTTATGAAACTACAATCCCTCCTCCCACCAATCATTTCCCCATGGTCTGACATGTATATCCTCCAGATTTGGGGCCGTTACGTCCAGGAGTTCTCTCTCCGCACCGTTTCAAACAGGGATACTTTAATTTGAAACAACCTGTATTTACAAAAAAAGAAAGACTGAACAATCATCCTGTGGTCTTGAGACAGGAGTGTGCGGTGGGCTTCTGTTGTCGCCTTGTGTCATAGAACAGACAATAAAGGACTTGATGGCAGAGGTAATCTCTTCGGACAGGTTTGTTTTGCACCCTGCTGATTGAGAAGGAAATAGCAGTTGCTTTGCCGGAAAAGCCGAATTTCCGCCCCAATGGGAACATTTAATGTTCCATGATAGGGATGAGTTTGGACCCATAATCCCTGCAGGTTCGGTGGATTTTTGGTAGACATTTTTTCGCGTAGACCCGTTGCTTAAACGGTTAAAACCTAATTTCTTACTTATTATTTAATCCCAAAGGGATAACACAGCTTAGCATATCATTAAAACTGTGGTATGAAGCCATATTCACTATGAATATGGTTTGTCTGGCTGAATTCTAAACAAAAAAGCATTTATCTAAAAAAATGGCATTTTGTCTCTCCCAGATAATTCCGTAGAGCAGACAAAATTTGATCGTTCGTTTTCCCATGATAATTATTTAAATTATTACTCTTATTTTTTAAAGGAATTTGTGATTTCCTTCGGCTTTGAAATGACCATTTAACGAATTGATGATAGGTTTTTGATGCAGGCAGCTTCCGAGTGACTGATGTTATTTGGATGTTGTAACATGTTATCACTCCAATAAAAATTATTAATGGATGTAAAGCCGTACATAAAAAAATTAGACTGAATGCCTTCATTCTTGGATTTCATACATGGATTCGAAATTAATTTACAACTGAACCGGAATCACAGAATTCTGGATTGTATAATACTTGTTTTACTGAATTTCATTATTCTGTTTAGTAGGAATATCAACTGGGACTCATTGCTTTCCACTGCAATGTATTGTTACGTAGAATATTCAGAATTAATACTTTCTTGGGTAATTTATTTGGAAAATAAAGAATTTTGTTAACACCAGTTCGCAAATCACACTATTAAAGCTTATCGTGTCCTGTACGTGTGTGATACGTCCGCCTTGTAATAAAGAGCAATTGGAATAAAAACAAAATTTTTAAGGAAATTGTCATTAGATAGTACATTTTGAACTATGAGGCCATGTCGTAACCTCAAATAGAATTGTATGTTTTAGCAATTTAAATGTTTTTCTCGTTTTCATATATTCCAAAAGAATTAGCCTGGTGTAGTATCAGGCCCAGGTTTTATAACATAGTGTAAAATATCGTGCACCTCAACGCAAATATTTGATCATTTGTTTCTATGTGAATACGAACTTTACCTGGCAATTCTGAAGAGCAATTTCGTGAGATTTCTGTGAGATAAATTTGCGTTCCGCGGATCGCAGTGTTACCTGAGATGTAGATCGAAGCTACGTAACTTATTATCGCAAACACGTAGGTCGCATGTATTTGCCTTTCTGTTAATGTAATAAATATATTACATATTTCTTCCAATTTGCCAGAGGGATTTTTGAAAACGTTAATTACAAAAAATTGTGTGATACGAAACTGAATGAAGCAGATGTTTCTAAAAACGGTAAAATGAAACGTCAATTGAAAACTATGAACGATATTATATTTCCCTAAACACCAAGTGTCCCGGTTTTCTAACAAATATGGTGCACAACGAATCTTAAATTAAGATCAATGACTAGAAGTACTATATTTTTAAGAAAAATTAGTAAAAATTGTTCTGTTAATGAATATCTGCTTGGACTACGATGAAGTGAATGCAATTAGGTGAATCCCAAGAAACCCGATTCCAATAGTAAAACTGAATGCTTAATGGTACAGAATAAGTTGAAGATTAGCAGATCTATAAAATAGATTAAATTTAAAATTCAATTTGCTAAAATATTTGAGTACCCAGTAGTTCTTGCCCTTGCTGTATCTTTTCAGTATCCCGTGCTCCAAGGGATTGCAATTCTGTGAAATTTACATATATATTTATGTGCAAACGTGTGTGTAAATGTAGATTCTTCAGAAGTATTCTTTCTTGTTGAATATTATAGATTTCATTTTATCTATTTCTGTGTATCTAATATAATTTTCCTAAGACCATTCGAAAATATTCTAAATCTCTTTGGGACTGACACTTAGTGTGCTTTTAGTTTTTAGTTTCAGTATTTGTAACTAGCCGAAATGCCTAAATACTCGAATTTATATTAAACATAAATAAAAAATATATAGGCACACAAGTAACGATAAATAAAATAAAAACAACACCTAAATTATCAAACTTTTTGAAGATGCATTCACAGTTTCGATAGCGAAAAATCCTCTGTAGTGCTGAGTGGAACGTATAGGAGAGAATTGGTTTAAAATACTTCTGCCTTGATATCAGCAGCGCTTTACACATCTGCAGCGAAGTTGTAGCACAGGAAGAAAGCGAAAGGTTTGGCAGATTAAATTGTTATAATGAATTTTTCTCAATAAATTATCAAACTTTTAGTGTGAGTGCTTGAAGAAAGACATAATGTCACAAAGCTTATTCTAGATCAGTCGATAACTTACTTTATATACTAGTCAAATATTTGTATATATATATATATATATATTGAAGAATATTTCTGTATATTTGTAAGACTATAACGTAACTGCTGAACAGTGCGGTCGTTTTTTAATCCTACACGTATGTATGTGTATGTATTAACGTTATTTTCCTCGTAACAACGTAGAATTAATTCACATATACTCTGTGTTAGTACGAAATTTATTAAGATTACTTAGTCTCTTTCTCTGCAGTGATCCCACATTTAAAAATACAATTTCAACTTCAAGTGATTGATGCAATTCTAACTCACAAAATGTGATTAATTGTTCATAAACATTTCATATTTGTTAACATTTCTACACTCACCTTTTGCACAGTGTTAATAACGAGAGAGCTTGTTCTTCAGTAAAAAACGGTTCAAATTTGTATATATATATATGTATATATATTTGTGTAGGTGTACAATTGAAGAGAGGTGCTTCATTTCAGCTGGCTTATTAATACAAATCGGTTCGCTCCCTAAGAAAAACAACCGATGTCTCAATATAGAGATGAACTTTCTGAAAACCTGGCTATCCTCACAAGATTGAGCAAAAAGAGGGATGGCCAAGATTTATACAAGAGTCACATCTGGGATAAAAGTTTACGTGTATGCCATTACTGTGCCAAAAAAAAGGTCGCCTACCTAACGTATTCCATAAACTGTCCAGACTACTGCGCTGAAAACAAATGGATTATCAGTCCGTTATTGAACAAGCGTCACCAAAACTGTACTTCTTTTTGTCTGCGGAGCGGATCTTTACGTATGAGTAAACCAATGAACATCCATGTGCTTTGTGATCCCGAAGTGTTATCCTTTTATCTATTTCATTTGATTTATATATCAGTGATTTCTCTCCAGACTATAGATCATAAAGCTGATTCAACGGGAATATGCGTAACCAGCTCACAAATCATCTACTTAAGTAAAAATAACCTTTCTCCGTCTTCTTACTTGAGGCAACAAGTTTTGAATTTATCCTTCAAAATTCAGGCAAAAGATTTTTACGCCCGATATCAAGGACTTGGTTTGCATTTCACCTAAGCGCTGTTAGTAAAGGCCGCCAGTTTAATATGTATCTCTCCAAATCTCCGCTAAATTCGTAATTCTTGGTATCTTAGCATTTCCTCCGAACTCAGCAGAGGGATACATGAAAATACGTAGCTTCCTATCCAGCGGGGTCCACGGTATCAATTCGCAACATGTGGCGAGTTTGTGTCTTAGTAATGAAAGTTCTACCAAATGCAACAACTGAAAGTGGACGAAAACACATAAAATTTGCGAAAAATCTGGAAGAAAATGGTGTGTCAATATCATCCAGAACATCCAGATTGTATTTATCATTTGCATATCGCTCCAACGGTTGTCGTCACACGTCAGAGGCGAACAAATTAATGGCTTCGAATACAAAGCATGCAAGAGCCATTTCCAGCTTTCAAGATGATGCATTGGATTACATAAATTCCTTCATATCCTTTCTTCGTGTATTGGGTATCACTTCTTATGGAATGTTCCCATTGATATCAATGCTTGAATTTCTTTTGTTCCTTAAGGTTTTGTGATTTAATATCCACGCTGCTTCAATATAGGTGTTTGATATTTGTAATTACTTGATTTTCCAGGCTGGTATGACATTTAATTTCTAAGCCAATATTGACATACTTCTTCCCAAAAAATAAACTTGATGAACATGAACTGGTGGCGATCAACACCAGATGAATTTGAAGATACAAATAACAATTTTAAAAAATGAAAAAGGGATAACAGTGCAAGAAACTAGAAACAATATCTAGTAAGCTGTCTGAAAATTCCAAATAATCATGACTGACAATTTGAAAAAAAACTTTCTAAGTCAGCTCAAAGATTTTTATAGGAAATATCCCACTGATACGTTTTATTAAACCAGAAAAATTAAAAGTCTGACGTTGGGAGATTTAAGAACCGGGCGTAATTTAATACATATTTTTTTCTGACAATAAATCGTTTCGATATCACATCGATGTTAGTAGAAATAAAAAATGAACTTTTCCAATTTTGGAATGATGAGAGACATTCCGTCTTTTCATTGTGCTCAGAGTTTGGATGTAGAATGCTGAAAACAAAAAGTTAAAGACAAAATCATCGCAAACTTGAAAAAGCTGCTTTTAATTCCTAATTTATTTTTCTAAGGATGGTGGAAATGTCCTCCACAAATATTATGTAGCAACTCACTTTTCGCGAAAACAACTGTTTTAATCTTTGGTATTTGCTGAACAGACCGATATAAGAAAATACAGCCAAATGCCTGTAAGACGAACACCAAATATTCAGTTTCTTTGTATGAGATATTCCACATAAATGAATTTTTGAAGGTTTATTAGGAAAAGTTATTTCTCTAAATACCTACTATTTATTTCCATAGAGACTTACAGAATCAGTAACATGGAATTAACTTCTTGTGAGCTCTGTTTAAGTCGAGGTTAATATATACGTATAAAACTGGCTATCTGTGCTTATCAGACAGTTGTTAAACGCACGCTCCTGATCACCGTATACTTAAGAGCTACAGAATGGATACACATTATATCGGAGGCACGGCTTCGGAGTTGTGGCATCAACTTTGTCAATGAAACAGTAGCTAGGTGGACGAAGGAACTGTCGAATTTGTAGCGTAGGAGGTTCTGCTTGTAATTAAGAAATTAACGTTAAAGAGCTGAACGATGACCTAAGATCGCGTTTCGTTGTTATCATTCCAGTGCTTTTAAATGGTTCCACATTGAAGGCCACGTAATGGCAATAAGCAAACTGCATATTTGAGACTTTCAAAATATAAAGTAGTAATGAGGACCTCACATCTGATGTTTCAAACTACGAACAAAACATGCTCGACCAACGGATCTCTTTTAAACTACACTGACGGAAAAAAAATCCCAACACCAAGAAGGGGTTGTGTTAGATAAACGACAGTTGGTAGGTGGTGAGAGTACATCTGTAAGATGACGTCTATGCAAATTTCGCGCTCGGCGTATACGTGTGGCGCTAGTAGCGCCCCTCGAAACAATCAAAGCAGGTTTGCTGTAAATACGCGCTGTAACGTTCGTGAGCGTTAGTTATCGTTGAGATTCGACGTAGTGTGTTGATGTTAGTCAAGAATGCCTTTAAGAAGACGAAGAAGCCATTATCAACAGCTCACGGAGTTTGAACGAGGTCGTGCAAATAGGGTTACAAGAAGGTGGATTATATTTCCGCAATATTGCAGAACGACTTGGCAGGAATTTAGCCACTGTGCATGATTGTTGGCAGCAGTGGTCAAGGGAAGGTACTGCCTCAAGAAGACCGGGTTCCGGCCTGCCACGTGACACTACTGAGAGGGAAGACCGCCGTGTACGGCGTATGGCCATGGCGCATCGTACTGCGTCTTAGGCAGCAATTCGAGCTGCAGTTGTCATCATAGTGACACAACGAACTGTTTAAAATCTATTACTTGAACGACAGCTCCGAGCCAGACGCCCTGTAGCGTGCATTCCACGTACTCCAAATCACTGCCGTTTGCGACGTCAGTGGTGTCAAGCTAGAGCTCATTGGAGGACGGAGTGGAGATCTGTTGTGTTTTCTGAAGAAAGCCGGTTCCGCCTGGGTGCCAGTGATGGCCGTGTGTTGGTTAGAAGGAGGCCGGGTGAGCACCTGCAATCAACCTGGTTACGGCCGAGACACACTGGACCTACACCTGGAGTTATGTTCTGCGGAGCAATTTCCTATGGCATCATGAGCACTCTCGTGGTTATCCCACGCACCCTGACGGCACAGTTATACATCGGTCTGGTGATTAAACCTGTTGTGCTGCCATTCATGAACAGCATTCCAGGGGGTGTTTTCCAACAGGATAACGCTCGCCTGCATACCGCTGTTGTAACCCAACATGCTCTACAGAGTGTCGACATGTTGCCGTGGCCTGCTAGATCACCAGATCTTTCTCCAATCGAGCACGTATGGGACATCATTGGACGACAACTCCAGCGTCACCCCCAACTAGCATTAACCGTCCCTGTATTGACCGACCAATTGCAACAGGCATGGAACTCCATCCCACAAACTGACATCCAGCACCTGTACGACACAATGCATGAACGTTTGCGTGCTTGCATTTAACTTTCTGGCGGTTACACCGGTTATTATTGTACCAGCATTTCACATTTGAAATGGCTCTTTTCGCGCTTCCGTTAAGTTGTCATCTTGAAACTTTAATCGACTAAATATGTTACCTATACACATGTGTTGCCGCCATTTCATTCCTCTACAACTTTTTTTTCTTGGTGTTGGGATTTTTTTCCGTCAGTGTATTTTAATGTTCCAGTTTATAATTAGAAGGAGTACGTTCTCTTTCGTTTCTGAAACAACCACAGCGTTGTGTACATTTTGTGCCGGTTAAGCTTTTCAGGCGCATTCGCTTCTTTAAAACTTTGAGTGTATAGAATGCACCGACATTTTAAGCTTAATTCATATAATCTTATTTCCAACATCATAAGGAATCCCGTTTAGCTGAATTTATTATTTTTGTTTTTAATCCTGGCTATGAGATAAATAGGAAACAACGATTACTCAAATTTATGCTTGACCTCTGCTCAGCTGTGTCATTCAATGAACTGAAGATTTTATCGCATGAGTACTGAGAAATATGGCTGTAAATTCTACAACGAGTCAAATCCTCCATCTCACAGCAATTATATTATATGGTTTTGTATTTATTTAATCTTTGCAAACTATCGGCATAAGATTGCTTTTAAATTACATTGCTGAACATGAGGTAATATGATACAACGCATAACCGCTTTATTCTTCGAAAAGAAGGAATATTCTATAATTCTTCAACTTCGCTTTCTCAACGTCTATGTCAAGGGTAACGTGACTGTCCAAGGTACGAAATGTGAGGGCAGTCTGCTGACACCCATACGACATTTGTCTACCGCGCCGCTAAATAGTAAGATTTAGTTTGGGTCACGGTGTATGATAAGTCAGGTGATACAACTCTCCGTACTGCTAACAGTTTGAAAACGTACTGTTATTTTCACAGGTCACCAGGGGGCGTTGAGGGAGTTGTGGGCCGATAGTTCATGCTAACCATCGTAGGATTATATGGTAGTTAACATTTCATCAGTGCTAAATTGGTGTTTATCTTAAGTATTTTTAATTTATTACTTTGTGCAATTATATTGTATGAAGTTCCAGAATCGAAGTTTCTGCACAAGAGGTAGAGTACGTCAACCTTTTTTTTTTTTTTGCTTAAGCGGGAGATAAATGTATAGTGCAGCTAAATGCCAGACTAGAATCTGTTCAATATTTAGGTTTTCGATAAGGGGAGAAAGTGTTTTGTGCCGAACTGTCGGACAGGTTATGCTATATGTAAAGAACGTGTATCAACCTTTAAAGCCCCAACAGATGAAAAACTGTTGGAAAAATGGCGGCAAGCTATCCCACGTAAGGATCGAGAACAGCAAAGCAGTGATTAATTTTTCCAAAAGCACTTCTTGCCTTCAGACATTATTACTCGTAAGACGGAGCCTTCGAATGGGAAGTCTCCGTCTTACGAGTAATAATATCGCATGTGTGCTATTTTTGTACCTAATCATACTAATGAAGACCCTTATTCATCAGTATGAATAGGTACAAAAATAGCACAACATGCGAAAGACATCTTGAATATTAGTAAATAAAAACATCATTAGTGAATAATTTTTTGAGGGGAAGAGTAACAAAAATTACTTTTTGCGAAAAATTCGGTGTTTCAAAACGAATAGTTTCCGTTAATGATGCTTCAATGAGTGCAGTAAAAACAAAACTTATAATAGAAAAATTAACATTCCATGTGAATAAATGCTCCTCCAAGTGTACAGTACCATCTCATTTTACAAGAAATACACGTTTTTCTAATGATAAAAGGTTCATTCCCTATTGCCTCCGAAAAAAAACTAAGCATCGTCTGCTCAGAAATCTACACGTTCGACTATTCATTTCGTGGCTAAAAAATTATATATATATGGCATATTTGTTATATTTCCACGTAATAAGGACAAAAGAACATGTCTGCGAAGCATTCCATATCGTTTTTTTTTATTCCAAGTAAAATAGCTTTCGTAAAATACGAATGTTTCTATCGCTTCCTCCCATAAGAAAGCATAGTTTGTTTGAAATCTTTGGCCCACACGTTTCTTGCGCCATCTAGTGACTAGTGACATTAACGGACGATTTTTTCCCCGGGAGTCGTATCACCTGACTTATCATACACCGTGGTTTGGGTGCAATTTTTGGAACCCGCGAGGGTTATACAGAAATCGTTCAGAATAAATTGGCACATTAATGACCATTTAATCCCGAATCAAAAATAGAATTGCAATCGTTCAGAATAAATGTGCACATTAATGATCACTTACTCCTGGTTCAACGATGTAACCCAAAAAGTTCAATATATAAATTCCTCGCTCTTTCCAATATTCTACAACGCACAGCAACCGAAAATTTGTTATTCGTCCGCAGTTGGAGGCTTACAATTTTTCGGTTGCTGTGCGTTGCTTAACGTGGAAAGAGCTATGGATTTATTTATTCAATTGACGCTACGTATTTAGAGGATTTTCACCAAAAAGTTCATACTTATACAACTTGAAATATGTATGGTGTAACAATTTATAAAATTGTTTTTTTATAAATTGTTACACCATTCAATGCGGAATAAATACCTCAAGTTGTATAATACTAAGGTGTAAGTTCATACCCTTCCATCTTCAGCAATAATTGGACACATCAGGTGCCAAAATCTGTGTTCAATACAACGGTGAACACTCACCAATTCAACATCGATTAAGTAATGATTCATGATAAAACGCTTAATGTATTTTCTTCGCGTTAATCGCTTGTTAAATTTTTGGGTGGATGGAATTAACCATTATTTTTTTTTTCATATACAGTAGTCTTCCCCATTCATGGTATCAGTTTTTGCGATTTCAGTTAACCGCGGCCAGAAAGTATTAAATGTAATATTCTGGAAATAAACAATTCATAAATTTTAAACTGAGCGTCCTTCGGACTGCCGTGATGAAATAACATGCCGTCTCTCACAGGACGTTAATAATCCCTTTGTCTATTATATCAATGTTACCCTCCCGTTTGTTACTCAGTAGCCATCTCGGTTGTCAGGTCGGTTGTCGCAGTTTCGCAGTGTTTGTGTTCAAAGCACAAGAGCAATGATGCTGGCAATGCGGATATGCCAGAGAAAAGCCATAAAATGCTTCGATTGAGAGGAAACGCGAAAAAATTCGACTTAATATGGAAAGAAAAAATCCGTTCGGTGAGGTTTCTAAAATCTACAGTAAGAACGAATTCTCTGTCCCTGAAATTGTGAGGAAAGAAAAGAAATTCGCGCTAGAGTTTCACATTCACCTAACTTTTATTAAAGAATATTGTTATAATCGTGATATTTTATTAAGAGTGTTTATTGTTTATAACTTATTGCGCCAAATTTAGAAACTAAACTTTCTCATACGTAAGTAGGTATAAGAAAATACGTAGCATATATATAGAGTTCGGTAATACCTGCTGTTTCAGACATCCATTGGATATGTTCCAACGTAGCCAAAAAGATAAGGGGATTGTACTATAGTCTTCATTTGCAACACCATGCTGAATGCTGTTTAGCATTCATTTAAGAAAAAATAAGAAATGATTAATTTCAGAGAATAACAAACGAGGGACATTTATCTTAGTTTGATTATGTGTTCAATAAACAAGAACATTTCGTCTTTGAATAAAATTGCGTTGAGAAGAAGAAAAAGTATTAATACGAATTCTTTTCTTTCATAATGTTCCGTTCATAAAATTATAAATTCCGTAAGTATTTTTTCGCCAACAAACGCGCGGAGAAAAATACAGCAGACTAAATTAAAAAAGAATGGAAAATAAACCAAAAAAAAAAACTTTCTCCCAAAGAGATCATGGTGTACCGATAAACTAAAAAAATGCTTACTTGCTCACTCTGGTACAAATAACATTGTCTACAATACATGAACTCCAAGATTTCAGGAACGGGTCGATTTTCATATGATACATGATGTGGCGGAAGTAACTCTGGAGCTAGAGACCGAATGAAACTGCTGCACTGATTTAGTAAATGAAACATGAATAGTGAAAGAAAAATATTCTGAATGTTAACTTTCTTCATAATGGCCATGGACTTAGTAAGAAAAGAAAGATCATTGCGGAAGTGTTTGAAATAATTTAAAGTTAAAAATTTTTGATAAAACCAATTTCTTTCTATGCTGGATGTATTTTGATGAAAAGGTATTGTTGGAGCTTAGTGAAATTGGAGCGAAAATTTTCGAAGCATATAATGTTATAAATAAAAACAAAACGCGCACGTAGATTTTACATTGTAGTGCGATTCCTTAATTTAGCAAACAATTTCGAATCATACGTCTCGGACATCAGTTATGTATGAAGACTTGTCAATCTCGTGGAACAAACACATCTTACATTCGTGTTCATCTGTAACATTATCAGAAATTCCTGCTTTGAAGACAAAATGTTTTAATTTATTATTATTCACCCAAATATTATAATACATATATATTTTTACTGACATTTAACAACTGTCGTTTACATTTGTCATAAATAAAGATGGGTTATGGACAAGTCATTTGGTAAACCCTAATATCAGAACTTGTTTTTCCACTTCCGACAGTGCTGCAAGAAAAAGTAAAAGCCAGATACATTTCTGTCAGACTCTTTGCGAACTCAAGGATGTTATAATTCTTTGTACGAAAAGTACGACAAACCTTACTCCTACTTTAACTGTTTCTTGGAGTGTTCTATGAGTTTATAAAATAACTATTATTCTTTCGTGATCTCAATGCTTGATAACCCACCGAAATAAAAAAAATGCGTGTACGCAACATGGAAACAATTTCAAAGAATAGTTTTCTCGACTCTTTTGACTAAATTCTACATTTCCTTTTCTTCTTACAAAGAAATGGTTCCTTCGACATCGGCATTAGATATTCTATTTTTAAACCTATTCTTCATGGCAGGATGCTACCGAAACAATTCTCTGTATTACGTGTTTTGTACACATAATTATAATCGCAAACATTTGAAAAAATCCGAAGGTAGTCGTATTTTCAAAGTTCGTAAATTATGAAACATCGACCAGAAAAACGATTTGCAAGAAGGCGAAGCAGAGCTTCATATTATGCAAGTGTACAAAACTGTGCACGAAACCTTCAACCTGTCTTTTTTAATTCATCTTTGTGTTCGTCCAGTTTGTGTGCATTTATTTCAATACCACAGAAGGTGCTTTCTCTTTTTTGAGATTGAGAAAGCAACTGAATTTATTGAAACTATGAATCTTTGAAATACTCTTATATTTATCTGAAAGCTCAAAATGGTATAATCATGATTAAAAACAATCTTATCTTTCCCTCGAAGTGACAAGTTGAATGTTTGTCGATGATGGATTATGTGAGTAATAACATTAAATCTGGCAGCTATTCATTATTTTCCAGTTGCGCATAATTTTTTTTTTATTTTATTCAAGAAAGGCAAGAAGAAGCTCCATAAATTCCGCAAAATTACTTCAGGAATTTCTGGCTGACGACTACGCAAAAAGGCGGTAGAACGAGACATCGCTCGGATTATTTTCGATCTCATGTTTTGAAGATGTTGGTAGGTCTTTCCATTTAAGCTTATAAAATATACTGCAGAACTAAACTTATCAGCAAGCTGCACAGTGTGTGTGTGTGTGTGTGTGTGTGTGTGTGATCCATTTCTTGAAAAGCATCAAGTTTCCAAATGTGGAGCCGGACTTTAATTGGAGTCTTTATTTTTACAGACGAAATACAAGCAATTTTCTTTAAAATTTTCATATTTCTTTTACAGATTTACAGCGTTGCATCAGTGTATTTTTTCGTGATATAGAGTGCTGCTGAAACAACAGCATTTTTCATCTTTGGATATTACGTCCAACTCATTGGATGTTAAAGCGACGTCGTGAAGGTACAGTAAAGCAAAGTTCATTGCAAAAAAGTAATTTTCTCCCAGATTTTTTATGCTTCCGGATGACGCATTTAATTAACCAGATTTGAAATGAAGAAGATTAAGCAAAACATAAATTTGAAAGAAAATAATGTATAGAAGTGTCTCATACTTATATTCATGTAAGTTTTCAATCAGAATGTCTTCATTATTGTGTCGATGAAGCATCTCCTGAGAAGACTTGCAAATCCTATCAGCTTGTCCCCGGATTAGAACTCGCATTTCCAGATATCTATTCGACCACGCTCAAATCACAAATCGCATAATGAGATATGATATCTCGCGACAAGGAGACAAATTTTGGAGATTTCCGAGAACGAGATAAGAATGAAATATTGCGGTGAAATCTCTAATGTGCGAAAATTTTATGATTATACGCTCCCCGCACATTTGGTATCCTGTAACGTATATTCTATTTTAACTTTCCTTTTGAGCTTCTTTTTCTATGTAAACTTCAGTTCGTTCTCTTTGACATTTTCTAATCTTAACGTTATGTCGTTTCCCTTAAACGAGAATGACGTTGGCAACAATCTGAGGCCGGAACGAGAGTGACGTATGTGCGTCTTGATAAGAACGTTGGATCAAAATGCGATGTAGCTGTTGCTTTAGGGGATTGGTGCTGTTGATTATAGAGATAATAGCCGTGCTGTTGATTGCTGTTACACTGCGATTTGATTTTAAATCGCTGCTATTGTATTGAGTATTCTAATGAACTGGATATGAGTCTGGAGAAATTGGCATGCAATCAGAATAAACTGATTTGTAAGTACAAATATTTACCTCTTTCTTGAATGCCTATGGGTACCTTCTAATATTGCATTGACTTTAGTACACATAACGTAATCACTGACGTTAAGGACCAAATTCTACAGTTACAGCGGAAGGACGATTACGTTATCATTCCTCCTTGGTTAGTTTTCCTGATAACATCTGATATACTTAACGGTTTATGATTTCCAAGATTTGTAAAGAAGCTATTGGGGAAGCCTCTGTGTACCAGATGACTTCCCGCCGTAAAATGTGGAGTCTAAATTTTTGTGACTTTATACGTTTGATTATCTGGCATTCCTAACAAAGATCGAGCAGCAGCATTTTCAAAGATTTCTTGAACCGCATGACCACTCGATATGACTATCTCTTGCATGCAAAACATTGCTGCTGTTTTGTCATCTCCTTTTTGGCAACACAGTGCTTAGTACGATTGAACAAACCATTACATTTCAAAAAAGGTTTTGAAACAACGTGGCTCTTTCCCTTGTATATACATAAATTCTCCTGGAATTGGTCTAGATTGTTCTTACTTTTTGAAATAATGTGCCATTGAAACTTATTCCCATCCACATGTGGTAAATGTCTTTTTTTTGCATGTTATTTTTATTATCAAGAACAGCAGTAAAACGCCTTGCTTACTGATGTTACATAGATATTTCACATGCTATTTTTACCGACAGCTTTCGTTAGTAACTTAGTGAATGCTAATGTTCGGAAATAGAAATAAGCGATAAAGGAGAAAGGTATTCCTTACCGTTATATTACTTAGCAACATGACATTGTTCATCGAGCTATTGAATTTCCTAATGTGTTCAGCACGCTCACCGTCTTGTAGCCTTTTCCAAGGCACACTTAAACCCCTAAAAGTCGCAATGAAGTAATTTACAAACAACACTAGGATCTCGTAAGAAGGCGTCCTGTTGATGTTACAGAAGAAAATGATTGTCAGCATCACATGAGTGCCTAATATGTGAAAGAGATTACCACCACATAGCCACATCAGCAAAATGCTTGTGGATATTGATCTATTCTTCTGTTCCTCCGAAACAGATCTTTGGTCTAATTGTAAAAACTGGAAAAATCAAGAGTTCCCTTAATTTGCGAACTCTTTTCGTTGAGAAATGTTTGATACGCATGGCAGATGAATTTAATGGTAGTCACTGTACCACGAACACAATTCCTTACATGAATTTTATTATCGAAAGCATGCAATAAAATTACCGAATTGGTATTTATTACGCAAAGCCTCCGCATTTTTGTCGACGGATGTCAATTAGACTACAAAATGGCGAATTTAATCCATAATTGGAGTAACAGGGCTAGGGAGAGAAAAGACTCTGTGCTAGAAAAAGTGGGAGAGTTAGTTTCAGCAAACGTCCTATGCGGTTCTACTGCGAATTCTTGTGTCTAAGAATTGATTTGTTTGTAACATTTTTCACGATTAGCACCTGTTCAAATTATGCGCACTCAAATCATTTGTGATGGTTGTAGTTTTAATCTTGTACATGTGAAATCTGCACCAGATTACACAGTTTCCCCATTTATTTGTCAGGTTTCCCCAACCAATTATTTTAATGCTTAGGTAATGAGTACCACTGAGTTGAAACATAAATCAAAACTGTATGTTGTACAGCTTTACTGAAGTATTACAGTTGGGAGAATATTTCGTATTGGAATATTAATACTTACTTTCGAAATCCACCACCGGCAAAGAGGGATTTTTCACTGTACCGGCGCCTCAGCATTACAATGAATCGCAGGGACGTGAGGTTCCAAACAGAAAGAAGTGATAAATCTTCTACATATCATGTGGAATTAATGACAATTCCTTCTTCTGCAGTTAGCTCCTTCAAGACTGGTTAATCGGAGGACCCTACTTACAATTTTGTACTATTGCCTTTCATATAGGGTGATATATACACTGAGTGGCCACGTTTTTATGACCACCTGACAGTTTTAAGCAAATTAGCTATGGCTGCAGACTGTTGCAGCCAGAAGGCGACGCTAGTATAAAAAACGAAAGCATAGTGCTTGCAGCAGTAGTATAAGTGATTTTTGGTTGACGAGATGGGTACAAAATGCGATTTGAGGAGCTTTCAACGTTTGATGATTGTAGGAGCTCGGAGCCATGGAGCGAGTATCATCGAAACCGCCGCATTCGGGAAATGTACCAGAGCAGCTGTTGTTAAAGTGTTTAAAAACTGCACTGTTTGCCAAACACTTGGGTATCTACGTGCAACGTGTGGTCGTCTTCGACTAGAGACTGCTCGGAACAGAGAGTGTCCAGACTGGTAACAGACAACAGAAGGACAGCAGAAAGACAACAGTGCAGCAAATTACAGACCATCTTAATCAAATATCAGCTCAAATGATCTCTGCACGCACTGTTAACCGTACACTACATCGGATGGGATATGGCAGCCGATTGCCTGTTCTAACACTTTTGCTGTCTGCAGTTAACAAGAGAAAATGTCTCCAGTTCACACAGGAACACAAGGATTGTACAGTCGATAATTGGACACAATTTGTGTGGTCCAATGAATCACGTTTTTAGTTGCACCATGCCGATGGCCGAGTGAGAATTTGGCGGAAACAGCACGAAAGCATGGATCCCAATGCATTGCTACAACGCTTCCAGCTGGTGGAGCAACGTTGTGGTTTGTGGAATTTTTTCCTATCATGCTTTGGGCCATTTAATTCGTGTTGATCAACGTCTGACTGGCACATCATATCTAAACATCGTTCCGGACCAGGTGCATCCTGTCATGTGAATGGTTTATCCCAATGGCGATGGCTACTTTCAACAAGCTAATGCGTCCTGCCATAGTGCTCGTATTGTACAGGACTGGTTTCAGGAAGATGCCGGTGAGTTTACTTTGCTTAGGTGACCCTACAATCTCCAGATCTAAACCGCATTGAGAATTTGTAGGATGAAGTTGAACAAGCCATCATACAGCTGGATTCACAACCCTGCAATCTCACACTCCTAGAAAGCGCTATTCATCCAGCATGGTCTCAGATTCCACAAATCACCTATCAGCATTTCTTGGACTCCATGCCACGAAGGATCGACGCAGTATTAAAGGCAAAAGGTGGCTCAACGAAACACTGAGGGGGTGGTCATAATAAAGTGGCCATTCAGTGTATAATGTTTTAGGTAGTGTCGGATGATTCGAAACTGCAGTTTGCAAGGATTAGCCATGGCGGCGTAGTTCCATTGGTAGGAAATCAGGCTTCGGTGAATTTGCAGGTGGTGGGTTTCGATGAAGTTTCGAATCCCAATAATGGCAAAAAAAGAATCATTTGTTTTATGGTTTAATGCAGTTTGAACACCAGTTTTTTAATCTTTAACTGGTATAAAAATGACATTCAAACGGATTGTTAATTCTGTCTTCCTCCTGTAGCGAAGTGAACCTCGCTGTCAGTATAGATAACCAAAGTCAAAATACCTACCGTTTTCACAAGCTGATTTGAATATTAAATAAAAAGTTTCAAAGCTAATACTGGAAAAAAACTGTTACTCAGGAAATGCATTCTTATTTTTAACTTCTTTTTCTCATAATTTAGTCCTGAGTTCTCATGATGTAAAACAATGATATATTAACTTCATTAATTTCACTGTTTCGTACACTTCTGCACAAATAAGAACGTTTCTCGAAAATGCTGCGACGTTCTTTTATTTTATATTCAGCTTTGAAATATATCGATTACGTATAGTGCAATGTTGCAAAAAGACACGTCAAGAAAATGACCCTGATGGTATTTCGAGAATTTGCGAATCAACGTACGTAACACACGTGGGAAAAGGATTTCCTTGAAGGATTGAGTTTTTTTGTTCAGTTATCTTACTTCATAAAATTATAAAAAACTTTCTTCACGATATTTTAGCTTTATAAGTAATGAAGAGAGTTTTCTTTTACGATATTTTCCAGAAAGGAACTTCACAATTCCGCAGTGTCTGCCATTGGAGTATTTCTGTCATTGGCATCACGTTGAACACCAACCCAAATTTGTTCGATGGCGTTTAAAACTGGCAAATGAACGGGCCAAACCAAGCTCAGGGGAATGTTCCTACAGCCATAATCGGGATACTGTGGACGTGTGTGTGTGGTGCATTGTCACATTAAAGAAGGACACAACCGTCGGAGAGGTAGCATGATATGATCGGATGCTAATGTCCCAAAGAATGTCACGTAGCCTTCACGGGTCATTGTAGTGTCAGTTGTATGAAGGTTCAAAATGAGTGCCTGCTGAAAACACCCCACAACATAACAAAGCCACTACCGCCCTACACTGTACCTTGTAGGAATGCGGGTTCCATTGACCCCTAGGATTGCTTCTACACCCAGCGTCTGTCATTTGTCCAAAACTGTTGGTACAACAATTCATCTGAGAAGTCTACAGCTTTCCAGTAATCTTGCGTCTAATGGCTGTCTTCTCGAGCCCAAGAGATGCGCACAGCATTGTGTCGTCGGGGCAGCAATGGCTCCCGAGATGGATGTGGGCTCCTAAGCCCCATAGAACATAGGCAATTGTGTACTGCCTCAATGTTGATGATTCTACTGGCCCCAGCAGTGAATTACCCTGTGATTTGTGACTTGTTGCACGCCTGTCGGATGAAACATGGGAACCTGATGCCGCTATCCGCGATCATCCAGGTCTTTTCTAAGGTCACCCCGGTCTCGTATTCTGGATGTTTTTTTATGTGTTTGAGTCATCAGGTACACCGTGGAAAAAATTGACCGTCTGAAATAAAATTTCATGGTGATTTCCGAGATGAAGTGACTTATCTCCCGGATGACGACTATCATACCAGGTTTGAAATCGCTTAAATCCTTATAACCTGCCATCTGAACTGCGAATGCTACTACTTCAGCTTCCGGACATGTCTGACTGTTTATATACGCCGTTTGTGGACGATACCATTTAAGTCATGGGTGAGATGGCATGTAAAGGAAATGATATAGACGTTTCCAGGTTTTTGGAGGGGCCATGGGAGGGGGTTCTCACAGATCTCGTTTAGGGTGACACTGACCGTCATCTACAGCAAAGATGTTGTTGGAGAAGATCTCTGACGTTAAAAATAAAAGAACTTATAAATAAGTCTCATAGTTTCTAGCCATGATTTACCTCCAGAGGGAAATGACATGCTATCTTGATACGACAAAAATTTCTAATTTTCTATGATCGTGCAGTGCCAGTATTGAAATTTGGGCTTGTTTATCGACAACGATATAAAACGCAGCTTTCGTAGGTTATCTTCTTGGTGACTTACAATTTTGGCGTTTTAGTTACAGACACTGCTTCACAGTTATAAAACGCCATCACATCCTTTTACCTAGCTTGCCGGATTTCGGAGCGCAGATCCACAGCTCTGTTATGTTCGGACCTACAAATTACACAACTACGAATCATATGTTGCTCGGTAAGATTAATTTGGAAGGAAACGAATATAAATTTTCCTTTGAAAATCATACAGAATTTGATTTTGAATGATCTCATAGTATTTCATTAGACAGGTGGTTTATCTGTGCATGGGTTCTTAATTGTGATTAATTTTTCGCGCTGTGTAAAACATTCCAGGCCAATTCAGAGGTAAAAAGAGGAATATTAGATTGATATTAAAATAAATAAGGTCAATTCAATTTATAGATTCCTTCAAAACAAGGGAGATATAACTGCCACTGTGGTTATTGATTTCTATGTTGGTGTAGTACATCTCTTATGAAAGGCAAATAACGTTTTGAACGTGAAGTTTACAGAAACATGAATTCTTTTGTCCTTTTTTTCAGTAGTTTTCCTTTCTTTCTTAATGTGTACCTTTGCATATCTTACACATTTTTTGTGGTTATCGCAGTCCGATAGAAATCTACAAAAAACATTTTTCGGTGTTTAATACCAATCATGAGCAATGCATATATGGATGTAAGCACTCGGGCGTTCTAACGTAAGGCCGCTGATTTCTGCAAACGGACAAGGGCAGCGCCATTAGACAAACACTCCACCCAAACACCAAAGAAAATTTGAACCTTTATCATTCTTGGACCAATGGGCGGGATCCAACTATGTCGTCGACCACTAGACAACCGTCTGGAACGCAATCCTTGAAAGTATAACTCGGTACATGAATGAGGGTTATGCAAGTTATACATTACAACAACCACGAGAAAATAGTAGTTCCCGGCCCTGATATAGGGCGGCGCCGCTTGTTTCTGCAAAGAGTCAGAGGCAGCAGTGTCAGACAAGCACTCCACCCATGCATCATTCAAAACTCGGAACAATTGGCGGAATCCAATTCTTTCCAACACTCGGCGACTGGCGCGGAACAGAAACATAACCACAGTAAAATACTGCACCTCAGAGAAATATGCATAAGTCAAATTCATTATCAATATGCTTCAATTTTTTTTCATAACTAATTTGACTTTTATACTTGTTTTTGAACTTGAAAAAGAAGTATTGTTTTCGGTGTCATTCTAGTTGATAAATATTGATGTCAATCCTAGGGGAAAGGAAATACTCACCTACCAGAGACAAAATCATTTAACAAATCTAAGAATTTAGTTTTTTTTTTTTTTGAAGCATAGTCAGTTTACTTGATATTTGTTTGACAGATGCTGATCATTTCCATCAGCTAGGTACTAATTTCAACTAACTTATGAAATCTGAGCTACATGAATAAGACGACAATAATTCACATTATATAAGAATTGTTGCGAAGGGGCATTAAGGAGCTCGATTATTTTGAAGTTTTTCTGAACACATTTTTTACTCATCCTTTCCCATTTGCAAAAGACACGTGTTTTCCTGCAAATAATATGATTTCCGACCAAAGGAATTTTTATTATGTATCGGAAATCGCTTTTCATTCGGTACATAAAACGCATTATTTTTATTCAAAATACGGTTTTCATGCGAGAATTCCTTTTAGTAACCTACATCAAAATGTACATAAATGTGCACTTCCTATCATTGTATCATTTAAAACAGATTTGCTTTACTTGCTTACTACTATCATACTGATTGAAACATTAAGATCAATAATAATAATGGTTTTTTTAGAGTAATTAGGAGGATACACAGGCTACTCGTCCTTCTGGGCAACGTCCTTGATCAAGGTGATTTAAGCGGTCAATGGTACGCAATTGCGGAATCCATGTTCTTGTTTCATAGGACAGAAGCATTCTTGAATATCATTTTTTCATTTAATTAGACATTGATATCAATTTTACTTCGTAATATACATGCTAGTATAAAAAAGGTTAAACAGCCTATTTAAGGAGTTTTAATGGTATTGATATTAAACAAAAAGGTTCAAAGCAGTTTTTCTTCGTTTCGCGGTTTGACGAACGGCATGAGCAACCCGTATGTCTGCAAGCAGTCTCTTAATGGAAATTTAGGTGAAGTCTTTCCTAAAAAGTGGCACGCCAGCATTATTGAGCAAGCATACCGTCCATACTTCATTCGAGGCTCAAGCCTGACTTTTTTGGCAAAATGTGTTAAAAGCCAGCGATTTAGAAGTATCCTTATTAGCATAGAATGGGAAAGCTTCCTTCCCCCAATAGAAATCAGGAAACTGGAAAAAGAAAATATATTAAAGAAAACTCTAAGAATACTTAAAATCTCTTCAAACATCCGAGTTCTTCATCAAAAGTCGCGATGTTTTCATCATGCCAAATTCTTGTTTTTAGTAAATAAAGTTACGCCAGTTGAAATTTTGGTCTCTGGTTTCACGAAGTGGAAGAAACATTAATTTGAGTAAATCACAACACTACAATTTTCAGTCTATTCAGAGAATACTCTTTCGGCCCCAAAGGGAAACTTAGAACTATATCTAGAGTGTTCAGATACCTGAAAATTGGTAGTGTTTTATGCACTTGTAAGAAAATTAAAAAATATGCCTACAAGAAAATGTGGGGGTTATTTTTATTTAATAGACTTTCCAAATATGATACTATGACTAATTAGTTATGAACTATATGTAAATGCAAGCATTGACCAAAAAAATGAACGCATTTCATCTGGCATCCATTCTGTCACTTTCGCCAAAATCGAGTTCAGATAATGACACAGAACTTGGCATTACATAATTTAAAAAATTAAGCCAGCGAATTAGAGCTCACCGTATTTACTTCTAGTTTTGTTCAAGGATTTGTACATGATGCCTTTTTCTTACCCACAAATTGTACATTTGTACACAGATACAGACTTTTCTCAGACAACTGCATGTTAAAAGACCAGTGAATTTAAAAATGAGAAAAGTTATATCTTTGGGTAAAATTTTATCTTATGTTGCATTTTAGCAACGCAAAAAGTCCCACAGGCTGCCAGTTTTGCTTTATAAAAAAGAAAAGGTACTTCCCTTTCACTATTAACCGAAGAGGAATAACTCCTTCGGTGCAGCTAAAGCGACAGTAACCGCAAACTCAGTGATGCGGAATTCATTGACGCCGTAGAGATAATGCGAACGCACTCTACAAGTTATCGCGAGATGTGGGGTTCGATCCCAGCAATGTCGGAACACAATTTTTCAGTCGCTATGGGTTGTTTATAAAATAACGTGGACAGAGCGATGACATCGTCAATTTTCATTATCTTTAGATGAAGAAAAAAAACAGCAGTCGTTTTGCACCAAACAGCAGATTGAGGAGCGTGAAAAGGTTTTACCTGCGAGATACCTGGAGGAAAGTGAAAGTGTTTTAGCGGATGGGAACGAGAGTAGAAAATTGCGAGAACCGTGAAACGATGTCCAGTGTCGGCCACTTTATTTACAACTTTTCTGACTATGAGTTTCGTAGACTGTTTGACTGTTCGGCAAAGCAATATTTTATTATTTTCTTTTAATCTAAGGCTATCTTACATTTAAATTCAGATTAAGACTTTTGAAATTCATAAGATCGCGTGCCGAAGCCTGGCCCACTATGATCAAATTTAAAGCCAATGTACTTCATCTGAGGCAAGCTAGTCTTTCGGGAAGCGGGAACTGCCAGATGCGTTTAACCGAGGTTTGCCAATTTCCAGTTGAAACTTCTCATCTTTACATTCTGACCTTTACTAAGGGTGCTGATAGGTCCTCAAATTACTGACATTGCCTCACCTAATAAGATTCTGCAAGAAATCTTCAACATATTTTACTGAAGTGTATACAAAGAGAACTTTCTGACTGAAAATGACTGGAAATTTAGACAAGACTTTTGTAATTCAAGGCAATAAGCACTTATAAGTATTTTAACACACACACACGGATTAACATCGCCTTGTAGTATTTCAAAGATACATCATACTTAGAGATAAGGTTTTTCCAGTTTCATTTTTCCCGTACCAACGCATGCATCACAAATATTTTATGTATTATTTGATATTAAAGGTTATTTATACAAGGTTTGTTGCATCTCGTTTGTGAGTACAACTGTGATCAGATTTACAGCAAGTTTTCTGCTGCGCTTCTTCTGGAAATCAACATAAAAATATTTTGGTAGTATGCTATTTAATTAATAAAAAATCAGGGAATTATGGTTATCAAAGCCCCCTTCATACCGAATGTGTGCCTATGTGAATACATAAATTTAAAAGAAAAGTGATAGTCTTTGTTCTAATGCCCATGTGATATGGCTTGACATTGCATAGAAAAAACTATATATTCTGTTCTAAGATGATATGCTTTCATATGTGTAATAAACTCTGTCTGTATTGAAATTTTTTATTCCCCGACCTCAGTGGCTGTAGATTTTAATGCTATATTGTTAGTTTCGCATTCCCTTTTCCTAACAGTTTGCACAATATATGATAGGGGAAAATACTGTGTACATTGCCGTTCCGTTTCTCTTCATTCGAGTCAGCTTCTTACCTGAAGAAATGAAGTTCGCATTCACGTATAGGGAAACCTCATTAATTATACGCATTTGCGAAGAATTACAAAACGGACATTTTGCAGATCGCTATATCCCATGGTATTCTGATTAAACATCTAACACACCTAAGAAAACTGTGCTGTGCTGGAACAAAAAGAATCAGTATTCACCAGCAGCGCAAAATGTCTCTCAAAGTAATGTGCTTGTGCAAGAGCGTTAATGTTTGCATCGTCCACCAGTTTCTAGCACATATATCTTCGCACTTGAAATTTGTTTTTAAATATTATTTGGCAAAATGCCAAATTTTCTGGGAGACCGTAAAGGCATAATTAGAGTGTGAATGAAATCATCTTCTATTTTTAAACTATAGATATTAATTTCAACATAATACTAAAACACTATATAGGCCTTTTCAGAAATCTTAATTTTGAACTTGAATTTGAAGTAACGACAGAATTTGAAAATCAAACCAAATCTAATGTCCTAACTATAATAAATTGTGATACAATAAAAAAAAACGCGTCCCCTATTTTGGCATCCAAATGTGTTTTCGGGTGATAACTAACTTTTTACAAAAGAACAGTGTACGTGATAAAATCCAAAGAAAGGTAGTGAGAAATTAAGAGTATGTGAGAAATTAAAAGTATGTGAGAAATTAAGAGTATGTGTATGCTATATAAAATAATACTGTGAATACTTGCTTTTACTTTCCACTTATTGATTTTACAGTTACCATATGAAAGCATATTTTCTTATGACTGAATTCACAAGGATGTTTATCCTGAATCAAAATCATATGAGGATTTATTTTAATTCCTTAGTGTAATAAGTCTTAAAAGAAATGGAATGGTTACTTTATTATGTACAAAAATAATCATGTAAGAACGTTTGGCATGAATGTAAAAGAAATTACTTTATTATGAGGATGTAAAAACTCCAAAATTATCTGAAAGATCTTTATATGGATTTTACGCACTTCGTTCGAAACTGAAATATTTTAGATTCCTGTCTCAATTTTATTTATGTACTGGATAATTCTTAGAGCCTTTGATAATGGCAGAAATATTCAGTCATTAACGGTGTATTTACCGTGGACTGTACTAAAATAATAGAAATGTAAGGCAGGTTCTGTGCAAATAACGTTTGTGTTATTGACTGGGCAAAGCTTCCCGGTTTATGATTCGTCTATGCATTGCCAAAATGGTTTTGCTACATTTATTATCAATAACACAAGTTCTTTTCGTTAAAATGGTTTAGCTTTTCAAAGAGTGCTATATTATAAGTTTCCATGCATCACTAACCGTGAAACCTGAAGCCGTGAAATGTTAACAATGATATATGTAACTTTTATAATGTAGACATAGTGTTTTTAAAGTAGTTTCGTGCCATTTTGCTATATGTTACAAGCAATAAATGATGGCTAAATAGGATAAACCTAAAATGTATTTAACACTACCTAGTTACACGTTAGGAGTTCCCTAAGAAACCAACGAAAGCAAGCATCAAAAAAATAACAAAAAATGTTCCCATGAAACAACAAAATGTGCTCCTCCTATGTGAATTAAATACTAGATTTACAAGAACATCGTGTGACCCGTTGATACAAATGAAATATTCAACAAACAGACTGTTACATGCAGAAAAGCATCTCTAAAAGAATTTAAATTAAGGGTAAACTATAAATCACCTTTTTAACCTAAAACGAATGATTACAGATTGCGTCTGACTAGTGCTCCAAAATGTTGATCCTGAGTTACTCACCGCTAGGTTCTTTGTAGCCGTTAATTCCAGCACAACAATGAACACATTATGCACACATAGTCAACCTCAAAAAGTAGTCAGGCAAGATACCTGGTGTGACAAATATTGCATTAGGAATAGTGATGTGAGAAAGTGTCAATGGTATTCTAATTTTATCGAACACGTGGACTTTGAACGCCACTGAAACCATTTTGAACTAAATAACTGCAAAACTTATAAATGTCATTTATTCATTGTAATACCATATTTTCTGAATAACTTACTGCATACGTTCCATTTTCAGAATATAATTGCATGTAAAACAATATTTTCTTTTGGGATTTTTGCACGTTGGCACATATCTTCCCACCCACTCCCAAATATATGGAAGAAATGTAAAAAAAACATATATCTTTATATCAGGGACTGAAGTACATAGATGGAATAAATAAACATTTATTATAAAGAAGAATTTCATTTCAGGAAATCACTTATGGAGACACCTCACCAAATTTCCGGCCTGTAGAGCCGGCTTGGGACCATTGGTCCGAGATGAAAACAGGATGAGTCCTGAATAAGGATGGATGTTGTACCGATTTTACGGAATGTTGTTTTACTTATCCTGGAACAATGACTCTAAATGTGGGACAATTATAGGCTTGTAGCTCACTGAGTTGCTGACGGCTGGAGTAAACTAAAGTCATTTATACAAGAACAAACCTCAAGGAATTTATCTCTTACGATTTTAAACATTCTTCTCAAAAAAAAAGTCATTCAAATATTGCAAAATGAGACTCTGAAAGAAGAGTATAACTTCCCCAAAACACCAAGGATCTTTCTTTATGGATTAAAAGGGTCATCGGAAATCAAACGCTTTCCTATTTTAGCACAGTCAGGAAAAATGCCATTCTAAAGGTGAATACATACATATTTATATACACAAATACTGATAAAAATTGGCCAAGTATCAATTTCTTGACTCCGATTCTTCATGTAACCGGAAAGTACTTCTTCAGAGTTACATTTATTTACACGTTTTAACACTTTTCAATTTCTTTTTGACATTTTTCTCATCTTTTCTCACTGCAGAGGAAAACTGTGAACACTTCCAGTAGAAAATCATTTTCTGGTCTCTAAATGGTTTCAAATTATGTTTGGAATATCACAATTAATATATCGTATCACACTGATATTTCGTCAGAGATGAGTCCGAGTTCAAGTCCCGAAAGAAAAAAGGTTAGTGTGTTTGTCTAACGTTACTGACTGTCTCTCTTGCGTGGAAGCAGTGAACTCAAATCAGGTATGGTTATTGCTTATAGCTACCTGAGTTTTTTTTCAGGGCGGACATTATACTCTGAAAGGACAAAAATGAAAATCTGTGCTCTTCAGTATTTCACAATTGAAGCCAATATGCTCAGTGGCGACCAATCCTTCTTACGCTGATGGTAATCACATCTGCGGAGGAATATCGTAAGTTAAATACCGAATATGGGAAAAACTTCAACAATAAGTGTGTTAATACACTCTTCTAAACAACCAGACACGCTAACCCGAACAAAAGTAGTTCGAATGTTAATGAATTATTAATTTGTTACGCAATAAAATACCGTTCGAATTCTAGTGTAAGCACTTTTTACAAGTAAGGGCAAAATTCCTCTTTCAAACTCTTGTATCATCATCATCATTTTCAACGATTATCAATCCACTGCTAGACGAATCCCCAAATTTCTTCTACAACGGTCTGTCTTGTGCCAGCCTCCTCCATGGGACTCCCGCATATTTTCGAATTCATCCACCCATCACCCATGCGGTCTTCTTCTGGGTCTTTTCCTGTCCCCTGGAATCCAGTCTAAAATGTCGGCTGTCCAACGATGGTCTGTTGTTCTGGCAATATGTACAACCATTTGCCATTTCATGGATTTTACTCTGATCATGATGTCTTCCACTGATGTTTTCTGATCCACGAGTTCCTTTTCTAATCTCTCCTGGTTACACCAACCATGCGCCTCTCCATGCTTCTTTGAGTTGGCTGCAGTCTTTGTATGTATCTTTTAGTTAAGGTCCACTTCTCTGCACCATACGTAAGCACTAGAAGTATGCATTAATCAAAGACTTTCCTTTAAAGACATAATGGCATATTCTCTGTTTCTTCCAAAAGCTCTCCAGGCAAATTTTATACTCCGATTAATTTTTTCATCAATGTGACCCTCACTTGATATCTGCTGTAAAAGATAAATGTAGGTATCGGTTATCTCCAGCTTTTCTCCATCAATCGATAAATCTTCATTTCTTGTAAAAGCGTTATTGTACATCACATTTGTTTTCTAAAAGTTCATTTTTATTCCCACTTCTTTACTCTTGTCAGTAAGTTCCTGGATCATACTCTGCAGCCCTGATGGTGTAGTTGCAAAGATAACTACGTTATCAGCAAAACAAAAGTGAGTTAGATAATCTCCATTAATCTTTATCTCTTTTTTTCCCAGTTCAGTGATTAAAAGACATTTTCTAATGTGGCATTAAGGAGCTTGGTAAATATGGTGTCACTTGTCTCACTCCGTTTCCAGTTTTTATGGGGGCTGTATTCTCAAATAGATGAATCTTTGCACTTGTATTTTTTTAGATGTTATTAATAATATTAATGTATGCATCCTCAAACCGCAGGATTTCAAAGCCATTGTAACTTTTGATGCTTTCACCGAATCAAAGTCCTTCAAATTCTTGTTTATTTCCATATTAATTCCCCGCTTGCGAGAAAGAAACCGCTGAAAATAAAATAAATTCCGAAGTGATGAAACATCATGACCAGAGCGTTTCTATGAAAATCGAAATAAAGGACGGCGCGTTTGAATGTCATAGTAAGGTTAAAAGAAAAGCAATACTTGATACTGAGCTTTGTTATTCAGTGGCTTTCTTGTTCTTCAAATGGGAGCAGAAAAGGAGATGTTTGGAAATGGCAGCTGACTTGTACGTAGTTCAGTTGGGAGTGGCAGATGAGAGTGGCAGAGAACCACTGCCACCTGGTTTCACAAGGACAACACAGTATCACGTTCATGAGAGTGGGTCAGAGCTTTTCCGAGGCTGCAAGTTTTGTGAGGTACTCGACGTAATCCAGGTTAGTGCCTTCGAAAAGTGGTCCGAGGGGGAAAAGCCGAGATACGCCGGTGATGTCTGTGCCGTCCACGTATCATCAATGCAGGAGGTGATTGGAGTCTATCCCGTAAGGTGCGAAAAAACAGAAGGAATTCTGTATCGCAAATCGCCGTAATTTGGATTCTATTTCATCATCATCATCATTGTCAACCATTATCAATCCACTGCTGGACGAAGGTCTCCCCAAGTTTCCTCCACAACGGTCTGTCTTGTGCCAGTCTCCTCCATGTCACCCCTGCATACTTTCGAATTTCATCCACCCATCGCCTATGTGGTCTTCTTCTGGGTCTTTTCCTGCCCCTTGGAATCCAATCTAAAATTTCGGCTGTCCATCGATGATCTGTCCTTCTGGCAGTATGTCCAGCCCATTGCCATTTCAGGGATTTAACTCTGATCATGATGTCTTCCACTCTTGTCATTTTTCGGATCCACGAGTTCCTCTTCTTATCTCTCCTGGTTACACCAAGCATGCACCTCTCCATGCTCCTTTGAGTTGTCTGCAGCCTTTGTATGTCTCTTTTAGTTAAGGTCCAAGTCTCTGCACCATACGTAAGCACTGGAAGGATGCATTGATCAAACACTTTTCTTTTAAGACATAATGGCATATTGCTCTTGAAAATTATGCTGTTTCTTCCAAAAGCTCTCCAGGCAAGTTTTGTACGCCGATTAATTTCTTCATCAATGTGACCCTCACTTGATATCTGTTGTCCAAGATAAACGTATGTGTCTGTTATTTCCAGCTTTTCTCCATCAATCGATAAATCTTCATTTCTTGTAAAAGCATTGAACATCACTTTTGTCTTCTGAAAGTTCATTTTTAATCCCACTTCTTTACTCTTGTCAGCAAGTTCCTGGATCATACTCTGCAGCTCTGATGGGGTAGTTGCAAAAATGACTACGTCATAAGCAAAACGAAGGTGGGTTAGATAATCTCCATTAATCTTTATCCCCTTGTTTTCCCAGCTCAGCGACTGAAAAACACCCTCCAATGTGGCATTAAAGAGCTTCGGAGATATGGTGTCACCTTGTCTCACTCCCTTTCCAATTTTTACGTGTGTTGTATTTTCAAACAGCCTAATCTTTGCACTTGCATTTTCATAGATGTTATTAATAATATTAATGTATGCATCTTCAATACCGCAGGTTTTCAGAGCCATTGTAACTGCTGATGGTTTCACCGAATCAAAGGCTTTTTCATAATCGATAAAAGCCATGCACAATGGAAGTTCATATTCCCTCGCTCTTTCAATTAGTTCTCTCAGCACGTGGATATGATCTATTGTGCTGTAGCCACTCCTGAATCCAGCTTGTTCTCTCGGTTGAGCCATGTCTAGTGCTACCTTCAAGCGGTGTGAAAGAACTTTAGTGAAGATTTTATAAACTACTGATAGGAGGCTGATAGGTCTGTAGTTTCCGAGATCCCCAATGTCACCTTTTGTATGTAGCAGGATCATTGTAGCGGTGTTCCAATCCTCAGGAATCTTTCCTTCATTAAGGCATCGAGTGAAAATTTGAGCGAGTACTGTTTCGATTTCTCCACTTGCTTCTTGTATGATGTCTACAGTAATTCCATCTTCTCCTGGAGCTTTTCCTCGCTTCATGTCCTTGATTGCATGTGCAACTTCTGCTGGAAGGACTGGAGGAACTCTGGTACTGGTATCTTTCATGATGTCTGGAGTGCATGTATCATCCCTTTCATATAATTTGGAGTAGAAATCTTTCACTCTTGTCAAGATTTCTGCCGCTATTTCTTGTTACAGAACCATCTTCTTTTCTCAGTGCCATAATCTGTTTTCTTCCCTTACTGAGATGTCCCTTTGCTATCTTTAGGCTTTGGTTGTTTTCAATTGCTTTCCTCACTAGTTCACAGTTGAATTTCCTTACGTCTTCAGTGATACTTTTTCTTACTGTCTTGCATAGCTCTATATATTCCACTTTGGAAGTCACATCTTCTTTAGTTGTCCTCATCTCTCTTCTTTTTTGCATCAACATTTTGGTTTTTCCTGATAATTTGTTCACATGCAACTTGTTCTTAGACCCAGCTAATTTTGTTGCTGTTTCCATAAGAGCTTTGGTTATTTTTCTGTTAACTTCAGAGATGTCCACTTCTTCCGATGTTAGGCCTTCTAAAGCAGAGAACCTGTTCTTCAGTTCCAACTTGAAGGTATTATGGTGTTTTTTAAGGTTCGTTATGTCAATAGATTTTGTTTGTCTTATGAGCTTGCCACGTTCAAGTTTAGTGTTGAGGTGCATCTTACATCTCACCAATCTATGGTCACTACCTGTGTTGAACTTGTTTAGCACACTGCAGTCTTCTATGACGAATTTTTTGTTACACATAATAAAATCAATTTCACTTGTCGTCCCATTTGGATGTCTCCATGTCCATTTCCTGTGTGGCTTTTTCTTGAAGAAGGAGTTCAAGATGAAAAACCCTTCTGCCTCTGCAAACTCAACGAGAGTATTTCCACGCTGGTTTCTGTTGCCATGACCGAATTTACCTACTGAAGTTTCATTCTGTTGCCGTTGCCCTATTTTTGCATTGAAATCTCCCATAATTATTTTCAAGTGCTGCTTACCTTTATTATTTAGATGACAAATTTCCTCATAAAATTCTTCAATTTCTTCTTCAGGATGGCTTGTGGTGGGTGCATAAGTTTGAATAATCTGAGCCTGGTATCTTTTCGAGAGTTGGATAACAAGTCGTGCAGCTCTGTCAGAGGAACTTTCAACTTCTACAACTTTATCCTTCAGTTTCTTGTTTATTATAAATCCAACACCACTAGTTCTGCCAGTATCTGTCCCACGATAGTAGAAGAGATGTCCACTTTTCAGTTCGATGAGATCTTCTCCTTTTCTCCTTACCTCACTTAGCCCCACGATGTGCCACTTGATCCTTTGTAGTTCCTCTTCCAATTCAAGAAGCCTTGAATCAGAAGATAGGGAGCGTCCATTGTAAGTAGCCAAGGTCAGCATCAGATGGCAGCCTAGTCCGGTCCTCCGGGGATTCTTAGCACCCTCTGCCTTCATGTCACACTGGCCGCTGCCTTGGCCAGGTACATTCCAGCTGCCGGAGACTGAGGGCCAAGATTTAAGTTGTGGAATCATTTTGGAGGGGTTTGGCCATAACTCACCTCGCTGGCCAGGCGGGTTGGTGAGTGTGGGATAGAATTTCCTCTGATCCCGATGGTATAGTTATACCGCTATGGGCGGTCGTCAGAGCCCCTTTAGTGGGAACAGGATGCACCACGAGAAGGCGGGGTTGACATTTGTCAAGGAGAGGCTATGATGTTACGCATCACCTGACCTTACATCCCGGATTCTATTTATGTGTATATAAATGTAGTAAACAGCTTTTTTTATTAATTCACGCTGTAGCAAAACAGATCAATGATATATCACAAGAGGCAATGAAACCACAAGCATTAGTATGTGAAGTTCTGTTACTACAATAGCCGTACTATACATACTGAGACTGGTTTTTTTTCGTTTTTTTTTGAGTTAACAACAGTGCGAATGGGACAACCAACCACGCTGACGACTTACGGAATTAAGGAACTCTCTGCGGCAACTGCTATTAGCCGTTGCAGACGATTCGTGTTTTGTTTTTGCGCAGTTGTTTAAGGTACGTCTGCATTTTACCCTACAACTATGCAGGTGGGCCATATAGAATTAAGAACTAAAATGCGTTCTTCAAAAAAAGTTTCCATTGTTAAGGTAAAACGGCTGCAGAAACGGTAGATTTCATGAAAAACACTTACAAAGATAAATGTTTGGATGAGTGAAAGATTTTTAGTTGGCACCATGATTTCCAAAAAGGGCATTTGTTGGCAGAACTCGCTTTTAGGCCTAGTCGACATGAAACTGTTGTTACAGAGGTTATTGTTAACACTGTTTGGGCGATACTGCAAGAAGATCGACGAATGACGTGTGAAGACACAGCGGCGTCAACTAATATTTCACAAATTTTTGATTTGCCGCATTCCATGCGACAAATTACTGCTACACCGTGTGTGTTACAGATGGTTACATCATCACCTGACGAGAGACCAATTGTTAGCCCGATTTCATGTGTCTCACGAGTGGAAACAAATTATTGCAAAACATGCACTCTTTCTAAACACAGGAAAAGCTGCCGTTGAAACATGTGTCCACTATTTCGACCCCCTCACAAAGCGCGCAATGAGATTCTGGAAGCACACATGCTCGGCCCTCCGAAAAATTTCCATCAAACGAAATAAGCGGGGATGGTAATGATGATAATATTCTTTATTTATGGAGATGTATTTTACCAGCATGCTGTTTCTTTACAAATTATTGTCAATGCTGAGTATTATATTTCCGTCTCGAAGAGTATGTGGCGACACATAATGATTAAAAGCCCAGAACTGGTGCACAAGTGGATCCTACACCATGATAACTCCCGTCCACATATGGCTGCATTACCTGCAACAGTTTCTAAGGAAATGAGGTATTCAAATCATTCCGCAGCCTGCTTGTAGTTCTGAATTTGCCCTGCGATATTTCTGGTTGTTTCCATCAATGAAGGAGAAGTTCCGTGGCTGAACATTCAACGCAGATGCTGACGTTATTCAAGCTGTACAGAGGTCTCTAAAGCAGTTTCCACAAAATGCCTTTGCCACATGCTTTGAAAAGGAGACTAAACAATGGGACCGTTGCATACAATCTGAGGGAAGATACTTTGAGAAAGAACAACATATATTTGCTCTACCTATATTTCTTCCTTTTGTGTGATTTTACTCTCAGTTTTTATAAACGGCAGTTGTACATTTCGTAAAAAAAGTACAGAAATATTTTAAGTGACAAAACACATTTATGAAAACTTCAAGCAAGGGAAAATTAAGTTCATCCTCGACCTCAACCTGGTTTCAAATTTTTCCTACGATTTATTCATCATTGACTTGCAATACATCTTTTGCTATAAAGCAGCGGCCTCAAAGTCCGCACATCTCCGTTAAATTACGTTTCATTTTTTTTTCACATGAGCATGGTTTATTTTGTAAGAAGTATATTATGATAAAATATAAATTATTAAACATTTTGATAGGCAAGCTGTCTATAAAAACAAACACTTAAATAATTTATGGAATGTTTTTACTAAAGCATTGTACCAGCGGGTTTTGGATATGCATGCTGACGTAATCAGAGCGCCATATTAAGCAATGTCAGGACGTATGGATAACAAATATAGGTTCTAGTTTTAAAAATGAAATAATATATTCCATCTCCTGCAGACTTTACTTTTAATGCATACGACGAACATACTGATTTCCAATATTATTATTTTCCTGAAAATTGCATAACAGTTTAAATGAAAGTCATTCGTTCATCGCTATATTTTTTCGGCTGCGACCGCGATAAAATTTGTATCTCTAAACCGTTTGTTGCAAACGATCTGAAATAAAACAAAGATATTATTGGTACGACTGAATTGCAATAATAAATTTACATCTAAGTATCGAGTGACAAGAAATAGAGGAAATCGATGATCATGATATGTAACATAGAGGTTTCTCTTGATGTATTTACATGGACCACATTAACATATTTCCTATACAAACACTTTCCGCAGTCAAAAATGAATATTTCTGTATAATATATAAATTCTCATTCTGTAATTAATTATGATACTTTTCGATTATGATATGAATATTTGGCGATTACCGCTATAGTAATAACAAGAAAAAACCGCTAAAAACTGGGAATTGCGTCAGCATTTAAGTATCTGGTATTCTATTTAAAATACGTTGGGACCTTCGAAGAAACTTAATTAAGAATTTATTTGTTTGTCCAAAAGACAGCAGATGAAATCATTGAAATGAATGAAAATTAAGGATTCCTGTCTATTTGAATCAGTAAACTGGGGAAACTTGATTGTTACTGAAGCGGAACGATAAAACAATATAATTCATTATCGATAACTAATTCTTTTTTTCAAAAAGTCTAATGATATTAAAAAAATAGAAAAGCTTACGATCTTGACCTATGAGAAGCAGGGATACATTTTTGTCATTTATTTTGCCCGACGCATGCTCTAGTTCAGAAAAAAGCAACGTTTTCATACAAGAAAATGTGCAAACATGCGCACAACTACATTTAATGGAAGAAATTGCCGGCTTTTTGAACCGAGCTCGAAACTAACATGAGTAACAACTCCTGTTGATAATCAAGATCACAGCTCCTGTTTATAATGAAACGCAGGAATTGTTTCTGTATGTCTGTTGTATAAAACGGTGGGGCGTAACAATTTATGTGCCGAAGAGCTCAATGCAATCTATTTTCTCGCTAGAGCTGGAAATATAAATACTTCACATTGATGGAGATAGGTGTGGATACTAAGTGCTGTTATCACTACTAAACTTGTAGAGGCTAAGTTGAAAGTTATAACGCCATAAAAGACAGCTTTTAATTTTAATACCGCAATGAAACAATTTCAGAAGTGACCATAACTGATGTTCACATTTATAAGGGCGGTGCATGTGAAAATATTGCTTGGAATGACTTCAAATTTCACATGATAAATGCTTAGGCAAGGAAACGTTGTTTGAAGGAAACACAAATGTTAGGTCGGAAACACAACTTCATGGAGGAAGAGGCATTATAATCACGTGTAACTATGTGGTATTTTATGGCACTGTAAAGTATATAATTTACAAGGGAATTCAGTGCGGCATTCCTTGAATGAAAACGCTAAAAAGAAAAGCATCTGTGGAATGCGTCATTTCACTGGAGTTGAGGGCACAACATTGTAAAGACCAATGCTAAACTTTAATACCAGAAATCCGAAAGTACATCCCTGTCACCAAAATTTCTTGAACTTCTCGTAAAGTTTCTTTACTAGAATATAAGCTCTGCATTAATAGTACCACGCAAGGTCCCAATTTTATAGTGCTTCCAAACTGAGCCATTTATGACAACCGTGTTACGTAAATGATCCGAAATTGACGAGTGCTTGAACCATGTGTTTCAGTTTCGTTGTTGACCCCCTGTATAAATAAATGTATTTTGTATAGATATATAGCGAGGTTCACATTAATGAAGAAATTGATCGACGTATGGAACTTGGTTGGAGAGTGTTTGGAAGAAACAGCACAATTTTCAGTAAACAATTATGTCGTAATAGAATAGTCAATGCATTTTCCCAGTGCTTGTAAGGAGCTGAGATGTGGACCTTGGCCAAAAAAAATTACAAACTGTGTAGACAACTGAAGGCAGCATGAAGAGATGCATTCTTGGTGTAAGCAGGCTTGATAAGATGAGGAACTCATGGATAAGGAATTGACAAGAGTGGAGGACATGATTATCAGAATAAACTCCACGAAATGGCAATGGGCTAGACATGTTTCCAGAAGAACTTATCACCGATGAAGATTCGAAATTTAGACTGGATACTGAGAGTCATATTAAGACCCAGAAGAAGACTAGATGGGATATGGATGGATGAAATTCGAAAACATTCAGAGTAACACGTAGAAGATTGGGGCAAGACAGACAGTTATGAATGAAATTTGGAGGGACGTTATAATATTACATCAGTTACATCTTCATAATGATTTGTTACCACAGTGCATTACATTTGTTTCGCATTGTCAATGCTATGGAATTCAATATATGTGTTAACTGGCATAATTGGTCTTATAATATCATTGAAAGATTTGTTTTGCTTTAAAAAGTGGTATGCACTGGCATGCGTTTCACGTTGACTCTGTTAACAAAATTCGGATGTCGTTTATGGCAAATCATATTCTTCATTTTATTTGTATATATTCCTAAAAAACAGATTTACCAAAGTGAATCGTAGGAACACATTTTGTTATTCTACATCTTGTGTCCATCACTTTGCATTAAAAACATGGCAGAAAAAATATTTTTGCGATGCTGCCCATTTTCAAAAATTTGTGTTTCTACTTTCATCTTGAAATAACGCACGATATAAAAATTATAAGGGGAACAAAGATTCCATTTTTGGGAACAACTCTGTTTCCCTGAGTTAGAATGGAAAATTTATTTTAGGAAAAACCTCGATGAAATAAAATTCGAAGCGGTAAAAGCTTTTATCAAAAACCTGTACACTCTGCCGTAGTACTACTCATAGTGAAGGGATATTTCAGAAGGACAGACATATTTGAGAGAAAAAAAAATATTCAAAAGATGTATTGTGTGAAATAATTTCAAATGCTACATGCAATGACTACATCGCTATACAGATAATTTCAACATCTTCTTTAGGAATGTCATGGGTAATACAGTATATCAAAGGGAAAATCAGTTATTCGCAGAATTATTTGAAAATATGTTATTAAGAGCTTTGAAGGCACAAAGGACAAGTGCCTCGGGGTAACCTGGGTAGCGAAAGGCAAACGGAAGTAACGTGACCCGTTCCGGAAGGCGGACTCGCGAGTCAGCTGTTCTGCATGTTTTTCTGAGCGCGGCCAGACCTTTGCATCTCAGCGTTCAGCAATGTGGCTTTGAAAGCGATGTTTCAAGCAAACGAAAATGTGCCAGATATGGCTTTGAAGGCAATGTTTCATTTCCTATACTGCAGTTCGCAGTTCACAGCCAAGAAAAATTTAAAGAAACCTGTTAAAAAATTTCCTAGTGGTCCGATCACAGGTAACAATACCATAAATTCAAAAACTAATATTTCTTGTAAGTATTGCAAGTGTACTTTCACAAGAGAAGCCGTTTTGGAAAGGCATGTAAGGAAGTTTCATCCTAATAATGTAACTGCAGCTTGTGAAGCTATCAAAATGCTTGTAAGTATTGCAAGAGTGTTTTCATAGTGAAGAAATCTTTTGTACAAACATATCAGAAACTTTCACCCCATACAAAAAGTTATTTCGTTCAGTTGTTTGTAGTATTTGTAAATTGAGTTGCAAAAGTGTAGCTGAACTGCACAACTATATCAATGTCAGTCATCCTGATATTTCGCTGTCATTAGAGGAAAAGGAGTTTCTACAGTGGAAAACTGATAAAGAGCGTGATTCACAGTCATGTTTCGTAAAACACAGAAGTGACAATCGCCAATTAGGTGGAACAATTGCTTTTTACTGTTATTGTCATAGAAGTGGCTCCTATTATTGTCATAGAAAATCACCTGAAAGTAGGAAGCGTTGTATGAAATATGCAGGAACAAATAAAATTGTTAAACGCTCTCCAGCACACATTAAAGTAAGTAAATATATAGTAAATGAAACCAATAAAATCAAAGTTAGGTACCAATCTGTCCACACTGGACGTAAAATAGAAATTGGAAGAATTGCACTGACAAAACCTCACAATAAACACCTGGCAGCTGAGTTGAGTTAAGGGTACAAAAATCACCAATTCTTACTGATACTAGGAAAGTATTTTCACCCACTAAACGACTTGGTTACATCACTCGGAAAGATTTACACAACATCAGCTCATACTTCTGTGTGGAAAGAGATGTAACTTATCATGCAGATGATAGGATATCTGTTGATATCTTAGTTCAAAACATGCAAAATGAAGGTAATTCGGTGCTTCTCTGCAAAGCAGTGGGTAAAACTGTATCAGATCATCCATCAATTGAGAAAACACATTTTTACTCGGTATAATGAGTGATGCTCAATTGAAGGTGTTAGAATTGCATGGAAAAAAATGTTTTGATTGATTCTACACATGAAACTTACATGCAAGATTACGAGCTAACAACTTTGATGGTAAATGATTCGCGGCATCAAAGTGTTACAGAAGCAAATTTTATATTTCATCGCCAATTACAACATATACTTTTGTTCTTTTTTTGGAACTTAGGAAAAGATTTCATCGATGACGATACTCGGTCGTTCACGCTCCTCATTGTCGAGATTCGTGTCCCCAGCCTTGAATTTATTTCACCGTACCCTCGTTAGACGCATCCTCCCAAAAGGTTCCAAGAATGTTTCGCGTCGCTTGCGCTAGGTTGTGGCCCAGTTGGAACTCGTAGAGGAAAAGTGCCTGAAAATAACGATTATTCATCTTTCACACAAACAGAAATATAGAGTTGGAAATATTATTTGTTACTACAGTGAACCAAAAGGTTACAATCTGCAAATTTCAAGCTTTCCATTGATAAATTACGCTTGCATACATATTCACTGTATTGAACACAACACATTGTCAAAATACTAGAGATCAAAAATCGGACATTTCATTATGGACAGCTTAATTTTTCTATTGCTTCTTCGTAGTGTGTGTGAGCCGGATAAAGGCAGGTTTGACGTTGAGATACACGCAATCGTGCTGTCCAGGCTTTTTCTTCTTCTTATTATTATTATCTTTAACATGCGCAGAACTTTTCATTTTAACAAAAACATTTAATTTCAGAATGCATCATAAAAGATGTGTTAGACTCTTGTCGTACTTACAAATTCTCTAATAACTTTTGCTGATGCAAGAATTTATTCGGAATACCCAATTAACTAGTCGAGTGCGTTCGCATTTACGCTACAGCGCCAACAATTATCAGTGCCATGCGTGGTTTATCAGTCAGCACTTGACTACGCAAATTTGTATTGATGGTCTCTGCAACGTATTGATTGGTCTCAGCAACTGTTTTGTCAAATGCCACCAGATGACGACATCTCATTTGCTGAGTTCATCAATACGGATTTGTGTAATCCGATGCTGACTGAAAAACCACGTTGGCGCTGAGAAATGTTGGCATTGTAGAGTACATGCGAACGCATTCGACTAGTCATTGAGAGATTTGGGATTCGATCCCAGCGTTGTCGGAACACAGTTTTTCACTTGCTATGCGTTGTTTATAAAATAACGTGAACAGAGCGATGACATCGTCCATTTACATTATCTCCACGTATTTGATATATATATATATATACCAAATAAAAGAATGCAAAAACACGGTCTAAGTACTCATTTGGCATGTCCATATATCCATATGCGCCGTAAACGACATTTCTTCATCTCTATTTCCGTCATATTATAAAACAAAAAGATGGCAAAAACAAAAGTGCTTTGAATTTTTCGCTCAGTGATGATTGACAATACATATTGAAAACACAATGTCTTTAAAACGTTTATGCGACCGATGTGGCGAACCAAGTGGCGCTCATATATTTTTGAACTTTACAAACAGAAATGGTCATATAGTAGCCCGTTTAACGAAAGTGATGGCATTCCTGTATCGTGACGACTATCTCTTATGAGCAAGATCGTCGTCGTCTACGAAGGCTTGTAAGAAGAAGCAAGTCTTCCGGTGTGCAGCAATAGGCAAAATCATTCAATGAAATCTATTCCCAACCAATATCTCCGAAGAAGCGAGACTTCGGTCTGCAGAAATGTACCGCATAATTCAATAAAGGATTTTCCCTACCCATATCTACGCGAATTATGTGCAGGAAATCAAAACAGAAAAAAAAACGTTTTGTCATTGGCATCCCCCTATACGGAGAAAACTGAATTCTGCAAAAACCGGAAAGTTTGTCTAAAGGGATGTAAGGAACATAGTAACTAGACACTGGACGACTGGAAAAATTCCTGTTTCCACATGTCGTCGTACACCTTGTTCTGTTCGGACGACAAACAAAGAATTTGCAGGAGCTCCTAGAATCAATGGACACAGCTCGTCTTGTAATTACGCTACAAGTGTTTGGATTTGGTGTTGTGGTGACAGGCACGGTCTGATGGTAGGTAAAAGATTCCGAGTAATGCTGGACACTCAAGTGCTATCTAGAAATAATATTACTTTTTCTTTTATGCAGATGTTTATTGGTACATTTCCTGTAGGCATTAGCGTATCTAGTGTAAGGTTCAGGGAATGGAATGCGACATATGAGAAGATCAAATAAAAAAAAACACAGAGAAGATCAAATAAAAAAAAACACAGAGAAGATCAAATAAAAAAAAAACAATATTGTGTACGCATATGAAGCTGAAACACTTAATCTGACATTTTAATAAACTCTTTATAAGCTTCGTCTGTTGTTCAGTTCGATGTTCAATTCATCTTTTATTATCCCTTGAAGTCTATAAATCTCACTTTCATTCTTAAAGACATACTATTAAAAAGTAAAAATACTGGGCATTCAGTTCCTGGTTGTCGGCGGAAATGTCTTCCCGTGGGTGTTTGATATATTTCATGACAGATATGTAAACTAAGTTTTAGTTAAACAAAATCGGATATGGCCTAGTTATATCCAGTATGGTGCACTCGTGTTAAAATGTTTATAATTTGGAAAATGGTAAAAACACAACACCAGTTGGAATTATACATATAGCATGGACAGGATCTAAAGTGATAAGGTTGACTATTATTCCTGTATAAAAAACTTGAACACTACGCCGCAAAAATTTCGTATATATACAAATGTGCGTGCGTGTTTAAAATTAGAGGTTAAAATTCCACAGGATTTAAATTTTTCAAATTGCTTTTCGCTAAATTGGTTTTCTGGTGATATCTTTGTATGATCTGGGCGATGTGACAAATGGAATGCTCGCACTCCTGCGCAAACGATTAACAGGAATTTCATGCAATAATTGAAAATGTTTGCATTGAGTAATATTTCCGGAAAATTTGTTTTAAATATTGAGTATTTCTGAAATCCTAAACATATTTTGATAGAAACTTTGAATTCGATTTTTCAAACATATCACGTTAAAACATTTTTCTATCCCAAATATTTCGACTTTTAACTGAACTTTTTGTTTATTTTTCAATTTAGAATTTAAGCTATTTCACTACCAAGCCACCGAAGGTAGTACCCGAAATATGCATTCCTTAAAGCTTTTTTTTACTCTTCCGATATTCGTTTGGTATTATTTAAGGAAACATTTTTTAACTTGAAAACATTTCCAACAAAATCTTTTCAATTGCTGACAGAAATGTGAATCAGCTTTCAGAAAAAACTAAAACAGCTGTCATCCCGAGATGCAGTTCACATCGTGAGTTGATTTCCATGGATGAAATCATTTGAAATTTTCAAGAAACCTACTGAACAACAACTGATCATTCGGTTTCTCATCCACGTCTGCTTTACAGTAGCAATCGATCTATAACTATGTCGCGTAGATTCTTCGTTTACCGTTATTCGTATATCAAAGGTACCCATTTCGTTTACCATGCATAATGTTGTAAAATGAAACGCGAAGTTGGGTACAAATATTTTTATAGTGAGAATTTTGTAATAAATGGACTCCAGTAGTTTGTCAGTTTTGCTTCGACATCACTTCTTTGTACAATAATGTCAAGTTTAGTTTAACAAAAATATAATTTAAACAGAGTATCAGTTTTAGATTTTCAGTAAATTAACCTGAAATCCTGGAATTTCAGAAAGTAGACCCTACGTCTATCCTGAATGCTATGATAAATTTCATATCATACATATAATAATTATAAATATGTTTTATTTATATTAAAACCATTGAGAACATGTAAGATAATGGCTTTCTATGCACATGAGATAATTTTATTTCTTTTAACTTTTTGGGCGAGATATTTTCACGCCTGTTAGAATTAAAAAGTTGCAACTAAAGTTGAAAAATAATAAAATGTATTTTGTTATATTATTTTTATTCTTTCCGACATATTACTGACAGCTAAAATTTATTTTTCCGATTAGCTATTAATATAAATATTGTTTTTCATATATTACCTAGCAAAATTCAGTTCATTGTTTGCAATATGATATATTTTGGTTTAAAAAGATATTCACATTGTTCACATCCTTTTTATTTGTTTTGTGTTTTATTTTCATACATAAGGGAATTGATTATAAAAATGCAAACTATTTCACAAGAATTGCCCCAATTTATATCTAAAACCATGGTCCCACGTACCTAGAAGGGTGAGCAATGTTTAATTCAACAAACTCTCATATCTAAATATAATTTCTCAAAGAAAAATAATTATTAAATAATAACAAATGCTTATTGAGATATAACGGTTTTTTTCGCAGATACCGCATTCGAAACTCTATTACACTTGCGTTGTTCCGTACTCTTCAAATTAAGCGCATTTAAAAAAGGAGAATAACCCACCGCCTTTGAAAAGCAGATTGCAGCGTTTTCATAGATTTAAACACATTCTGCAATTTTATTATTTGTATCCGTTTTAAATTCTTTTAAATGAAAGATTGTTGCTTACCAAGCAAACCTGAATGTGCCTAAAGGGGAAGAGAGAAGTAAAGGTATATCGTGCTTCTGGAAACGAGTTTCTCACTGTCTCGCTAGTGGACGAACCTAATGATTTTTGTTTAGTTTTTTATTGAAGGTTTAACGACCACCGTGAGAACCTGAATGGGCTATAGGCAGTCGCCCGTCCCTAATTTAGGTTCACTGGTTACAGCGAAGGGACAGAGACAGTGCCGTGAAACAAACAACATCCATCCCTAACCAGGATTTGAACCCTGACCGCTTTCGGACGAATGATCAGAGGCCATCGCTTAGACCACTGTGCCACCGAGGCGGCAACTTAATGTTGGAAGCTATAGAAATATAAAGACCACAGAATTCACTTATACTCGATGTCATCAGGAATAAAATGTCAGGAGTTAAACTCGATAGGACTTAGCATGATACTGGATTCCCGTCACGGAAAATCCGAGGTGCTACTACAATACATTTAACATCTTTCAACATCGTTAGGAGTGTATCGAGAATATGCCATTTCCGGAATAACTTCACGTCATGGACAGCGCTTTTAAAAATAACGTCGCATCATAAACAGTTAGAAGCTGCGATATATGCATCATAAACATTTGAAGGCTGCGATATGTGGTCGATGAACGTCCTCGTCAAGGTTTGTTTAGAATAGTTGTAACCTACAACACCGCGACGGCGGCACAAATAATTTTCGACGAGGGGAAGGCACAAAAGTCTTCTATTTTCGAATAATTTTACTTTGATTCCCCGTTTAAGCATCAGAGACTGCAATCAGTCTTTCTAAATTAAGGCAAAAGTTTGAGCTGTTGTAAGTTTTAAAGCCTAAGACAACTTATATTGTTAAAATTGATTTTGAAAGCTGAAATTTTAACTAGACACAACAATTGTAAATGTTGGGAAAAGTGTTCAGAACTAGACTTCTCCTATTCAATAAAATTAAACAATGCTGACTTATAATGCTACCTAGAAGCGTGCAATCCAGTCCTTAGGAGGCCTTTTTTGTAAAAGAAACGTCCAGTTAGTAATCAAGTGCACATGAGATAGAGACTTGCTGTTTGAACTCTGCATTGATAAAAACTACTGCACGATTTCTTTTTGAGTTGTATGTACTGTCATCAACAGGTTTGGGTGTACTGTTTAAATTCCGGATTAGAGCACTACGTAGCAAAGCATTTTTGCAATATTTGGATCACTTTATGTCTTCATACGTACCTTTACGAAGGAAGATGACTAGCATTCAAAGTATAGGACATCGTGTTGGACCGTCTTTAGACATTTGTTTGACAGTTTCTCGACTCTGTGGTAGTACCAGTTCTTGTCATTCGAGGCGAAGAACTTTTTCACCCAATTGCCACCTCCTCCTGATTGTAGAAATGTTGCCCGCGATGGAAGTGTGCTATGGGCCGGAACAAGCAATAATACCACGGGACAAGTTCTGGATACTACGCTGGATGTAGCATCATTTCGATACCCTAAAGTTTCCTTGAGTTGTTCTTGCGGTATAAGGCCGAGCGATGTTTTTCTGTAGGTGAGCGTGTTTTCTGTTCACTAGTGCCAAGTTCTTCTCCTCCAAAACGGCATACATCCCCTCCAACTCTTCAAAGTAGAGTTTGGCGTTGATACTCCGACCGTCTGGAACAAATTCGTAATGGATTATGGCCTCGAAGTTCCCCCAGACGCAGAGCATCATCTTGTGCTGCAAGCGTCCACGTTTGGCAACAAGTTCAGGAAGAAGCTGGCCCAAGCTCAAATACTGCCATTGTGTGTTAGGATAGCGGAAATAGACCCACGTTTTATCGCACATAGCAATTATCTTTATGAAACGTACATCGCGTGAGTTTTTAGGAGTTTCATGCAGACTTCCACTTGGTGATTTGTTTCATGCAGACTTCCACTTGGTGGTTTGTTTCATCTGGCGTCAGTTTGTGAGGTGCAATTATTCAACTCTGTAGACCTTGCCGAGGTCCTGAAGGCGACGAAACACATTGATCTGTGATATGCCAGCTCACCTGATAATCTTCGAATGCTGGTTGCCGGATTTGCCTCTACTCCTTGGAGCGCGGCTTCCAAATGCACGGTTCGAGGCTTACCGGACCTTGGCTGATCGTCGAGGTTTCTGTCACCTGAGCAAAGTTTCTTAAACCATCTATTTGCGGATTTGTCGTCCACGGAACTGTCCCATTTCGCATGACAAATGTTGCACGTTGCTTGAGCGGCGTTATGGCAGAGTTCAAACTCGTAAATCAAAATTTCCCTAATTAGCCAGTTGTGACTGTTTATCGTTTTGGTGTCCCAACCTCAGACAGAGCGACGATATGCAGTGCTTGTCACAGCAAAGACTACCACTTTATATCCCTTTCGACTGACTTCTGTTCGCGACTTGAACAAGTTTAAACACGTTCCATACTCTCTGCAGCACATTTGTTTATGCAAATATTGCAAACTTTTCAACTCGCCCATTGTATCGTCTTACATGAGTTACTTAGAAAATGTTTAGGAACACTTTTCGAATAACATGATGAAAATCCATTTGCGTTCAAAGCATCCACATTTCAAAGTCGCGTTGATTCAGTGAAGTGCTGATAATGTCCTTCAAATACACTGGCTTAAACTGGAAAAAGAACACCAAGAAAGAGACGTCTGATACCAACAAAATTCATGCAGCATAATAACGGAATACAGAGTATAACGTGATCAAAACATTATGGCAAAATACAGCTGTATTTGCTGGTAAACTGAAAAATAAACTGAAAAATAACATTTCCATGTAACATGGTTAGTACGAGGTTGAACCGCCATGAACTGCGTCACACTGTGTAATTCTGGCATGGAGTCTGTCGTACAGATGTTGGATGTAAGTTTGGGGTATTGACTTCCAAGCATCCTCAACGTGGACGCGTAAATCGGGGATGGTCGTGGCTGGCCGTGGAGACCGGATAAGTCGTTGTCCCATAAAATCCCTCACGTGCTCAATGGGGAACAAATCCGGTGAACGTGCAGGCCATGGAAGTTGTCTCACACCCTGAAGTGCCTGCTGCGTTTAACTTGCTGTGTGTGGGCGTGCGTTATCTTGCTGGAAAACACGATGGACAGAATTTACAAATGGCAAAACAACGGGCTGAATGATGTTGTTGCTGTAAGAGGTGCTGTTTAACGTACCCGGTACAAACTCTAGTTGTGTACAGGAGTGATAACTGATCGTTTTCCACACCAGGAGACCAGGTGTAGTCCCTGGGTGTCGCTGGCGGATGAAAGAAGGGTGAAGACGCTCCTCTGTGTGTCTGCGAACACACATACGGCCATCGGAGGCTCCCAAGCAGAATCTGCTTTCATCACTGAACACGCCAGATCGCCATTGCGTTCTTAAGAGCAGACGTTGGCGACACCACTGCAGCCGTTCCTGACGGTGGGCTATAATCAGAGGTTCATATGCCAGAGGCACACGTGCACGCAGTCCTGCATCCAGTAGATGGTTGCGGATTGCTCGCACAGTCAACTCAGGTGCAACGTCAGCTCGGATTGGCGTCGCAGTGGATGTTCTGCTTGACAACGCCGCTCTCCTTATGCGTCGATCGGTCCGCTCATCAGTCCGTCTTTTCCTCCCGGTTTCACGTCTTCTCTTGTGAAAATGTTCCTCGGACCATCTACGCCACCATCGTACTATCACCGATACTTCCCGTCCAATTCGGTCCGCAATACGACGATACGGCTACCCGGCTTCGCGGAGTCCGACCAGAGGAACACGCTCAAAGTCCGATAACTGCTGAAATCGTACGCGTCTTCCATGTGCAGGCATTGCAGCTTCTTCAGGGTCTTCGCACGTGTCCGTACGCTGACGACTAATTACATTCACTTCGCCTTACTCCTAAAATACCACCGACGATAATTTGCATATTACGCCGTGTTGTGGCGTGAGCTCTCACCGGTTGGTCCCGAAATTAACATCACACCTACGTAAACTCGACCCCATTAACATATGTAAATTTCATGATCGTCCGCCAATTCCTTCTTGGTGTTATTTTTTCAGTTTCCGGCAGTGAAAGTTCAGGCCAGTGGATGTGATTAAATCTAAATTGTATACATTTTGCTGGTGCAGTGTCTTGGTTAGGAATCAGCCAGTCTCATTCTACTGGCTCTCAATCGGATCATATGTGGGAAATGACAAGATGGCCTGGACGTTAACAGAACATTTTAGCACCTTGAATTCACCGTAGTTCTAATAAAACTCCTATGTGACGGTCCTAGACTTCTGGCATGCTTCATTATCTTGCTGAAGTAGCCCACCCTATCAAGAATCACCATGGACATGTTCCGGCGTTCCTATGAAGTTAAAATACGTCGTCGCATACAAATGTCGTTCCAGAGTAATTCCAGAATCCCATAACAGCCTTAAAAACAGACCTCCTGCTGTTACACTGCTTACCCCAGCTGAGTGACCAAACATTCTGACCCGTCGATTAGCGCGTTTTAAACAAAAATCTGATTCCTCCGAAAGGGCGACATTTTCCTAATCCTTAAGGTCGAGCTGTAGCAACTGTTTGCCCACGTCAGAGGAATGTGACGGTTTTTAGCAGAGACAAATTGTATACGAGATGGACTTCCGGAATTATTGACCAGTAGTGCAAATGTGCCCAAGTACTTAGTATTGTATACGCTAAAATTATTGCAACGATATGGAAAGAAATAGGGTGCTCACCTTATTTTCTGAGGTCCATCTGACCTGAAGGATTTTATACAACCTTGCGCCTTCGCTATGACGGGTATCCTTGTGGATTTTCACCATTTAATTCAATGGGAGTGCCGTAGTTTTTCCAAAAAATGACTACATGTCAGCTTCTTGCACAGTATACAACTGTATGAATCGAGTAAAAAAAGGTCTGGAATAACATTGCACAAGTTTATGGGCTGAACTAATTGAAATAAAATTAGTATCAATATTTCTTTGTTTTAACCTTTTTGTTGCAGTAAGCAGTATATAAGTTACGGTTCAACATGGTTGTTTGTAATTACCATGTATGTGGCATTAATAGGGAAAAAGTGAAAAAACGTAATGCAACTGAGAGGAAATATTCGAAAATATTTCATTGAAATATTTTTCAAATGTCTTTTGAAAAACGGGACGTGATTATTTTATCTATACGTCGGTTAATCAGTCCGTCAGACTCTTGGCCGTCATATATCGGCACATTTCACCCCTATTTGGAAACATCTTTTAGCAGTGAGAAGCATGGCATGTGGTGAAAATCATGTGGTAACGATGATCCTTGCTTTTATGCGATGCATAATGCAGCCGCTATAGGGCGTAAGTACGGATGCTTAACAATCATATCATTGCTTCCAACTATCCGATTGAAAAAAAAATATATTTCCTTCAATATCATTTACAAAAAATACCATTTTTTTAATAATTTATTTTTCAAGTAATGCCCAGTTTTCCATCTAGATATCGTAAAATTAAATTGTTTTAACTCCGATATCTCTGCTCCTGAAAGTCCGAATTTAATTAATCTCTTTTAGATCGCGTAACATTTGTGATGAGGAATACTTTGCATATAATTCCTCACGTTTCGTGATGATCAATGTTTCCACTGAGGCAACGTAAGGGCATATTTTTTCTTTCCTATTTGTTTACAGCAGCATTTGTGTTTTTGACAGCTTCATTGAAAAAAGGTTTTTTTGTGTCTGAAACCGCTGTGTAGGAACAATTTCGACATATTAAATGCACATAACAGTGCACAGGTTTCCGCAAAGAGGCATAGGTGTAAGTCATATTTCCTTCGATATCTCTGATTCGAACAGTCCAATTTCCAAAATTCTTGCTTTGTCGGACAACGTTTCTGGGAAAGAAATTTTCAATTATATATATTTTTTATATTTTCGCAACTTAAAATTTGCAATTAGATATCATAGGTTCATTTTTCTATTTAAACCTTATTTGCATTAATATCTGCGCGTCGCTAAATCTGATGAACAATATTCGTTTCCTGTGAAATACTTCTACTCCGTGTTTCGAATCCGTTCTCTACTTCGACGAATGATCCGATGGTAACGCCTCAGCCCACTCTGCTGCCTGATGACAATTTTCTTGTTCTCTACTTCTACGAATGATCCGATAGTAACGCGTCACACGCTCTGCTGCCTGGTCAGAATTTTCTTGTTCTCTACTTCTACGAATGATCCCAAGGTAACGCTTTAGACCACTCTGCTGCCTGGTGACAATTTTCTTGTTCTCTACTTCTACGAATGATCCCATGGTAACGCTTTAGACCACTCTGCTGCCTGGTGACAATTTTCTTGTTCTCTACTTCTACGAATGATCCGATAGTAACGCGTCACACGCTCTGCTGCCTGGTCAGAATTTTCTTGTTCTCTACTTCTACGAATGATCCCAAGGTAACGCTTTAGACCACTCTGCTGCCTGGTGAGAATTTTCTTGTTCTCTACTTCTACGAATGATCCCATGGTAACGCTTTAGACCACTCTGCTGCCTGGTGACAATTTTCTTGTTCTCTACTTCTACGAATGATCCCATGGTAACGCTTTAGACCACTCTGCTGCCTGGTGACAATTTTCTTGTTCTCTACTTCTACGAATGATCCCATGGTAACGCTTTAGACCACTCTGCTGCCTGGTGACAATTTTCTTGTTCTCTACTTCTACGAATGATCCCATGGTAACGCTTTAGACCACTCTGCTGCCTGGTGACAATTTTCTTGTTCTCTACTTCTACGAATGATCCGATAGTAACGCGTCACACGCTCTGCTGCCTGGTCAGAATTTTCTTGTTCTCTACTTCTACGAATGATCCCAAGGTAACGCTTTAGACCACTCTGCTGCCTGGTGAGAATTTTCTTGTTCTCTACTTCTACGAATGATCCCATGGTAACGCTTTAGACCACTCTGCTGCCTGGTGACAATTTTCTTGTTCTCTACTTCTACGAATGATCCGATAGTAACGCGTCACACGCTCTGCTGCCTGGTGAGAATTTTCTTGTTCTCTACTTCTACGAATGATCCGATGGTAACGCGTCAGACCACTCTGCTGCCTGGCGACAATTTTCTTGTTCTCTACTTCTACGAATGATCCAAAGGTCACGCTTCAGACCGCTCTGCTGCCTGGTGACAATTTTCTTGTTCTCTACTTCCACGAATGATCCGATAGTAACGCCTCAAACGCTCTGCTGCCTGGTGAAAATTTTCTTGTTCTCTACTTCTACGAATGATCCGATGGTAACGCTTCAGACCGCTCTGCTGCCTGGTGATAATTTTCTTGTTCTCTACTTTCACGAATTATCTGATATTAACGCTTCAGATCGCTCTGCTGCCTGGTGACAATTTTCTTGTTCTCTACTTCCAGGAATGATCCGATGGTAACGCTTCACACCGCTCTGCTGCCTGGTGAAAATTTTCAAGTTCTCTACTTCCACGAATGATCCGATGGTAACGCTTCAGACCGCTCTGCTGCCTGGTGACAATTTTTTTGTTCTCTACTTCCACGAATGATCCAATGGTAACGCTTCAGATAACTCTGCTCCCTGGTGGCAATTTTCTTGTTCTCTACTTCCATGACTGATCCGACGGTAACGCTTCAGACCGCTCCGCTGCCTGGTGGCAATTTTCTTGTACTCTACTTCCACAAATGATCCAATGGTAACGCTTCAAACCGTTCTGCTGCCTGGTGGCAATTTTCTTGTTCTCTACTTGAAGAATGATCCGATGGTAACGCTTCAGACCGCTTTGCTGCCTGGTGACAATTTTCTTGTTCACTACTTCAAAGAATGATCCGATGGTAACGCTTCAGACTGCTCTGCTGCCTGGTGAGAGTTTTCTTGTTCTCTACTTGCACGAATGATCCGATGGTAACGCTTCAGACTGCTCTGCTGCCTGGTAGCAATTTTCTTGTTCTCTGCTTCCACGAATGATCCGATAGTAACGCCTCAGACAGCTCTGCTGCCTGCTGACAATTTTCTTGTTCTCTACTTCCACGAATGATCCGATGGTAACGCTTCAGACCGCTCTGCTGCCTGGTGGCAGTTTTTTGTTCTATACTTCTACGAATGGACCGATGGTAACGCTTCAGACCGCTCTGCTACCTGGTGACAAATTTATTGTTCTCTAATTGCACGAATGATCCTATGGTAACGCTTCAGACCGCTCTGCTGCCAGTTGACAATTTTCTTCTTCTCTACTTCCACGAATGATCCGATGGTAACGCTGCAGACCACTCTGCTGCCTGGTGGCAATTTTCTTGTTCTCTACTTCCAAGTACGATCCGATGGTAACGCTTCAGACCACTCTGCTGCCTGGTGGCAATTTTCATGTTATCCACTTCCAAGAGCGATCCGATGGTAACGCTTCAGACCAGTCTGCTGCCTGGTGGCAGTTTTCTTGTACTCTACTTCCACGAATGATCCGATGGTAACGCTTCAGACCACTCTGCTGCCTGGTGGCAATTTTCTTGTTCTCTACTTCTACGAATGATCCAAATGTAACGCTTCAGACCGCTCTGCTGCTTGGTGACAATTTTCTTGTTCTCTACTTCAAAGAATGATCCGATGGTAACGCTTCAGACAGCTCTGCTGCCTGTTGACAATTTTCTTGTTCTCTACTTCCACGAATGATCCGATGGTAACGCTTCAGACCGCTCTGCTGCCTGGTGACAATTTTCTTGTTCTCTACTTCTACGGATGATCCGATGGTAACGCCTCAGACCGCTCTGCTGCCTGTTGACAATTTTCTTGTTCTCTACTTCCACGAATGATCCGATGGTAACGCTTCAGACCGCTCTGCTGCCTGGTGGCACTTTTTTATTCTATACTTCTACGAATAAACCGATGGTAACGCTTGAGACCGCTCTGCTGCCTGGTGACAATTTTCTTGTTCTCTACTTGCACGAATGATCCGATGGTAACGCTTCAGACCGCTCTGCATCCAGTTGACAATTTTCTTGTTCTCTACTTCCACGAATGATCCGATGGTAACGCTTCAAACCGCTCTGCTGCGTGGTGGGAATTTTCTTGATCTCTACTTCTACGAATGATCCGATGGTAACGCTTCAGACCGCTATGCTGCCTGGCGACAATTTTCTTGTTCTCTAATTCCACGAATGATCCGATGGTAACGCTTCAGACCACTCTGCTGCCTGGTGGCAGTTTTCTTGTTCTCTACTTCCACGAATGATCCGATGGTAACGCTTCAGACCGCTCTGCTGCCTGGTGAGAGTTTTCTTGTTCTCTACTTCCACGAATGATCCGATGTAACGCTACAGACCGCTCTGCTGCCTGGTGAGAGTTTTCTTGTTCACTACTTCAAAGAATGATCCGATGGTAACGCTTCAGACTGATCTACTGCCTGGTGAGAGTTTTCTTGTTCTCTACTTCCGCGAATGATCCGATGGTAACGCTTCAGACCGCTCTGCTGCCTGTTGACAATTTTCTTGTTCTCTACTTCTACGAAAGGTCCGATGGTAACGCTTCAGACCGCTCTGTTGCCTGGTGGCAGTTTTGTGTTCCATACTTCTGCGAATGAACCGATGTTAACGCTTCAGACCGTTCTGCTGCCTGGTGACAATTTTCTTGTTCTCTACTTGCACGAATGATCCGATGGTAACGCTTCAGACCGCTCTGCTGCTTGGTGACAATTTTCTTGTTCTCTACTTCCACGAATGATCCGATTTTAACGCTTCAGACCACTCTGCTGCCTGGTGGCAATTTTCTTGTTCTCTACTTCCAAGAACGATCCGAGTGTAACGCTTCAGACCACTCTGCTGCCTGGTGGCAATTTTCTTGTTCTCTACCTCTACGAATGATCCAAATGTAACGCTTCAGACCGCTCTGCTGCCTGGTGAGAGTTTTCTTGCTCTCTACTTCCACGAATGATCCGATGGTAACGCTACAGACCGCTCTGCTGCCTGGTGAGAATTTCTTGTTCTCTACTTCCACGAATGATCCGATGGTAACGCTTCAGAACACTCTGCTGCCTGGTGGCAATTTTCTTGTTCTCTACTTCCAAGAACGATCCGATGGTAACGCTTCAGAACACTCTGCTGCCTGGTGGCAATTTTCTTGTTATCTACTTCCAAGAACGATCCGATGGTAACGCTTCAGACCAGTCTGCTGCCTGGTGGCAATTTTCTTGTTCTCTACTTCCACGAATGATCCGATGGTAACGCTTTAGACCACTCTGCTGCCTGGTGGCAATTGTCTTGTTCTCTACTTCTACGAATGATACAAATGTAACGCTTCAGACCGCTCTGCTGCCTGGTGAGAATTTGTCTGTTCTTTACTTCCACGAATGATCCGATGGTAACGCTACAGACAGCTCTGCTGCCTGGTGAGAGTTTTCTTGTTCTCTACTTCCACGAATGATCCGATAGTAACGCCTCAGACCGCTCTGCTGCCTGTTGACAATTTTCTTGTTCTCTACTTCCACGAATGTTCCGATGTTAACGCTTCAGACCGCTCTGCTGCCTGGTGGTAGTTTTTTGTTCTATACTTCTACGAATGAACTGATGGTAACGTTTCAGACCGCTCTGCTGCCAGTTGACAACTTTCTTGTTCTCTACTTCCACGAATGACCCGATGGTAACGCTTCAGACTGCTCTGCTGCGTGGTGGGAATTTTCTTGTTCTCTACTTCCACGAATGATCCGATGGTAACGCTTTAGACCGCTCTGCTGCGTGGTGGGAATTTTCTTGTTCTCTACTTCCACGAATGATCCGATGGTAACGCTTCAGACCGCTCTGCTGCCTGGTGACAATTTTCTTGTTCTCTTCTTCTACGGATGATCCGATGGTAACGCCTCAGACCGCTCTGCTGCCTGGCGACAATTTTTTTGTTCTCTACTTATACGAATGATCTGATGGTATCGCTTCAGACCACTCTGCTGCATGGTGGCAGTTTTCTTGTTCTCTACTTCTACGAATGATCCGATGGTAACGCTTCAGACCGCTCTGCTGCCTGGTGGCAATTTTCTTGTTCTCTACTTCCTAAAACGATCCGATGGTAACGCTTCAGACCACTCTGCTGCCTGGTGGCAATTTTCTTGTTATCTTCTTCCAAGAACGATCCGATTGTAACGTTTCAGACCAGTCTGCTGCTTGGTGGCAATTTTCTTGTTCCCTACTTCCACGAATGATCCGATGGTAACTCTTCAGACTACTCTGCTGCCTGGTGGCAATTTTCTTGTTCTCTACTTCCAAGAATGTTCCGATGGTAACGCTTTAGACCGCTCTGCTGCCTGGTGACAATTTTGTCGTTCTCCACTTCCACGAATGATCCGATGGTAACGCTTCAGACCGCTCTGCTGCCTGGTGACAATTTTCTTGTTCTCTACTTCTTTGAATAATCCGATGGAAACGCTTCATACCGCTCTGCTGCCTGGTGACAATTTTCTTGTTCTCTACTTCTGCGAATGATCCGATGGTAACGCCTCAGACCGCTCTGCTGCCTGGCAACAATTTTCTTGTTCTCTATATCTACGAAAGATCCGATGGTAACGCTTTAAACCGCTCTCCTGGCTTGTGACAATTATCTTGTTAGAAGAAATGATGGGAAATAAAATATATCTCGAATTAGATTACATCTGCATTTACTCCCACATAATCGAAATACAACCCGCTTGGCCAGCGTGGTGAGTTATGGCCAAACCCTCCAAAATGATTCCATAACTTAAATCTTGGCCCTCAGTCTCCGGCAGCTGGAATGTACCTGGCCAAGGCTGCGGCCAGTGGAACATGCAGGCAGAGGGTGCTAAGAATCCCCGGAGGACCGGACTAGGCTGCCATCTGATGCTGACCTTGGCTACGTATAATGGACGCTCCCTATCTTCTGATTCAAGGCTTCTTGAATTGGAAGAGGAACTACGAAGGATCAAGTGGGACATCGTGGGGCTAAGTGATGTAAGGAGAAACGGAGAAGATCTCATCGAACTAAAAAGTGGACATCTCTTCTACTATCGTGGGACAGATACTGGCAGGACTAGTGGTGTTGGATTTATAATAAACAAGAAACTGAAGGATAAAGTTGTAGAAGTTGAAAGTTCCTCTGACAGAACTGCACGTCTTGTTATCCAAACCTCGAAAAGATACCAGGCTCAGATTATTAAAACTTATGCACCCACCACAAGTCATCCTGAAGAAGAAATTGAAGAATTTTATGAGGAAATTTGTCATTTGAATAATAAAGGTAAACAGCACTTGTAAATATTTATGGGAGATTTCAATGCAAAAATAGGGCAACGGCAACAGAATGAAACTTCAGTAGGTAAATTCGGTCACGGCAACAGAAACCAGCGTGGAAATACTCTCGTTGAGTTTGCAGAGGCAGAAGTGTTTTTCATCTTGAACTCCTTCTTCAAGAAAAAGCCACACAGGAAATGGACATGGAGATATCCAAATGGGACGACAAGTGAAATTGATTTTATTATGTGTAACAAAAAATTCGTCATAGAAGACTGCAGTGTGCTAAACAAGTTCAACACTGGTAGTGACCATAGATTGGTGAGATGTAAGATGCACCTCAACACCAAACTTGAACGTGGCAAGCTCATAAGACAAACAAAATCTATTGACATAACCAACCTTAAAAAACACCATAATACCTTCAAGTTGGAACTGAAGAACAGGTTCTCTGCTTTAGAAGGCCTAACGTCAAAAGAATTGGACATCTCTGAAGTTAACAGAAAAGTAACCAAAGCTCTTATGGAAACAGCAACAAAATTAGCTGGGTCTAAGAACAAGTTGCATGTAAACAAATTATCAGGAAAAACGAAAATGTTGATGCAAAAAGAAGAGAGATGAGGACAACTAAAGAAGATGTGACTTCCAAAGTGGAATATATAGAGCTATGCAAGACAGTAAGAAAAAGTATCACTGAAGACGTAAGAAAATTCAACTGTAAACTAAGAAGGAAAGCAATTGAAAACAACCAAAGCCTAAAGATAGCAAAGGGACATCTCATTAAGGGAAGAAATTTTGACAAGATAGAAAGATTTCACTACAAATTATATGAAAGGGATGATACATGCACTCCAGACATCATTAAAGATACCAGTACCAGAGTTCCTCCAGTCCTTCCAGCAGAAGTTGCACATGCAATCAAGAACATGAAGCAAGGAAAAGCTCCAGGAGAAGATGGAATTACTGTAGACATCATACAAGAAGCAAGTGGAGAAATCGAAACAGTACTCGCTCAAATTTTCACTCGATGCCTTAATGAAGGAAAGATTCCTGAGGATTGGAACACCGCTACAATGATCCTGCTACATAAGAAAGGTGACATTGAGGATCTCGGAAACTACAGACCTATCAGCCTCCTATCAGTAGTTTATAAAATCTTTACTAAAGTTCTTTCACACCGCTTGAAGGTAACACTGGACATTGCTCAACCGAGAGAACAAGCTGGATTCAGGAGTGGCTACAGCACAATAGATCATATCCACGTACTGAGAGAACTAATTGAAAGAGCAAGGTAATATGAACTTCCATTGTGCATGGCTTTTATCGATTATGAAAAAGCCTTTGATTCGGTGAAACCATCAGCAGTTACAATGGCTCTGAAAACCTGCGGTATTGAAGATGCATACATTAATATTATTAATAGCATCTATGAAAATGCAAGTGCAAAGATTCGGCTGTTTGAAAATACAACACACGTAAAAATTGGAAAGGGAGTGAGACAAGGTAACACCATATCTCCGAAGCTCTTTAATGCCCCATTGGAGGGTGTTTTTCAGTCGCTGAGCTGGGAAAACAAGGGGATAAAGATTAATGGAAATTATCTAACCCACCTTCGTTTTGCTGATGACGTAGTCATTTTTGCAACTACCCCATCAGAGCTGCAGAGTATGATCCAGGAACTTGCTGACAAGAGTAAAGAAGTGGGATTAAAAATGAACTTTCAGAAGACAAAAGTAATGTGCAATGCTTTTACAAGAAATGAAGATTTATCGATTGATGGAGAAAAGCTGGAGATATCTTGGACAGCAGATATCAAGTGAGGGTCACATTGATGAAGAAATTAATCGGCGTACAAAACTTGCCCGGAGAGCTTTTGGAAGAAACAGCATAATTTTCAAGAGCAATATGCCATTATGTCTTAAAAGAAAAGTGTTTGATCAATGCATCCTTCCAGTGCTTACGTATGGTGCAGAGACGTGGACCGTAACTAAAAGAGACATACAAAGGCTGCACACAACTCAAAGAAGCATGGAGAGGTGCATACTTGGTGTAACCAGGAGAGATAAGAAGAGAAACTCGTGGATCCGAAAGATGACAAGAGTGGAAGACATCATGATCGAGTTAAATCCCTGAAATGGCAATGGGCTGGACATACTGCCAGAAGGACAGATCATCGATGGACAGCCGAAATTTTAGATTGGATTCCAAGGGACAGGAAAAGACCCAGAAGAAGACCACATATGAAATGGGTGGATGAAATTCGAAAGTATGCAGGGGTAACATGGAAGAGACTGGCACAAGACAGACCGTTGTGGAGGAAACTTGGGGAGACCTTCGTCCAGCAGTGGATTGATAATGGTTGACAATGATGATGATGATGATGAATCGAAATTATGCATCGGAAAAAGCTAAAAGTTTCAATCTTCCCAGTGCAGATATAATATTCCCAATCGGATAGATAGGTGTAGAAATATGGTGTCCACAGACGAACGCACATAGTGATAATATAGATAGGCGTGTTTTTGTTTCTTTTTAAAGACCTTCTGAAAATCATCACAGTATTCAAACGTAAAACACTGATGATTATCACTGTTCTGCGTTTCATACGCGTAAAAATTTTTCTCGAGAAAAGCTTTTACATTTAATTTTAAGCGCATCTGTTACTGTTATTTTAGGCATTTATTTTTAGGTAAAACTGATGCAAATGTTTGATGTTTACATTAGTTTTCACACTGGCACAGATCTTACTCGGACTTCTTGTTCTCTTATTCCACCCGTCATAGCGAAGGCTGCTGCTCTTACAATTTCGGGGAAACATGGCGTCATCTTGAGCACTCTATTTCTATCTCGTTGGCTGCAACCTCTTGCGAATTCAGAGCGAGTAAGTCCTCCATGTGTAATGAGATGTGTGAAGGAAATCAAAACACGTTTAGAGTACGCTACCTAATGATGGCGTAGCATGTACATATGGTTATTGTATGTTTCTCATATTCACATGGAATTGTTAAAATGTATTTTCAAGCTCCTAGGATTGAAAAAATCAGATGTTAACCATTCAAAGAAATTTTAAGCGCAAAGAAGGCTTTCATCTTAAAGGATTTACTGCGGTTTAGGCTTTTCTATTGATGGTTCGTGGACTTAGAACGCCGCCCCCGTAGTGCTGTGGTTTAAACGCTGGATTATGAGTATTCTTTCGAGAAGGGTCCTGTTTCAAATACAGGTGAGACATGGATGTTGTGTTTGTATTACTGCACTCGCACTCTCCCTTCCCCGGAATCAGTGGCCCTAAATTAGGGCCGGGCGACTGCTTATAACTGATCCATTTACTGACGGTGGTCGTTAAACCTTTAATGGAAAATAAAAACTTTGTTGAACGCTTAACGTGCAGGTATGCTATAAATTTAAAAAGAGAAGAATTTCAGAATTTGCAACAAAGTTGCATGTTGTAATCATATTAGAAATCTAAATACATGGCAAGAATGACAACATGACTGCCAAAGAACTTTAGACGTAATAGTTTGCAAAAACAACAGAAATTTGTGACATGGATATAAATTCAGTTATAATTGAGAAAACAAATATATTTAAATGCACTGTAGATTTGTGTTCCGCTCGGGCTTGCATACCGGAGTCTTAGTAATAAAGAAGAGTTTGACTGCTTCGTTTTGTGCAAAGGCTGTCTTGTATGTCCGAAAGTTCGTCATACAATTTCACAATATCTGATTTAAACAAGAGCTACGTGCGGAAAATAATTTTTTTTTTCCTGAGTTCTAACCAAAATTATGAGAAAAGGGAAGGAATCTCATATTTGTTAATTTTTTAAATTATAATTTTGTTGGTATATTTGGAGGTTTATAACCCACGTTGATCAACTCGGTGTGGGATTAGTGGTGCATAAAAGAGGGACACTGGATCCCCAGAAGGGAGGTAGCTCGTGACATAAGACAAACCCGCTCTCCATGCCACTCCCGACATTTTAGCCTGGATCTACCTAGGACGAATGACAAGCTTCGTATTAAGCAGCCTCCGCCTGAGCAAATTGAACTTCTCTGGAATCTCACATGAACAGTGCTTAAGAAATTGATTCCTCTTCTGAAATGGTTCAAGACAAAAAGAGCTTAAAAGTATTTTGAATTCCGCCTAGAACGAAATCAAAAGAACTGTAAACATCTTTCGTTTTACGCAGTTGCGTTCATAGAAGACACTGAAATTTAAACATTCCAATTGATGTCTTGCTAATAGCAGATTCTACTTTACTAACGGTTATTTAAGAGAACTTTGTTCGTACGCTCGATAATCCACTAATAAAATACAAACTTCCTTTTTTGTTTTAAACAATCGAACACTGATTTCTGCAACCCTTATCACATGACGCTGAGAGAGAGCGAGTGCGCTACTCATACACTGATGTAATTAATATCGCATGCTATGTTGTTTTGCGTGTGAGATAACTTTTAGATGTGCATCCCGGGAACTTCAGCTTCCTGGACACACTAGTCGGCAGACATCTATCACATTGAATAACAGTGGAGACTATCAGGACCAAATGGTTTTACTTGTGGATCCACCACCAATAAATCTTGTTGATCTGTGATAGTGTCTGCATTGTAAAGCATCCCTACATATAGGTTTGAAGCATCATTGAGTCAATGCCATTCCGTATATCTGAAGTATTGGCGGCACAAACAGGTCATACCTCATATGACAGGTGGTCATGATTTTTTTATGTACTGTGCATTTTTACGAGATAAGTATTTCACCTCAAAGAGGAAGTTTGCCAACAATTCAGTTGGTCCCAAGCTCCTCGCTAAATTCCCGTTCTCCTTTACTGTCCAAAACACAATTTATTGGAGTGGACCCAGCTAGAAATGAAACTATGTTTATGAAAAATTTCCATGTCTATTTCTGGAAATTTATAATGTAAAACATGTCAGTAGAAATTATTTTATATGACAGTTCGTAACAAATTTAGAAATATTTTGTTATCTTTTTATTTATTTATTATTTTTTATTTGATGCTGTTAGTTTAGGATTGCGTAGCGAGTCACTGTTTTTTTAAATCTGCATTTTGTAAGGTTGAAATGTTTTGTGTAGTAGGTAACCTTTGGAATTATTTTCACCCAAATGGGCTATTTTTCAGGGACCACTAAACATGCAGAACAAAAGTATTATGTGCTTCAGAAGTTCAGCACTTTTGAGTTAAGTGATGAAATTTATTTCGGATCGGAGCACTGAATGAGGCAGGGCTCACTTCGCAGCAGCAACAAAGGGGAACTATTTACCTGCAGGAAAGAGCTAGCGAAACTCCAATCTTGCCAATTACGAAACAAATGTAGAATAACATTTCACCCGGTACAAACACTGTCAAAATCTTTTCAACGCACTGTTCAATTTACAGACCCCTGCACGAAGACACACAACATTTTTCAGAAAGCATCCCATTCAAAGATAAATTCTACTAATCAAAAATAGGAAGGCTGCACTTCTCTAGGTACGTTTCTTTCTTTGCTGACACTCATAAATTTCTGTTCTTCCCAAATAAGCAGGCTTTTTCTATTCGAAAACTATTTTACAGAATACTAGTGTCATTATATTTTTTATTGAAGGTTTAATGACCACCGTGAGCAACTCAATGGGCTATAAGCAGTCGTTTGTCCCTAATTTAGGGTCACTGGTTCCAGGGATGAGCGAGGGTCAGTGCCGTAAGACAAACACAACATCCATGCCTCACCGGAATTCAAAACCCGACCTCTTTCGGACGAATGATCAAAAGCCATCGCTTAGACCACTGCTCATTGTATTTGCGAAATAGGAATGCTAAAAACAGATATGCATTCGCAAAAGGTCGTGAAACTTGAATTAACACGTCCAGCTCGAAGGATACGTGCAAAACAAATGAAATCTAAGACGGATGGCTAAATTCTTAATTTTGAGCAACAATCGTGTTGTTCAAATATGTGTAAATATCGAAAGCGTAAAAACGTAAAATAAAGGTTGCGGAATCAGAAGAGTATTAATATCTTATTGTTCCAAGTCCTCGGAATTAATAAGGAAATGATGTATCTATTTTTTGTGCAAAAATTAGGAGAAAGGAAAAGCTTGTCTCGTGTTTTTCTGCATGTTTTGCCAGACGACCAGATATACGGGCGAGTAAAGTACGCCCAAGAGGTCCTCGTGACTGCAGGATCAATGTACGATATTCTCCAAGTCAATGTGTCAGTTTACGAGACATGAGTCTTTTAATGTGATTCTTAAACGAAGCGTCAGAGGGCGCATTTAAAACTGTCATTGTTACCCAAATGAAAGAAGGTCAGGTCGCAAAATTCCAAAATCAAAACAATGTTTGTGTGCTTTTATGCGAGCAATCGGATTCTGCGTCAGGAGTTCATTCGTGAATGTACAACTGTCACTGAAAATGCTTATACATCCATTTTGTAACTATTATGGAAAAGGATCGTGCTCGTCAGGCCTCAGTACAAAAACGGGCAATGGTTCTTTTTTAGGAAAACGGGTCTTCACACAGATCATTCAGTGTCACTGGAAATGCTTACACATCCATTTTGGAACTATTATGGAAGAGGATCGCTCTCGTCAGGCCTCACTACAAAAACGGGCAATGGCTCTTTTTTAGGAAAACGGGTCTTCACACAGGGCATTCAGTGTAACTGAAAATGCTTACACATCCAATTTGGAACTATTATGAAGAGGATCGTGCTCGTCAGTCCTCAGTACAAAAACGGGCAATGGGTCTTTTTTAGGAAAACGGGTCTTCACACAGAGCATTCAGTGTCACTGAAAATGCTTACACATCCATTTTGGAACTATTATGGAAGAGGATCGTGCTCGTCAGTCCTCAGTACAAAAACGGGCAATGGGTCTTTTTTAAGAAAACGGGTCTTCACACAGGGCATTCATTGTAACTGAAAATGCTTACACATCCAATTTGGAACTATTATGGAAGAGGATCGTGCTCGTCAGTCCTCAGTACAAAAACGGGCAATGGGTCTTTTTTAGGAAAACGGGTCTTCACACAGGGCATTCATTGTAACTGAAAATGCTTACACATCCAATTTGGAACTATTATGGAAGAGGATCGTGCTCGTCAGTCCTCAGTACAAAAACGGGCAATGGGTCTTTTTTAGGAAAACGGGTCTTCACACAGGGCATTCATTGTAACTGAAAATGCTTACACATCCAATTTGGAACTATTATGGAAGAGGATCGCTCTCGTCAGGCCTCACTACAAAAACGGGCAATGGCTCTTTTTTAGGAAAACGGGTCTTCACACAGGGCATTCAGTGTAACTGAAAATGCTTACACATCCAATTTGGAACTATTATGGAAGAGGATCGTGCTCGTCAGTCTTCAGTACAAAAACGGGCAATGGGTCTTTTTTAGGAAAACGGGTCTTCACACAGGGCATTCATTGTAACTGAAAATGCTTACACATCCAATTTGGAACTATTATGGAAGAGGATCGTGCTCGTCAGTCCTCAGTACAAAAACGGGCAATGGGTCTTTTTTAGGAAAACGGGTCTTCACACAGGGCATTCATTGTAACTGAAAATGCTTACACATCCAATTTGGAACTATTATGGAAGAGGATCGCTCTCGTCAGGCCTCACTACAAAAACGGGCAATGGCTCTTTTTTAGGAAAACGAGTCTTCACACAGGGCATTCAGTGTAACTGAAAATGCTTACACATCCAATTTGGAACTATTATGGAAGAGTATCGTGCTCGTCAGTCCTCAGTACAAAAACGGGCAATGGGTCTTTTTTAGGAAAACGGGTCTTCACACAGAGCATTCAGTGTCACTGAAAATGCTTACACATCCATTTTGGAACTATTATGGAAGAGGATAGTGCTCGTCAGTCCTCAGAACAAAAACGGGCAATGGGTCTTTTTTAGGAAAACGGGTTCGCACACAGAGCATTCAGTGTCACTGAAAATGCTTACACATCCAATTTGGAACTATTATGGAAGAGGATCGTGCTCGTCAGTCCTCAGAACAAAAACGGGCAATGGGTCTTTTTTAGGAAAACGGGTCTTCACACAGGGCATTCATTGTAACTGAAAATGCTTACACATCCAATGTGGAACTATTATGGAAGAGGATCGTGCTCGTCAGTCCTCAGTACAAAAACGGGCAATGGGTCTTTTTTAGGAAAACGGGTCTTCACACAGGGCATTCATTGTAACTGAAAATGCTTACACATCCAATTTGGAACTATTATGGAAGAGGATCGCTCTCGTCAGGCCTCACTACAAAAACGGGCAATGGCTCTTTTTTAGGAAAACGAGTCTTCACACAGGGCATTCAGTGTAACTGAAAATGCTTACACATCCAATTTGGAACTATTATGGAAGAGTATCGTGCTCGTCAGTCCTCAGTACAAAAACGGGCAATGGGTCTTTTTTAGGAAAACGGGTCTTCACACAGAGCATTCAGTGTCACTGAAAATGCTTACACATCCATTTTGGAACTATTATGGAAGAGGATAGTGCTCGTCAGTCCTCAGAACAAAAACGGGCAATGGGTCTTTTTTAGGAAAACGGGTTCGCACACAGAGCATTCAGTGTCACTGAAAATGCTTACACATCCAATTTGGAACTATTATGGAAGAGGATCGTGCTCGTCAGTCCTCAGTACAAAAACGGGCAATGGGTCTTTTTTAGGAAAACGGGTCTTCACACAGGGCATTCATTGTAACTGAAAATGCTTACACATCCAATTTTGAACTATTATGGAAGAGGATCGCTCTCGTCAGGCCTCACTACAAAAACGGGCAATGGCTCTTTTTAGGAAAACGAGTCTTCACACAGGGCATTCAGTGTAACTGAAAATGCTTACACATCCAATTTGGAACTATTATGGAAGAGTATCGTGCTCGTCAGTCCTCAGTACAAAAACGGGCAATGGGTCTTTTTTAGGAAAACGGGTCTTCACACAGAGCATTCAGTGTCACTGAAAATGCTTACACATCCATTTTGGAACTATTATGGAAGAGGATAGTGCTCGTCAGTCGTCAGAACAAAAACGGGCAATGGGTCTTTTTTAGGAAAACGGGTTCGCACACAGAGCATTCAGTGTCACTGAAAATGCTTACACATCCAATTTGGAACTATTATGGAAGAGTATCGTGCTCGTCAGTCCTTAGTACAAAAACGGGCAATGGGTCTTTTTTAGGAAAACGGGTCTTCACACAGAGCATTCAGTGTCACTGAAAATGCTTACACATCCATTTTGGAACTATTATGGAAGAGGATAGTGCTCGTCAGTCGTCAGAACAAAAACGGGCAATGGGTCTTTTTTAGGAAAACGGGTTCGCACACAGAGCATTCAGTGTCACTGAAAATGCTTACACATCCAATTTGGAACTATTATGGAAGAGGATCGTGCTCGTCAGTCCTCAGTACAAAAACGGGCAATGGGTCTTTTTTAGGAAAACGGGTCTTCACACAGGGCATTCATTGTAACTGAAAATGCTTACACATCCAATTTGGAACTATTATGGAAGAGGATCGTGCTCGTCAGTCCTCAGTACAAAAACGGGCAATGGGTCTTTTTTAGGAAAACGGGTCTTCACACAGGGCCTTCATTGTAACTGAAAATGCTTACACATCCAATTTGGAACTATTATGGAAGAGGATCGCTCTCGTCAGGCCTCACTACAAAAACGGGCAATGGCTCTTTTTTAGGAAAACGGGTCTTCACACAGGGCATTCAGTGTAACTGAAAATGCTTACACATCCAATTTGGAACTATTATGGAAGAGGATCGTGCTCGTCAGTCCTCAGTACAAAAACGGGCAAAGGGTCTTTTTTAGGAAAACGGGTCTTCACACAGGGCATTCATTGTAACTGAAAATGCTTACACATCCAATTTGGAACTATTATGGAAGAGGATCGCTCTCGTCAGGCCTCACTACAAAAACGGGCAATGGCTCTTTTTTAGGAAAACGAGTCTTCACACAGGGCATTCAGTGTAACTGAAAATGCTTACACATCCAATTTGGAACTATTATGGAAGAGTATCGTGCTCGTCAGTCCTCAGTACAAAAACGGGCAATGGGTCTTTTTAGGAAAACGGGTCTTCACACAGAGCATTCAGTGTCACTGAAAATGCTTACACATCCATTTTGGAACTATTATGGAAGAGGATAGTGCTCGTCAGTCCTCAGAACAAAAACGGGCAATGGGTCTTTTTTAGGAAAACGGGTTCGCACACAGAGCATTCAGTGTCACTGAAAATGCTTACACATCCAATTTGGAACTATTATGGAAGAGGATCGTGCTCGTCAGTCCTCAGAACAAAAACGGGCAATGGGTCTTTTTTAGGAAAACGGGTCTTCACACAGGGCATTCATTTCAACTGAAAATGCTTACACATCCAATGTGGAACTATTATGGAAGAGGATCGTGCTCGTCAGTCCTCAGTACAAAAACGGGCAATGGGTCTTTTTTAGGAAAACGGGTCTTCACACAGGGCATTCATTGTAACTGAAAATGCTTACACATCCAATTTGGAACTATTATGGAAGAGGATCGCTCTCGTCAGGCCTCACTACAAAAACGAGCAATGGCTCTTTTTTAGGAAAACGAGTCTTCACACAGGGCATTCAGTGTAACTGAAAATGCTTACACATCCAATTTGGAACTATTATGGAAGAGTATCGTGCTCGTCAGTCCTCAGTACAAAAACGGGCAATGGGTCTTTTTTAGGAAAACGGGTCTTCACACAGAGCATTCAGTGTCACTGAAAATGCTTACACATCCATTTTGGAACTATTATGGAAGAGGATAGTGCTCGTCAGTCCTCAGAACAAAAACGGGCAATGGGTCTTTTTAGGAAAACGGGTTCGCACACAGAGCATTCAGTGTCACTGAAAATGCTTACACATCCAATTTGGAACTATTATGGAAGAGGATCGTGCTCGTCAGTCCTCAGTACAAAAACGGGCAATGGGTCTTTTTTAGGAAAACGGGTCTTCACACAGGGCATTCATTGTAACTGAAAATGCTTACACATCCAATTTTGAACTATTATGGAAGAGGATCGCTCTCGTCAGGCCTCACTACAAAAACGGGCAATGGCTCTTTTTAGGAAAACGAGTCTTCACACAGGGCATTCAGTGTAACTGAAAATGCTTACACATCCAATTTGGAACTATTATGGAAGAGTATCGTGCTCGTCAGTCCTCAGTACAAAAACGGGCAATGGGTCTTTTTTAGGAAAACGGGTCTTCACACAGAGCATTCAGTGTCACTGAAAATGCTTACACATCCATTTTGGAACTATTATGGAAGAGGATAGTGCTCGTCAGTCGTCAGAACAAAAACGGGCAATGGGTCTTTTAGGAAAACGGGTTCGCACACAGAGCATTCAGTGTCACTGAAAATGCTTACACATCCAATTTGGAACTATTATGGAAGAGTATCGTGCTCGTCAGTCCTTAGTACAAAAACGGGCAATGGGTCTTTTTTAGGAAAACAGGTCTTCACACAGAGCATTCAGTGTCACTGAAAATGCTTACACATCCATTTTGGAACTATTATGGAAGAGGATAGTGCTCGTCAGTCGTCAGAACAAAAACGGGCAATGGGTCTTTTTAGGAAAACGGGTTCGCACACAGAGCATTCAGTGTCACTGAAAATGCTTACACATCCAATTTGGAACTATTATGGAAGAGGATCGTGCTCGTCAGTCCTCAGTACAAAAACGGGCAATGGGTCTTTTTTAGGAAAACGGGTCTTCACACAGGGCATTCATTGTAACTGAAAATGCTTACACATCCAATTTGGAACTATTATGGAAGAGGATCGTGCTCGTCAGTCCTCAGTACAAAAACGGGCAATGGGTCTTTTTTAGGAAAACGGGTCTTCACACAGGGCCTTCATTGTAACTGAAAATGCTTACACATCCAATTTGGAACTATTATGGAAGAGGATCGCTCTCGTCAGGCCTCACTACAAAAACGGGCAATGGCTCTTTTTTAGGAAAACGGGTCTTCACACAGGGCATTCAGTGTAACTGAAAATGCTTACACATCCAATTTGGAACTATTATGGAAGAGGATCGTGCTCGTCAGTCCTCAGTACAAAAACGGGCAAAGGGTCTTTTTAGGAAAACGGGTCTTCACACAGGGCATTCATTGTAACTGAAAATGCTTACACATCCAATTTGGAACTATTATGGAAGAGGATCGTGCTCGTCAGTCCTCAGTACAAAAACGGGCAATGGGTCTTTTTTAGGAAAACGGGTCTTCACACAGGGCATTCATTGTAACTGAAAATGCTTACACATCCAAATTGGAACTATTATGGAAGAGGATCGCTCTCGTCAGGCCTCACTACAAAAACGGGCAATGGCTCTTTTTAGGAACACGGGTCTTCACACAGGGCATTCAGTGTAACTGAAAATGCTTACACATCCAATTTGGAACTATTATGGAAGAGTATCGTGATCGTCAGTCCTCAGTACAAAAACGGGCAATGGGTCTTTTTTAGGAAAACGGGTCTTCACACAGAGCATTCAGTGTCACTGAAAATGCTTACACATCCATTTTGGAACTATTATGGAAGAGGATAGTGCTCGTCAGTCCTCAGAACAAAAACGGGCAATGGGTCTTTTTTAGGAAAACGGGTTCGCACACAGAGCATTCAGTGTCACTGAAAATGCTTACACATCCATTTTGGAACTATTATGGAAGAGGATCGTGCTCGTCAGTCCTCAGTACAAAAACGGGCAATGGGTCTTTTTTAGGAAAACGGGTCTTCACACAGAGCATTCAGTGTCACTGAAAATGCTTACACATCCATTTTGGAACTATTATGGAAGAGGATAGTGCTCGTCAGTCCTCAGAACAAAAACGGGCAATGGGTCTTTTTTAGGAAAACGGGTTCGCACACAGAGCATTCAGTGTCACTGAAAATGCTTACACATCCAATTTGGAACTATTATGGAAGAGGATCGTGCTCGTCAGTAGTCAGTACAAAAACGGGCAAATGGGTCTTTTTTAGGAAAACGGGTCTTCACACAGGGCATTCATTGTAACTGAAAATGCTTACACATCCAATTTGGAACTATTATGGAAGAGGATCGCTCTCGTCAGGCCTCACTACAAAAACGGGCAATGGCTCTTTTTTTAGGAAAACGAGTCTTCACACAGGGCATTCAGTGTAACTGAAAATGCTTACACATCCAATTTGGAACTATTATGGAAGAGTATCGTGCTCGTCAGTCCTCAGTACAAAAACGGGCAATGGGTCTTTTTAGGAAAACGGGTCTTCACACAGAGCATTCAGTGTCACTGAAAATGCTTACACATCCAATTTGGAACTATTATGGAAGAGGATCGTGCTCGTCAGTCCTCAGTACAAAAACGGGCAATGGGTCTTTTTAGGAAAACGGGTCTTCACACAGGGCATTCATTGTAACTGAAAATGCTTACACATCCAATTTGGAACTATTATGGAAGAGGATCGTGCTCGTCAGTCCTCAGTACAAAAACGGGCAATGGGTCTTTTTTAGGAAAACGGGTCTTCACACAGGGCATTCATTGTAACTGAAAATGCTTACACATCCAATTTGGAACTATTATGGAAGAGGATCGTGCTCGTCAGTCCTCAGTACAAAAACGGGCAATGGGTCTTTTTAGGAAAACGGGTCTTCACACAGGGCATTCATTGTAACTGAAAATGCTTACACATCCAATTTGGAACTATTATGGAAGAGGATCGCTCTCGTCAGGCCTCACTACAAAAACTGGCAATGGCTCTTTTTAGGAAAACGGGTCTTCACACAGGGCATTCAGTGTCACTGAAAATGCTTACACATCCAATTTGGAACTATTATGGAAGAGGATCGTGCTCGTCAGTCCTCAGTACAAAAACGGGCAATGGGTCTTTTTTAGGAAAACGGGTCTTCACACAGGGCATTCATTGTAACTGAAAATGCTTACACATCCAATTTGGAACTATTATGGAAGAGGATCGTGCTCGTCAGTCCTCAGTACAAAAACGGGCAATGGGTCTTTTTTAGGAAAACGGGTCTTCACACAGGGCATTCATTGTAACTGAAAATGCTTACACATCCAATTTGGAACTATTATGGAAGAGGATCGCTCTCGTCAGGCCTCAGTACAAAAACGGGCAATGGGTCTTTTTAGGAAAACGGGTCTTCACACAGGGCATTCATTGTAACTGAAAATGCTTACACATCCAATTTGGAACTATTATGGAAGAGGATCGCTCTCGTCAGGCCTCACTACAAAAACGGGCAATGGCTCTTTTTAGGAAAACGGGTCTTCACACAGGGCATTCAGTGTAACTGAAAATGCTTACACATCCAATTTGGAACTATTATGGAAGAGTATCGTGCTCGTCAGTCCTCAGTACAAAAACGGGCAATGGGTCTTTTTTAGGAAAACGGGTCTTCACACAGAGCATTCAGTGTCACTGAAAATGCTTACACATCCATTTTTTAACTATTATGGAAGAGGATAGTGCTCGTCAGTCCTCAGAACAAAAACGGGCAATGGGTCTTTTAGGAAAACGGGTTCGCACACAGAGCATTCAGTGTCACTGAAAATGCTTACACATCCATTTTGGAACTATTATGGAAGAGGATCGTGCTCGTCAGTCCTCAGTACAAAAACGGGCAATGGGTCTTTTTTAGGAAAACGGGTCTTCACACAGAGCATTCAGTGTCACTGAAAATGCTTACACATCCATTTTGGAACTATTATGGAAGAGGATAGTGCTCGTCAGTCGTCAGAACAAAAACGGGCAATGGGTCTTTTTAGGAAAACGGGTTCGCACACAGAGCATTCAGTGTCACTGAAAATGCTTACACATCCAATTTGGAACTATTATGGAAGAGGATCGTGCTCGTCAGTCCTCAGTACAAAAACGGGCAATGGGTCTTTTTAGGAAAACGGGTCTTCACACAGGGCATTCATTGTAACTGAAAATGCTTACACATCCAATTTGGAACTATTATGGAAGAGGATCGTGCTCGTCAGTCCTCACTACAAAAACGGGCAATGGGTCTTTTTAGGAAAACGGGTCTTCACACAGGGCATTCATTGTAACTGAAAATGCTTACACATCCAATTTGGAACTATTATGGAAGAGGATCGCTCTCGTCAGGCCTCACTACAAAAACGGGCAATGGCTCTTTTTTAGGAAAACGGGTCTTCACACAGGGCATTCAGTGTAACTGAAAATGCTTACACATCCAATTTGGAACTATTATGGAAGAGTATCGTGCTCGTCAGTCCTCAGTACAAAAACGGGCAATGGGTCTTTTTTAGGAAAACGGGTCTTCACACAGAGCATTCAGTGTCACTGAAAATGCTTACACATCCATTTTTTAACTATTATGGAAGAGGATAGTGCTCGTCAGTCCTCAGAACAAAAACGGGCAATGGGTCTTTTTTAGGAAAACGGGTTCGCACACAGAGCATTCAGTGTCACTGAAAATGCTTACACATCCATTTTGGAACTATTATGGAAGAGGATCGTGCTCGTCAGTCCTCAGTACAAAAACGGGCAATGGGTCTTTTTTAGGAAAACGGGTCTTCACACAGAGCATTCAGTGTCACTGAAAATGCTTACACATCCATTTTGGAACTATTATGGAAGAGGATAGTGCTCGTCAGTCGTCAGAACAAAAACGGGCAATGGGTCTTTTTAGGAAAACGGGTTCGCACACAGAGCATTCAGTGTCACTGAAAATGCTTACACATCCAATTTGGAACTATTATGGAAGAGGATCGTGCTCGTCAGTCCTCAGTACAAAAACGGGCAATGGGTCTTTTTAGGAAAACGGGTCTTCACACAGGGCATTCATTGTAACTGAAAATGCTTACACATCCAATTTGGAACTATTATGGAAGAGGATCGCTCTCGTCAGGCCTCACTACAAAAACGGGCAATGGCTCTTTTTTAGGAAAACGAGTCTTCACACAGGGCATTCAGTGTAACTGAAAATGCTTACACATCCAATTTGGAACTATTATGGAAGAGTATCGTGCTCGTCAGTCCTCAGTACAAAAACGGGCAATATGTCTTTTTTAGGAAAATGGGTCTTCACACAGAGCATTCAGTGTCACTGAAAATGCTTACACATCCATTTTGGAACTATTATGGAAGAGGATAGTGCTCGTCAGTCCTCAGAACAAAAACGGGCAATGGGTCTTTTTTAGGAAAACGGGTTCGCACACAGAGCATTCAGTGTCACTGAAAATGCTTACACATCCAATTTGGAACTATTATGGAAGAGGATCGTGCTCGTCAGTTCTCAGTACAAAAACGGGCAATGGGTCTTTTTAGGAAAACGGGTCTTCACACAGGGCATTCATTGTAACTGAAAATGCTTACACATCCAATTTGGAACTATTATGGAAGAGGATCGTGCTCGTCAGTCCTCAGTACAAAAACGGGCAATGGGTCTTTTTTAGGAAAACGGGTCTTCACACAGGGCATTCATTGTAACTGAAAATGCTTACACATCCAATTTGGAACTATTATGGAAGAGGATCGTGCTCGTCAGTCCTCAGTACAAAAACGGGCAATGGGTCTTTTTTAGGAAAACGGGTCTTCACACAGGGCATTCATTGTAACTGAAAATGCTTACACATCCAATTTGGAACTATTATGGAAGAGGATCGCTCTCGTCAGGCCTCACTACAAAAACGGGCAATGGCTCTTTTTTAGGAAAACGGGTCTTCACACAGGGCATTCAGTGTAACTGAAAATGCTTACACATCCAATTTGGAACTATTATGGAAGAGTATCGTGCTCGTCAGTCCTCAGTACAAAAACGGGCAATGGGTCTTTTTTAGGAAAACGGGTCTTCACACAGAGCATTCAGTGTCACTGAAAATGCTTACACATCCATTTTGGAACTATTATGGAAGAGGATAGTGCTCGTCAGTCCTCAGAACAAAAACGGGCAATGGGTCTTTTTTAGGAAAACGGGTTCGCACACAGAGCATTCAGTGTCACTGAAAATGCTTACACATCCAATTTGGAACTATTATGGAAGAGGATCGTGCTCGTCAGTCCTCAGTACAAAAACGGGCAATGGGTCTTTTTTAGGAAAACGGGTCTTCACACAGGGCATTCATTGTAACTGAAAATGCTTACACATCCAATGTGGAACTATTATGGAAGAGGATCGTGCTCGTCAGTCCTCAGTACAAAAACGGGCAATGGGTCTTTTTTAGGAAAACGGGTCTTCACACAGGGCATTCATTGTTAATGAAAATGCTTACACATCCAATTTGGAACTATTATGGAAGAGGATCGTGCTCGTCAGTCCTCAGTACAAAAACGGGCAATGGGTCTTTTTAGGAAAACGGGTCTTCACACAGGGCATTTATTGTAACTGAAAATGCTTACACATCCAATTTGGAACTATTATGGAAGAGGATCGCTCTCGTCAGGCCTCACTACAAAAACGGGCAATGGCTCTTTTTTAGGAAAACGGGTCTTCACACAGGGCATTCAGTGTAACTGAAAATGCTTACACATCCAATTTGGAACTATTATGGAAGAGGATCGTGCTCGTCAGTCCTCAGTACAAAAACGGGCAATGGGTCTTTTTTAGGAAAACGGGTCTTCACACAGGGCATTCATTGTAACTGAAAATGCTTACACATCCAATTTGGAACTATTATGGAAGAGGATCGTGCTCGTCAGTATTCAGTACAAAAACGGGCAATGGGTCTTTTTTAGGAAAACGGGTCTTCACACAGGGCATTCATTGTAACTGAAAATGCTTACACATCCAATTTTGAACTAGTATGGAAGAGGATCGCTCTCGTCAGGCCTCACTACAAAAACGGGCAATGGCTCTTTTTTAGGAAAACGAGTCTTCACACAGGGCATTCAGTGTAACTGAAAATGCTTACACATCCAATTTGGAACTATTATGGAAGAGTATCGTGCTCGTCAGTCCTCAGTACAAAAACGGGCAATGGGTCTTTTTTAGGAAAACGGGTCTTCACACAGGGCATTCATTGTAACTGAAAATGCTTACACATCCAATTTGGAACTATTATGGAAGAGGATCGCTCTCGTCAGGCCTCACTACAAAAACGGGCAATGGCTCTTTTTTAGGAAAACGGGTCTTCACACAGGGCATTCAGTGTAACTGAAAATGCTTACACATCCAATTTGGAACTATTATGGAAGAGTATCGTGCTCGTCAGTCCTCAGTACAAAAACGGGCAATGGGTCTTTTTTAGGAAAACGGGTCTTCACACAGAGCATTCAGTGTCACTGAAAATGCTTACACATCCATTTTGGAACTATTATGGAAGAGGATAGTGCTCGTCAGTCCTCAGAACAAAAACGGGCAATGGGTCTTTTTTAGGAAAACGGGTTCGCACACAGAGCATTCAGTGTCACTGAAAATGCTTACACATCCAATTTGGAACTATTATGGAAGAGGATCGTGCTCGTCAGTCCTCAGTACAAAAACGGGCAATGGGTCTTTTTTAGGAAAACGGGTCTTCACACAGGGCATTCATTGTAACTGAAAATGCTTACACATCCAATGTGGAACTATTATGGAAGAGGATCGTGCTCGTCAGTCCTCAGTACAAAAACGGGCAATGGGTCTTTTTTAGGAAAACGGGTCTTCACACAGGGCATTCATTGTTAATGAAAATGCTTACACATCAAATTTGGAACTATTATGGAAGAGGATCGTGCTCGTCAGTCCTCAGTACAAAAACGGGCAATGGGTCTTTTTAGGAAAACGGGTCTTCACACAGGGCATTCATTGTAACTGAAAATGCTTACACATCCAATTTGGAACTATTATGGAAGAGGATCGCTCTCGTCAGGCCTCACTACAAAAACGGGCAATGGCTCTTTTTTAGGAAAACGGGTCTTCACACAGGGCATTCAGTGTAACTGAAAATGCTTACACATCCAATTTGGAACTATTATGGAAGAGGATCGTGCTCGTCAGTCCTCAGTACAAAAACGGGCAATGGGTCTTTTTTAGGAAAACGGGTCTTCACACAGGGCATTCATTGTAACTGAAAATGCTTACACATCCAATTTGGAACTATTATGGAAGAGGATCGTGCTCGTCAGTCCTCAGTACAAAAACGGGCAATGGGTCTTTTTTAGGAAAACGGGTCTTCACACAGGGCATTCATTGTAACTGAAAATGCTTACACATCCAATTTTGAACTAGTATGGAAGAGGATCGCTCTCGTCAGGCCTCACTACAAAAACGGGCAATGGCTCTTTTTTAGGAAAACGAGTCTTCACACAGGGCATTCAGTGTAACTGAAAATGCTTACACATCCAATTTGGAACTATTATGGAAGAGTATCGTGCTCGTCAGTCCTCAGTACAAAAACGGGCAATGGGTCTTTTTAGGAAAACGGGTCTTCACACAGAGCATTCAGTGTCACTGAAAATGCTTACACATCCATTTTGGAACTATTATGGAAGAGGATAGTGCTCGTCAGTCCTCAGAACAAAAACGGGCAATGGGTCTTTTTTAGGAAAACGGGTTCGCACACAGAGCATTCAGTGTCACTGAAAATGCTTACACATCCAATTTGGAACTATTATGGAAGAGGATCGTGCTCGTCAGTCCTCAGTACAAAAACGGGCAATGGGTCTTTTTTAGGAAAACGGGTCTTCACACAGGGCATTCATTGTAACTGAAAATGCTTACACATCCAATGTGGAACTATTATGGAAGAGGATCGTGCTCGTCAGTCCTCAGTACAAAAACGGGCAATGGGTCTTTTTTAGGAAAACGGGTCTTCACACAGGGCATTCATTGTAACTGAAAATGCTTACACATCCAATTTGGAACTATTATGGAAGAGGATCGTGCTCGTCAGTCCTCAGTACAAAAACGGGCAATGGGTCTTTTTTAGGAAAACGGGTCTTCACACAGGGCATTCATTGTAACTGAAAATGCTTACACATCCAATTTGGAACTATTATGGAAGAGGATCGCTCTCGTCAGGCCTCACTACAAAAACGGGCAATGGCTCTTTTTTAGGAAAACGGGTCTTCACACAGGGCATTCAGTGTAACTGAAAATGCTTACACATCCAATTTGGAACTATTATGGAAGAGGATCGTGCTCGTCAGTCCTCAGTACAAAAACGGGCAATGGGTCTTTTTTAGGAAAACGGGTCTTCACACAGGGCATTCATTGTAACTGAAAATGCTTACACATCCAATTTGGAACTATTATGGAAGAGGATCGTGCTCGTCAGTCCTCAGTACAAAAACGGGCAATGGGTCTTTTTTAGGAAAACGGGTCTTCACACAGGGCATTCATTGTAACTGAAAATGCTTAAACATCCAATTTGGAACTATTATGGAAGAGGATCGCTCTCGTCAGGCCTCACTACAAAAACGGGCAATGGCTCTTTTTTAGGAAAACGGGTCTTCACACAGGGCATTCAGTGTAACTGAAAATGCTTACACATCCAATTTGGAACTATTATGGAAGAGTATCGTGCTCGTCAGTCCTCAGTACAAAAACGGGCAATGGGTCTTTTTTAGGAAAACGGGTCTTCACACAGAGCATTCAGTGTCACTGAAAATGCTTACACATCCATTTTGGAACTATTATGGAAGAGGATAGTGCTCGTCAGTCCTCAGAACAAAAACGGGCAATGGGTCTTTTTTAGGAAAACGGGTTCGCACACAGAGCATTCAGTGTCACTGAAAATGCTTACACATCCATTTTGGAACTATTATGGAAGAGGATCGTGCTCGTCAGTCCTCAGTACAAAAACGGGCAATGGGTCTTTTTTAGGAAAACGGGTCTTCACACAGAGCATTCAGTGTCACTGAAAATGCTTACACATCCATTTTGGAACTATTATGGAAGAGGATAGTGCTCGTCAGTCCTCAGAACAAAAACGGGCAATGGGTCTTTTTTAGGAAAACGGGTTCGCACACACAGCATTCAGTGTCACTGAAAATGCTTACACATCCAATTTGGAACTATTATGGAAGAGGATCGTGCTCGTCAGTCCTCAGTACAAAAACGGGCAATGGGTCTTTTTAGGAAAACGGGTCTTCACACAGGGCATTCATTGTAACTGAAAATGCTTACACATCCAATTTGGAACTATTATGGAAGAGGATCGCTCTCGTCAGGCCTCACTACAAAAACGGGCAATGGCTCTTTTTTAGGAAAACGAGTCTTCACACAGGGCATTCAGTGTAACTGAAAATGCTTACACATCCAATTTGGAACTATTATGGAAGAGTATCGTGCTCGTCAGTCCTCAGTACAAAAACGGGCAATTGGTTTTTTTTAGGAAAACGGGTCTTCACACAGAGCATTCAGTGTCACTGAAAATGCTTACACATCCATTTTGGAACTGTTATGGAAGAGGATAGTGCTCGTCAGTCCTCAGAACAAAAACGGGCAATGGGTCTTTTTTAGGAAAACGGGTTCGCACACAGAGCATTCAGTGTCACTGAAAATGCTTACACATCCAATTTGGAACTATTATGGAAGAGGATCGTGCTCGTCAGTCCTCAGTACAAAAACGGGCAATGGGTCTTTTTTAGGAAAACGGGTCTTCACACAGGGCATTCATTGTAACTGAAAATGCTTACACATCCAATTTGGAACTATTATGGAAGAGGATCGCTCTCGTCAGGCCTCACTACAAAAACGGGCAATGGCTCTTTTTTAGGAAAACGAGTCTTCACACAGGGCATTCAGTGTAACTGAAAATGCTTACACATCCAATTTGGAACTATTATGGAAGAGTATCGTGCTCGTCAGTCCTCAGTACAAAAACGGGCAATGGGTCTTTTTTAGGAAAACGGGTCTTCACACAGAGCATTCAGTGTCACTGAAAATGCTTACACATCCATTTTGGAACTATTATGGAAGAGGATAGTGCTCGTCAGTCCTCAGAACAAAAACGGGCAATGGGTCTTTTTTAGGAAAACGGGTTCGCACACAGAGCATTCAGTGTCACTGAAAATGCTTACACATCCAATTTGGAACTATTATGGAAGAGGATCGTGCTCGTCAGTCCTCAGTACAAAAACGGGCAATGGGTCTTTTTTAGGAAAACGGGTCTTCACACATTGCATTCATTGTAACTGAAAATGCTTACACATCCAATTTGGAACTATTATGGAAGAGGATCGTGCTCGTCAGTCCTCAGTACAAAAACGGGCAATGGGTCTTTTTAGGAAAACGGGTCTTCACACAGGGCATTCATTGTAACTGAAAATGATTACACATCCAATTTGGAACTATTATGGAAGAGGATCGCTCTCGTCAGGCCTCACTACAAAAACGGGCAATGGCTCTTTTTTAGGAAAACGGGTCTTCACACAGGGCATTCAGTGTAACTGAAAATGCTTACACATCCAATTTGGAACTATTATGGAAGAGTATCGTGCTCGTCAGTCCTCAGTACAAAAACGGGCAATGGGTCTTTTTAGGAAAACGGGTGTTCACACAGAGCATTCAGTGTCACTGAAAATGCTTACACATCCATTTTGGAACTATTATGGAAGAGGATAGTGCTCGTCAGTCCTCAGAACAAAAACGGGCAATGGGTCTTTTTAGGAAAACGGGTTCGCACACAGAGCATTCAGTGTCACTGAAAATGCTTACACATCCATTTTGGAACTATTATGGAAGAGGATCGTGCTCGTCAGTCCTCAGTACAAAAACGGGCAATGGGTCTTTTTTAGGAAAACGGGTCTTCACACAGAGCATTCAGTGTCACTGAAAATGCTTACACATCCATTTTGGAACTATTATGGAAGAGGATAGTGCTCGTCAGTCCTCAGAACAAAAACGGGCAATGGGTCTTTTTTAGGAAAACGGGTTCGCACACACAGCATTCAGTGTCACTGAAAATGCTTACACATCCAATTTGGAACTATTATGGAAGAGGATCGTGCTCGTCAGTCCTCAGTACAAAAACGGGCAATGGGTCTTTTTTAGGAAAACGGTTCTTCACACAGGGCATTCATTGTAACTGAAAATGCTTACACATCCAATTTGGAACTATTATGGAAGAGGATCGCTCTCGTCAGGCCTCACTACAAAAACGGGCAATGGCTCTTTTTTAGGAAAACGAGTCTTCACACAGGGCATTCAGTGTAACTGAAAATGCTTACACATCCAATTTGGAACTATTATGGAAGAGTATCGTGCTCGTCAGTCCTCAGTACAAAAACGGGCAATTGGTTTTTTTAGGAAAACGGGTCTTCACACAGAGCATTCAGTGTCACTGAAAATGCTTACACATCCATTTTGGAACTATTATGGAAGAGGATAGTGCTCGTCAGTCCTCAGAACAAAAACGGGCAATGGGTCTTTTTTAGGAAAACGGGTTCGCACACAGAGCATTCAGTGTCACTGAAAATGCTTACACATCCAATTTGGAACTATTATGGAAGAGGATCGTGCTCGTCAGTCCTCAGTACAAAAACGGGCAATGGGTCTTTTTAGGAAAACGGGTCTTCACACAGGGCATTCATTGTAACTGAAAATGCTTACACATCCAATTTGGAACTATTATGGAAGAGGATCGCTCTCGTCAGGCCTCACTACAAAAACGGGCAATGGCTCTTTTTTAGGAAAACGAGTCTTCACACAGGGCATTCAGTGTAACTGAAAATGCTTACACATCCAATTTGGAACTATTATGGAAGAGTATCGTGCTCGTCAGTCCTCAGTACAAAAACGGGCAATGGGTCTTTTTAGGAAAACGGGTCTTCACACAGAACATTCAGTGTCACTGAAAATGCTTACACATCCATTTTGGAACTATTATGGAAGAGGATAGTGCTCGTCAGTCCTCAGAACAAAAACGGGCAATGGGTCTTTTTAGGAAAACGGGTTCGCACACAGAGCATTCAGTGTCACTGAAAATGCTTACACATCCAATTTGGAACTATTATGGAAGAGGATCGTGCTCGTCAGTCCTCAGTACAAAAACGGGCAATGGGTCTTTTTTAGGAAAACGGGTCTTCACACATTGCATTCATTGTAACTGAAAATGCTTACACATCCAATTTGGAACTATTATGGAAGAGGATCGTGCTCGTCAGTCCTCAGTACAAAAACGGGCAATGGGTCTTTTTTAGGAAAACGGGTCTTCACACAGGGCATTCATTGTAACTGAAAATGATTACACATCCAATTTGGAACTATTATGGAAGAGGATCGCTCTCGTCAGGCCTCACTACAAAAACGGGCAATGGCTCTTTTTTAGGAAAACGGGTCTTCACACAGGGCATTCAGTGTAACTGAAAATGCTTACACATCCAATTTGGAACTATTATGGAAGAGGATCGTGCTCGTCAGTCCTCAGTACAAAAACGGGCAATGGGTCTTTTTAGGAAAACGGGTCTTCACACAGGGCATTCATTGTAACTGAAAATGCTTACACATCCAATTTGGAACTATTATGGAAGAGGATCGTGCTCGTCAGTCCTCAGTACAAAAACGGGCAATGGGTCTTTTTAGGAAAACGGGTCTTCACACAGGGCATTCATTGTAACTGAAAATGCTTACACATCCAATTTGGAACTATTATTAAAGAGGATCGCTCTCGTCAGGCCTCACTACAAAAACGGTCAATGGCTCTTTTTTAGGAAAACGGGTCTTCACACAGGGCATTCAGTGTAACTGAAAATGCTTACACATCCAATTTGGAACTATTATGGAAGAGGATCGTGCTCGTCAGTCCTCAGTACAAAAACGGGCAATGGGTCTTTTTTAGGAAAACGGGTCTTCACACAGAGCATTCAGTGTCACTGAAAATGCTTACACATCCATTTTGGAACTATTATGGAAGAGGATAGTGCTCGTCAGTCCTCAGAACAAAAACGGGCAATGGGTCTTTTTTAGGAAAACGGGTTCGCACACAGAGCATTCAGTGTCACTGAAAATGCTTACACATCCAATTTAGAACTATTATGGAAGAGGATCGTGCTCGTCAGTCCTCAGTACAAAAACGGGCAATGGGTCTTTTAGGAAAACGGGTCTTCACACAGGGCATTCATTGTAACTGAAAATGCTTACACATCCAATTTGGAACTATTATGGAAGAGGATCGTGCTCGTCAGTCCTCAGTACAAAAACGGGCAATGGGTCTTTTTTAGGAAAACGGGTCTTCACACAGGGCATTCATTGTAACTGAAAATGATTACACATCCAATTTGGAACTATTATGGAAGAGGATCGCTCTCGTCAGGCCTCACTACAAAAACGGGCAATGGGTCTTTTTAGGAAAACGGGTCTTCACACAGAGCATTCAGTGTCACTGAAAATGCTTACACATCCATTTTGGAACTATTATGGAAGAGGATAGTGCTCGTCAGTCCTCAGAACAAAAACGGGCAATGGGTCTTTTTTAGGAAAACGGGTTCGCACACAGAGCATTCAGTGTCACTGAAAATGCTTACACATCCATTTTGGAACTATTATGGAGGAGGATCGTGCTCGTCAGTCCTCAGTACAAAAACGGGCAATGGGTCTTTTTTAGGAAAACGGGTCTTCACACAGAGCATTCAGTGTCACTGAAAATGCTTACACATCCATTTTGGAACTATTATGGAAGAGGATAGTGCTCGTCAGTCCTCAGAACAAAAACGGGCAATGGGTCTTTTTAGGAAAACGGGTTCGCACACAGAGCATTCAGTGTCACTGAAAATGCTTACACATCCATTTTGGAACTATTATGGAAGAGGATCGTGCTCGTTAGGCCTCAGTACAAAAACGGGCAATTTTTCCTTCTTTAGGAAAACGAATCAGCATGCAAAGCATTCAGTTCACAAATATTTATTGCACAAAAAGAAGTGTGTCTGTTCAACCGTCTCACTGATTCACAGCTTTGTCACCGTGTGACTATTTTGTGTTCTTTAAGTTAAAGATGTCCCAAAAAGTAAACGTATTTCATGACATTTAAGACATATTAAGAATTATGACATCAGCTCTTCCCTGCTTACCTAAAGACGACCTATGGAGTACTTTTGCGAACTATCTGGAAAAAATTAATGAAAGGAGAACAAACCTTCATTATTTGTTAGTACATTTCGAATGACTGGTACACAAATTGGGAAGACAATTGAATGACTTTTACACAAATTGGGAAGACAATTGAATGACTGGTACACAAATTGGGAAGACAATTGAATGACTGGTACACAAATTGGGAAGACAATTGAATGACTGGTACACAAATTGGGAAGACAATTGAATGACTGGTACACAAATTGGGAAGACAATTGAATGACTGGTACACAAATTGGGAAGACAATTGAATGACTGGTACACAAATTGTTTTACGACGAGCATGATGTTTCCTTAATAGAAATTTACATCCTCATGATTTTTTCAGGTGTGGGTTTACTGTACGTAGATAAATCATTGTATGCGTATTTAACTGCAAGTAATGTTCAGTTATCTTTAATCAAGTTGTTTTAGTCCCAGAAATGATTTCATCTTTTCTAAAAGAAAACACCCAAACACATTGAAACTGCCGATACTTTTCATTAAGCAAAAGTGATTCCTTCTGAAATTATATTAGAAAGAAATACGAACTTCCGAACACAACAATAATGGAACATTTTTATGGCTGTAAATTTCACGAAAATACAATTAATAAAACTTGAAAAATAGAAGAAACATTTTGCTTCAGTAATCTTTATCTCACTAAAATGCATAATTTTGTAATATTACTTTCACTAAAGATCTAAAATAATGAATTTTTTTAATGAACGTCTGAAGACACAGTAATTGCAAAAGATATTATAGACAGATGAATTAGGTGTTCAACTTATTTCTCGGCCCCTAACCGCAAGCGATAATAGAACGTCAGCAAACGCAAATAGCTTTGTACATTAATGGCTGATTACAGGGCCAACCAACAGCTTTTCAGGCAACCATAACCACTCACAGCTGTAGTGACAGGAGGGACGAAATTTGAGGGTTAAAGCAGTGTCGTTCGAGAAGCAACATTTGAGACACTGCCTCCTGTTGGCGTTTTGGCTATTTAAAAGTGCCGCGCAAGCCCAGCAAATGATCTGTGCTGCTTTGGGTGAGCCTGTTGTGCCCTACAGTACGTGTAAGAAGTGATTCCAGCTGTTTAAGAAAGGAACTTTCGATCTCCGTGATGCAGAACGTCCGGGACAGCCACAGAAAGTGGACGATGAGGAACTGGACGAGCTGTTGGACGCAGAACCCTGTCGCACACAGTCAGGGCTCTCCCAGTAACTCGGAGTAAAATGCCATGTCATTGCGATGCGCCTGAACAAGCTTGGACGGATTCACAAGGCGGGCCTATTGGTGCCTTACCAACCACCAGCTGCGAACAAGCCTAAGCGCTACGATGCTGCTGTGTACTTGCTCTCCAGATTCAAGAAGAAGAACAACTTTCTCTACAATTTTGACCTGTGATGAGAAGTGGATTCTCTTCAATAATCCTAAGCGGCGCAAATCGTGGGTTCACACAGGTCAGCCTTTCACAAGTTGTTGTAGTGCATATGGTGGGATCAGTGCTGTGTCGTAAACTATGAGTTGCTCAAACCTTGTGAAACGGTCAATGCTGAGCGTTATTGTCAGCAACTCATTCGTGTGAGTGATACAATGGAGGCGAAAAGGCCATACACCGGTAAGGCCAGAAGGTCAGTCCTGTTGCTTCAGGATAACGCCTGTCCTCGCTAAAACGACTTTAAACACGATCACCGGCCTGGGATAGGAGATTTTGTCACACAGAAGCGTATTATCCAGACTTCGTTCCCTTGGATTATCACCTTTTTCGCTCTCTGCAACATCATCTGAGTGATACGCACTACACTTCTGTCGAGGAATTCCACACGAGTATTCATGACTTTATCAATTCGAAACAGCCCTCTTTTTTACGCATTGGCATTCGGCAGTTCCCTGACTGATGGCTCAAATGTATCCAATACGACAGGGATCATTTCCCTAGTTAGGTACGTATTCGATTTGCTACAATTTGCTGTCAACGTGTCGTGCCTGTGGCCGAGAATTAAGATGCACAACTAATGTTTGTGAGTGACAGAAAAATGTAATGTAATACATTTGCGGTTAATTCGTGCATTTAATTTTTTTAAAATAAATATTTTACTAAAGTCTTACCATTTTAAACATTTTTAGAGACATTTGCAAACCTATAAATGAGCCTTTTCTATATCAGAATTTGGCAAAATGCATAATTTACCTCATAATGAAGCTATTATGATTTCCGAATTACAGTAATGGAATATAATTGAACTGCAAGAACCTCAAATAAATTAAAAATCAACGTCCTGTTAGTATCACTCAGGAAGGCTTGGCGTTTCCAATAGTGTGACATTTGAACTCTTTCAGATTAGGTAAGCACCAGATTTAGCATATGTTTTGAAAAAATGTACTTTTCTATTTAAGTTCATGAAATATCTTGGAAGAGAGGAGACAGTTTTGGTATCATTTCCTCAGGTATGTGAACATTACTATTTCCTAATATTTCAGATTTTATAAAACAGCACATTTCGAAGAGAACAATTTCTAACAACTTATTTCTTGGGAAATAACATGCGATTAAACGGGTCTAGATGTAGGCAACAAAGACGCTTCAACAAAAGCATATTGAACGCGGCGGGCAGGCCTTGGGTCGCAATGGTTTAAGCGGAGGTTTATGACTAGGGCAGTAGTTTTATCGCTGGGAAAAAATGCAAAATTCGCGGGGCGGTAGCGAAGTAAATTATGAAATTTCACGAACAGCTCGCGGCCGATGATATGCACAAACGCTTCCAAGAAAAAGTCCTCCAAGTTACGATACAGTAATACAAATGACTAGTACATAACTAAAGAAGCATTATGACATCATAAGATTTTAAAATGGACACTCACATTTATAAACCATTCAAATTCCGGCAATGTTATCAATGCCGTTTACACAAGATCAAGATTTCCTATTCAGTGAACGGCATTTTAATGCATTATAATGTACATACACTATTTTCCTCTTTAATTCTGTGTCTGTAGTCCTGTAACACGTTTTTAAATATAGAAAAGGATCGTTCAGCATCAACACTGTTTGCCATCCGTTGTCTGTCAGTGGGTACTGACAGACAACGGATGGCGACCTTATACATGTATAGCTTAGGAAAACGTTTTTCGTATTTCAGAAGTCTAGCAAGCCTTTGCTGAAACGAAGTTCTTTTACACTCACTTTATATGAAGGGAATTCACATTTTAATTGGCCTTAATCTTTGAACATACGAATGTGGCTGAAAACTAACAAATATTCTTCGTCGTCTAAAAGGTCCAACGACTTAAACTGATCGGGACCAAGCACCCTACATGCTTTGAAGAATATTGCAGTTGGCTGACAAAATTTATGCTTTCTTATCTTCAAAAAAATAATGATTATTTTTTTCAAAGCAAGTGAATAGGCTCTTTTTGCAGCAACGTTATCGCAGTCTTGACTCTTATTAAGAAGATTGTTGGCGATGTCTGACATTTCATTATATATTTCGCGCGCGGAAATTCGCCGGTTTTTCAAATAAAGTGAACTATCCGGAAGTATACGGCGCATGATCCTCAACCTGCTTCAGATTTTCTTTTAAATACGTATCTTGACAATACGCAATTATTGCATCCACAATAAAATTGCTATCATTGTCTTTTTCTTTTTCAAAAAAACTGTGCGTAGTATTCTAAATGTTTGCAGTGAAAAAACACGGCTCAAACCAACTGTTCCACATAGTCCGCTCAGGTATTTATGGTAAGCAAGGTATTTTGCCCTTCTTTTGCAAAAAATTGTGGAAAACATCCCTGATGGGAAGGACAAGCTTTGAAGGCACGTATAATAGCAAATACTAAAGAGTTAACATTTTAAAATTCATTTTGCCAAATTTCGCACAAAATATTTAAAAGATGCGCATTGCAGGTGATGGGAACACCATTCAAAAATACGGCTTTCAGGATCTTTTCCCACGCTTTGCACGTGTAAGATACAGTGTCTGTCCCAAAAGCAGTTCTATTTGCAGAAGGTATTTCATGCCTTTTAACGCTCTGAAGTGTTAGTATTGCCTCGCTGATTTCTTTAAAATTTACGGATTCCAAAGTGATGCACACAAGGAAGATCGCAGTCAACGAGAATTCATCATTGCAGCTTTCAACATTCGGTTCAGCTGATGGAACAGCAAGAATATTCAAAATATATTTATCTTCTGAAACAGTTGTTTCGTCTGCTACGATGCTTACACGGTATATTGATTGTTAAAAATATTTCACTTGTTCGTGAATATCACATATTTTCGAAAAATAACATTTCCGCATACAATTTGCATTTGAAATAACACCAATATCTTTCAACTAATTTTTAAATGTAGGGTTATCCAGTTTTTAAAGTGGGATGTTAGCTGCACTAAAGGCACCAGTTAATTTCCAAAGGTCAACTGAGCGATGCTGTACTTTTGCAGTTCTTTTCTCAGTTAATTCATCAACTTATTTCTGCATTATTTTCGGTTGACAGTTCAGACACACCGTTTTTTATACATCTCTATTGCTAAACGCTTTTCACAACTGCCCTTTCTTGAAAAATCCACTCGTACGTTACAACACGAACAGAACATTAGATTTTTGTTCAAAAGAAATGTCACCTTGTTCATTTTACTCACGTGGCAGATTCTCAGAATTAAAATACAATATCTAGAAACTTCATAAACTACTCACACGAAAGCAAACATTTTCTAAGCTAAGCGTCTCCGAAACACTCTTTTCTGTGAGCTGCTTTCCAGCTAAAATAACTAATATAAACTGACGACATCCTAGTTAATACTTCGGCAATTTTCAAAGGTCATTGAACAGTGGCGGCGGGAAATCACGTAAGACCACGTGTCCATATTTTATCATAGTGCATGTGACTTTGAATTACCTGTCAAGCTTATTCGAAGAGAGCGTCTTCGTAACGGAAATTATTGAAAGGTAATTCAAGGTTTAAAGCTCTGGTTTAACCATTCCATTGAAAGCAAAAATATCCAGCAGACTAAAATCTTTCTTTCTTTTTCAAAGTTTTTGAATTATAAACTCGTAAACTGAAAAATGTAAATAGAGTGTACGTGCATTCATATTTACTTTTGCACAGATTTATTATTTTATGAATCTAAATTATATTATCATTATTATTTATTATTATAAATTCATAAATCATTAATTAATGCATTATAATTCCTGGAAATGTTCTTTTTAACGAAAACGTCCTCCCTTTCCAAGACGTCATTTCGTCATCCTGCTTTAAATGGAATGCTTGGTGCCGTGCACGGGTTGAACAATTGACAATCAGAGGGATTTAAACGATTTAATTCTTCTGAGGTTTCGAGTAAAAGAATTTGCTGTATCAAAAGATTCGTTTCTTTCCCGACACGACAACAACAGATACGCCATATTTTTGTTATTACATGTTACATTTTATGCAACATAAACTTCTGGCCACCCAAAATGCAACACCAGAAAGGAAGAATTAGACTGGCCTGAAATTCGCAGCATGCGTCGCCCGCGGGAGGATATGGAAACAATTAGCATTGCAGGGCATATGCAAATCATGTGCGACCGACACACCACAGAGAAGCACTATAAGAAGGGTGCACAGAAGGCGGGGTGTAAGTATTGGAAGTGTGTTGTGCTGCCAGACCTGTGCGTCCGAAGCTTCCTGATGCCTCGTCGCAGAATACGGCAGTCATTCCAGCACATTTCGGAGTTCCACAGATCACGAATAGTGGCTTATCGTACCGAGACATCGGCGCCCGTGTGGGACGACATCCAGCCACAATGAGGCGAGTATCGATTCAGTGGGGGGCAGGGGGGACGGACGGACTGACGTGAGCGATTGCCGCAGCCGCGGCACACCACCGAACGAGAGGACCGGCATGTTGTGTTGCGGGCATTGACGGCTCGCACCACCACATCACGAACGTTAGCGCAGGAATTAGGGTGTGTTGCGCAACAACCTGTGTCAGCCCGTACCGTTCCACGTCGTCAAAGGAGAGGGGACTTGTCGCACAGCGCCCATTGCTCCGATTACCATTTACGTTACACCCCCGGCTAGTGCGGCGGCAGTGGGCCGTTGAACGCCGCACCAGGACTACGGAATGGCACGACATTGTCTTCTCCGACTAATCTCGCTTCTGCCTGCAACACCACGATTGTCAGATCCGCGTGTGGCCGCACAGCGGCGAGAGACTGTATGACGCCTGCATTATGCATCGTCATACCGGCCCGTCGCCTGGCATTATGGTTTGGAGAGCAATAGGATAAGACACCCGCAACCCTCTGGTACGCATCGCCGATAAACTCAACAGCCACCGCTACATCTCCGACGTTTTGGAGCCTGTATTTCTCCCTACCTGCAGGACTTGCCAGCTGCCACGTTTCAACACGACAATGCGCGCCCGCCAGTGGCATGCATCGTGCAATCATTCTTCACTGCCCACCAGGTGTCACTGTTGCCGTTGCGCGCCTGTTCTCCTGATATGTCGCCCATCGAACACGTCTGGTCGCTGATCGGCAACCGAGTGGCCCGGCAAGCACCTTCCCTCGGTTACGCCTGATGAACTGTGGTAACGTATAGAAGCAGCCTGGGCCGACATACCTCAAGCCCACATTCAAAGCCTCTTTCGTTCGATGCCGCGGCGTGTAGCTGCTGTTATTGCCAGCCATGGGGGCCACGCGAACTATTGATGTCTGCGTGTTCCACAAGTCGCACGGGCCTGTAAGCTCAATCGTTTCTTCTTTGTATTTGTTGTTATGTGCCCACTAAATCTTGCTTTGCTATCTCGTGCCCTTCTTGATGTTGCATTTTGGGTTTCCAGTAGTGTATACTGATTTCCTTTGAAAATTAATTTAGTGATTTTTAATGAAATTACCGAATTTTTCATAATACCTAATAAAAAATACAGGAACCTAAGCCGAAATTAAAAGTAAATTTAATTTTTGTAATCAATTATTTATATCTGATATATATATCGCTTTGGCAACATTTATTCATAACTTTGGTTATATATATATATATATCCTTAATTATTTACATATTTGGTAATTATAAATATTGATAAATATCAACAAATGATTGCTTTCACTATTTATTTCTAAAATTTATGTATATATATAAAATAAATAGAAAATTCCAATACTTTTCGTTGAAGTTTGATAACGTTCAGTAAACCTTTAAATAGGCTACATTTCAAAATATTACGAATATAAGATCACAAATAATGTTTAATATATCATTCAGCAAAAATTCCTCATTTCGAGTGGATTTCCTGAAACATAGTAAATAAGGAAGCAAATCAATTGATCCTCATTGAAATCGTCTCAAAACCTAAAAAATATTACCAGAAACACGCAAAAAGTAGTGTTTTTACCACAGTAAATGAAAATTTGCCGAGATAAGCAGTTACTCATACTGTGGGGAATGCGATTGTTACATATGTTTATACATTGAGTGGCCACCTTATTATGACCACCTAACAGTTTTTAGCAAATAAGCTTTGGCTGCACGCTGTTGCGGCCAGAGGGCGAGGCTAGTAAAAAAAGCGAAAGCCTAACGCTTGCGACAGTAGTAGAAGTGATTTTTCGGAGACGAGATGAGTAAAAATGTGATTTGACGGACTTTCAATGCGGGATGATTGTAGGAGTTCGAAGCATTGGAGCGAGTATCACCAAAACCTCCACATTCGTGAAATGTTCCAGAGCAGCTGTGGTCCAACTGTTTAAAAACTGGACTGTCAGCCAAAAACTGGGTCTCTACGTACAACGTGTGGTCGTCATCGACTAGTGACTGTGCGGGCGGAACGGAGAGTGACCAGACTGGTAACGGACAACAGAAGGGCAACAGTGCAGCAAATTACAGACCATCTTAATCAAGGATCCACTTAAATGGTCTCTGCACGCAATGTTCGCCGTACACTGCTTCGGATGGGATATGGCAGCCGAAGTCCTGTTCAAACACCTCTCCTGTCTTCAGTTAGCAAGCTAAAACGTCTCCAGTTCACACAGGAGCAAAAGGATTGGACAGTCGATAATTGGAAACCAATTATGTGGTCTGATGAATCACATTTTTAGTTGCAACATGCCGATCACCGAGTGAGATTTTGGCGGAAATAGCACAAAAGCATGGACCCCAAATGCATTGCTACAACCCTTCAAGCTGGCAGATGTAACGTTATGGTTTGGAGAATGATTTCCTGGCATGCTTTGAGCCCTTCACTTCGTGTTTATCAACGTCTGACAGGCACATCATATCTAAACATCGCTGCGGACGAAGCGTATCCTGTCATGTGGATGGTTTATTCCAATGGCTATGGCTACTTTAACCCTTTAACCGGCCGAGCTACGGGAATAAAATGTGGCAAAAATCACCCGAAGCTTGAACGCGTATTATCTCCAAATTTACCTTCCTCTTCCAAAAAAACTGGTCCCATTGCGGCGGGATTCCAGCTTTTTCAACATAGCGATTAATGTCCCCCTTCTCACCTTAGCAGGTGGAACCAAGGTATTTAGAAAGAGGAGGTGGAACGCCAGCCTGTGACAGGGTTTATGCTCCGTTCTATGACCCAAGGCGAGAACAGGAAGGCCAGTCTCCTATAACACAATTCTTGCTGAGTTGGTCAGAAGAAAAACAATTAAAGGAAAGAATTAACATGTAAAGACAGTGATGCACACTACATTGGGAAAAAAAAGAAAACAGTTTTATATCCGCATACATTGGATTCAACCATAGGTGTTGAATCGTAGGTAGACGGGAACACGCGTTCCCCTCAACTTCCGTTATCAAGAACACCCCTGAATTTTTGAATAAAGTTTTTCACATAACCTATTACTGTTTCCTAATTTTTTTAATTTCAAAACTTTGTATTTATAAACATTAAATTTAATTCAAAAAAATTGTCTTCTACATTTTACTAAAACCAAACATATCGATATGAAGTTACTTTTGTTTTCATACCACTGTGTTATGAGTGACGCACACCCGGGCAAAACCCATAAGGTCCGTCTTCTTCCCCCACCCTTCCAAAAATTTTTGTCCATTGCTCAAATGAAGGAACAAAAATTACTTTTAAATTACCTTAATCCAACGGATCCAGGAAAATTCGCACACTTTCTCATGTCGCTGAGAAAAGTACAAAGGGCGGAAAACTCGTACACCCTTTCAAGTAAGGGGATATACACAAATTGCGTTTCGGTCCGAGATTTTGACAAAGTGTACGAGTTTTCCTAGCTAAACAAAACAAAACGGAATATAACAGTTTTCCTAGGGATCTCAATGGGTATGTAAGATCAAAATGACTCAAAGTTTAGGTAGAACCTTTCTGACTCCTTTAATCTTGAGTTATGATTTTAATATCTCTCATGTGATAACAAGCAATAAAGGCTAATTAAGAGGGGCTCAAAAAATCGATATTCAGGTGTTGATCTTTTTAGAAGATTGTAAATTACAACCTTGATATTCCGTATTTCTAAACATTTTATAAAACCTAATAAAAGGCACTCAATGGATTATTCCTCACCTATTCACAAGTCACCTAGGCCGCGGGCCCTTTTAGAAGATTTTAAGTTACAACCTAGAAATTTCGTATTTGTAAACATTTCATTGAACCTAATGAAAGGCACACAACGGATTATTTCTCACCTATTTACAAGCCACCTAGGCCGCGGTCCTTTTGAAAAGATTTTAAGTTTTAACCTAGATATTTCGTGTTTGTAAATTAAACAATGACAAACGGTATTGATTTGGACATGTCTGCATTAGTATGAATTCAACAAGAACCGTAGTTTTAGATTACGCAAACGATGTACGTGTAAAAATATCTCATTCCCTTCTTCACCTTCCCCTTTATTTTCTTTCTTTAGTGAAAGAATGATTTTATTGTACCTTAATGAAAAAGAAACAGTTCCAACCCTTCTTAAGAAACCACAATATACATTTCAGGAAAACTTTTTTTTCTTTTTTCTTGTGAGGGGGGGGGGGGTTAATCTCTAGTGGGACTCCGAAGTGTGAGGGGTACCCAGAATTACCTATGCTCTTTTCCGGGAAGCGATCACACCATATCATATCGGTAAACTGTAAAAATAAAAATACCACCCCCCTCCTGAATATACCCATGAAAATTGAAATGCTGTAAAAATACCCCTGGAGGAAATACCCACGGAACAAACGGTTCACTGAAAACTGCCACACATGAACACTGATGTCTGGCAGTGTTCCGGTGTGACGATTTACCGGCAACATTACCACAAATCTTTCAGCAACTTGGGAAATTTCCACAGAGTAAAATTGCCACGTTTTTCATTAAAGGGTCGGTTACAAATTGCTGTTCCTCCGAAGAACACTTTGCGAGGGGCGGTATATTAAAATACGATCTGCTGGCACTTTGAATTCAAGTGGCGAGTTGCAGGTGTTTGCCACGAGAACAAAGAGCCCATAAACGGAAATGGGACGGGTCAGAGTTTAAAAGATATTTCCCATGACTCAAAACTGTTTGGACGGCAAAAGGTTTTGAAGCTTGAAGAGCGGTCCATAATAAATATGTCGCGGTTTCAAGTATTAGAATTCACCGCTTACCTACGTTTTGGGGGACGGGAGATTGTTGTTCAGAGAGACAGAATCTGTTTTTAGCCGAGAGAATAAGAAAGGATTTTTTCTCGCCCTAGAACAAATGCTTGGCGTTTGCGTGCTCTTGCAATTCTGAGCATAAGCAGAATACAGCAGCATCTCTGACAGCATCTCAAAGCGCATACAGCAGCATCTCTGACACGTTGGTCTAAAGGTCGAATTCTGACCATTCGTCCGAAAACCTTTTCATGTAAAGGGTGGCCTTTCGTGGAAATTATAGTTACCAAATGGTTTTTCCTTCGTTTCTGTTCGGACTCGTACCTTCAGTTTTAAAGTAGTGTCAGGTTTTTAAAGACATCTGAAAAGAAAACAGATGTAGCAATCTACATAGGAAGATCGAATTGACGTTACAGCATATGCTTTCCTCTCAGGTATAGATAAATCCCGTGGGTGAATGAATGCTGAACATATATCTAGGATAACGGGTGAGAAAATAAATTCCAAAGTGAGGGAAAAGCCACGCTACGTTTGAAGAAGTTTTAGGAATGGGGTGTCTGACCCCAGGTGCGTTTTTTTATTGGTAGTTTAACGTTCACCGTGAGCAACTCAATGGGCAAAAGCAGTCACCCGTCCCTGATTTAGGACCACTGTTTTCAGGGAAGTGCGAGAGCCAGTGTCGTAAGACAAACACAATATTCATGCATCACCGGGATTCGAATCGGGACCCCTTTCAGACTAATGAGCAGAAACCATCACTTAGACCACCGCCCCACCGGGGCAGAACCGCAGGTGTAAAACTGCCCTTAGAAATAAGTAGTTAGGAGATCTGAATTAAGTGGATTAAGTAGGAAAGATAAACAAAAAAAATGAGTGAAAGGAGAGGAGAGCATACCTTTCGAGTTAACCGTGAAACCCGTCCAATGCGGGAAGAGAGAGAAAGGACGTGTATGTGGGAACCAAGCACCACAGCACCCATCACAGAGAACCACAACACCACCCAGCCGCTGACGCCCCCTGGGATTACTAATACTCACAGAAACCACATACGGATGTCGGAGCAGCAATCAGTACTCGAACTCACAACGCCAACCTAAAAAAGAAGAGGATTATGGTCTGTCTAACACATGCCAGTGTTCACCCACTTACACTCGATACAACCCAGTCCTAAATCTGATCCAAGGCCTCCAGCCCAAGAAAGAGTGGTCATCACTGATGCCCATCCCCAAGTCAAGAGGGAAAACGATCGCCACCTTGGTTCTGGGATACCTAAGGAAATCGCTGGGATCGTAGTCAACCATATCTCTAGCAAGTCCATTAGGGAGTGCCTCCGCTTTTTTGAAGAACTTCTTGGGCGTCACGTGGAAAACTCATGTATCCTCTGAACTCCATATCTGTTCCCTTGGTTCCGAAATGGTGTCCAAGGAGGATTCCCGGTGATCACATGAAAAGAAAGAAATTATTTGGCAGATTGAATTGATATTGAGTTTTTCAAATTTCCTACAGAAATGTAATACGAGTGTATAATCTGCTATTTTTTATATTTACATTGTTCTGAATTGGTTTAAACGCCTATTTTCTCAATAAAAACTATAAGAAAATTAAAATACAAAAATATTATACCTATAAGAGATGTGACCATTCTATTCTCGGAATATACTTGTACAAAAACATCTGTGTATATGTGCGCATGTGGCAACCGTTACCTTTGAACTAATTTTCTTCCGCTGTTATGAACTAATTTCCTCCCGTTTATGTTGCCATTTCTCTAGACATACCAAATGCTGCATTTCTCTAATACGCTTGAGTTCCTTTGCCACATTAGGCGGGATGTCAAAATTGTCTGTAACTATGTCCTTTCAAAGCACACTTGTTGAAAGAGACAGAAATCAAAAGAGGCTAAGTGAGGTTCATTTTATGAATGACCAAATTTTGTAAGCCATTTTTTATCCAGGTAGAGGCTAACATTGAAACATCGCTGCAGACCAAGTGTATCCTGTCATGTGGATGGCTTATTCCAATGGCTATGGCTACTTTCAATAAAATCATGTGTCCTACCATAGTGCTCGTATTGTACAGGATTGGTTTCAAGAACATGCCGGTGAGTTTACTTTGCTTAGGTGGCCCCCACCATCTCCAGATCTCAACCCCATTTCCAATTTGTGGGATGAAGTTGAAGGAGCCACCAGACACCTGGATCCACAATCCTGCAATCTCACTTTCCGGGAAAGTGCTATTCATCAAGCATGGTATCAGATTCCACAAACCACCTATCAACATCTCGCGGAGTCCATGCCACGAAGAAACGACGCAGTATTAAAGCCAAAAGATGGCCCAACGAAGTGCTGAGGGGTTGGTTATAATAAATTGGCCGCTCAGTGTATACTGATCTTGCGTTAAATATTTACCGCTATGGTAAATAATTTGTGCACAATTTCCAGTTTTTCTTAAAACACATTTCTTCAGTCAGTGAACGTGGGAAGGTATTTCAGATTGTTCATATTGTGACCATTGTAAAAGTACAGTTGAATTAATCTTACTTTTGTTGGAACAAATTATTTTGTCGATGAATAACACCGCTCATGTTATACTTTTTCAAAAATTTCCTTGGGTATACAAATGCAGTTTTGTTTCCACTAAATGTTTTTTTTTCCAAAAAATATTTGAAAACAAAAGTAATTTTGGTTTCATATAGGATTCAAAAGTGTTCAATTCAATGAGGAATTCGGTACCATCTTCATTTGTTGCTGCTCCATGAAATGTATAATTGCATGAAAAACTTCCCTTCCAAAATTTTTCTCCGTAAAAATACCTGCAAATTTGGGCATCTTACATAAAGTTATTTTATGAATTCATTGCAAAATTGGGTATCGACAAAAATTGCCCGTCATATTTTATGTATCATTCATTAAATACATGGCAAATCTGACCGGCCTCACTTGCATACGGTGCTGCATGAATCCTTCATGTCATGTAATATCCTTAACTTTCTGTGACCAGGATATTACAACTTAAAATATACGATGCATTGCTTATCTTTTAATAATTGCTAATGGAAAGAAATATATTAGAATAGAATTATAAAATATAATTGAGGTGAAAAATGTATCCAATTCTGTTCTGGTAAACTGTCACAGTAGTTTATTATACTATTACAATATACCCTTAATAAATATTCTTGGGCAGTGCCCATATCGGGAACAAGTGCTTTTAAATCTTATCGCTGGATTTTGAGAAAAAAGCAACTCAGCTGTAGGTAATTTGGAAAGCAGCTTCTTTCGGTTATCTGTTATCAGCAGAGCATCAGTAATTTTTTGTTCTTTTCTGGACAGTAAAAGAACTGCATAGTTAATGGAGTGCAGCTAGTAGAACGAAAGCCTTTGCACGTTTTCTCTGTATTAATACGTCCAGGTTTGCAGTCAGTCATATCCACTAACTTCGCACATGATGCATAATGCCTGTCATCAGATAAACAGTCTTAAGTTGCTTAATTTTTTTCTATATTTTGTATATGTATTTCCAGAAAAAAGAGACACGAAGAACTCTTTCAATTCTGATGATTAAGGGCACTTATTCCGTTTCCTAAACAACATACACACAAATTGCTCTGAGCATACTCCTGGCGAATATTGCTTCAGTAGTACGGCAGAATAAGTGCCTTTCTTTAAGCGGAGACATGTTAGTGAATTAAAAATAATAATAATAAAGTATATGATGATATGTTCTTTAATGCTTAATAAAAGTGGTTATTAAACATAACGCATTTTGCATTACTGTTAACTCTCCTTACTTAAATTATATTTTACGAAGAAACAATGCTAAATGACAATGGTTAAACTTAATCCAGCTAGATAACTTTTTCGTGTTGACAGGTAAAAATAATTAAGAAAGTCTTTTGGTAAAACATTTTCTGAGTTTAGACAGTTTATTCTAGAGTCTTCTATTTTTGTGTAATTTCAAGTGTCTGGCATTCCAATCGTTCAACAAAAGTTGTTTCTTTTCGCAAATTACGTCATGTAACCGTCATGTAGCTTGCACTTCAAAAATAATTGTAGTACCTTGGAAGTTCGTATTTTCTGTTATCCAGGGTATGGACGGTTGTTCTTCTTGCTGGAATTTGTCCGTTGACCAAAAAATATTTGAAATTACATAGATAATACTTGAAGATTAAATGCGTGTTTCACTTCTTTACCACACATCTTAAAATTCTTCCTTTTTGAGAAACGTGATATGTAAGCTACATATTCCGCCAAAATGGCAAATGTATTGACACAGCAAAATGGAATTTCTTGGGCGCTACACAAAACATCAAGTTTGTTGTTTGGCAGAATGCCAAATTTCCTGGAACATGCTGAAATAGAAACAGACCGTGGTTTGCAACATTTAATTTTATATTTAGTAGTTTACAAGGTAAATACCGAAAATTATTATGATATAAATTTTTATTTAGTGTACTATACTGAAATGAATATCTTCTTGGACATGACATTTGCAGTTGGAGGAATCTCGCACTTACATTGGTAGTTTAAATTGTGACAAGTTTTCCTGAGGGATTGTATTGAAGCGCATCAAATACTTTTCGTGTACAAGAAAAGTGTAACAGGTTCTCCCACGATATATTTGCCAAAGTAAGATGTTGTAGTTCTTGCTCAAATCCGAAACAACAAGCATTATTCTCTTGTTAATTTTTTGTTTTTGTCTTTTGTTTCTTTAAGAGGACCAAAAGGATGTTAGCTTCAGTAAGGTAGTGCTTAAAATAACGTTTTCAAATAGAATTCGGGAAGAATTCAGTCCAAACTTCGAAGCTACTCGAATCGAGTATTTTGTATTGGTTTGGTAGACAATATTGTTTTCCCTCCCTCTCTGTAGGATGTCTTTCTAAAGTGGTAGTATATGATTTCCTTTGCTCCATAATTTCAGTATAGTTTGATAACGCACAAACACAGAAATTATTTACCCTAATGAAACAGTTAAAGCAGTCCACTTTATCCGCTTTGTTCGATACTCTATAACTACATTGCAGCAGCGGCGGTACAGTGGTCTAAGCGCTGGCTTTTGACCATTCTTCCGAGATGGGCCCGCGTTCGGATCTCGGTAAGGCATGGATTTAGTGTTTTTCTTACGGCGCTATATATTTCGCCACCTTGGAACAGGTCACTTTAAAATAGGGAAAAATAACAGCTCATATACCATCGAGTTGCTCACGATGGACATTAAACTCCCAAACAAGAATAAATAAATGAATAAAAAAATATAGTTTTGGGAGATAACAACATTACGGAATTACAAAATTGTCCGGAATACTTTTAAGCCATTTCCGCTGACCATTTGGTCTGTGTCCAAGGTTTCTGACTATTCTTCAGGGAAGAGCCAGGATATAGAATGAATGAAGAACCTGGATATAGAATGAAAGTAAAGAGCCTGTATATTAAAACATAATGACTGTCTCCAGAAAAACATATGTTTGCGATTATTTGAATTAAGAGCTGAACTAGCAGTTTTTTTCACTGAACACTGTGTTTAATTGGAAAAGCGAATAATAGAAAACTTATAGATATTCGATCTTAGATATTTGAGAGATATATCAAGGAAATGAAAGAAGTTAGCATGTCACTTTTCAGCGCGAAGAGCGGACACCATTTGTTGCCTATAGAAAGAACAAATTTCCAAAGAACTGGAACGTTGAAAAATTCTATCCGCCCATTTGAGCTATTGAACTTATAAAATCTTAAAGGTTTTTCCGTTATCGAGAGATGAGCGTGGGCTCAGACAGGCTCCTATATCAAATTTTTCACTAAAACCCGAGCCCATAAGGCCGCTGGCAAAAGTTATTTTTCTTAAATTTTGACTGCAATACGCACAGCTGTAAATCTAGCCTAGAAACATCTCCTAGAGTTATATTTAAACCGTTTCATATTTAATACACTGACGGAAAAATAAATCCCAACACCAAGAAGGGGTTGTGTTACATAAACGACAGTTAGTAGGCGGTGAGAGTTCATCTGTAAGATGACGTCTATGCAAATGTCGCGCTCGGCGCATACGTGTGGCGCTAGTAGCGCCCCTCGGAACAGGCAAAGCAGGTTTTCTGTAAATACGCGCTGTAGCGTTCGTGAGCGTTAGTTATCGTTGAGATTCGACGTAGTGTGTTGATGTTAGTCAAAAATGCCTTTAAGAAGACGAAGAAGCCATTATCAACAGCTCACGGAGTTTGAACGGTTTCGTGTAATAGGGCTACGAGAAGGTGGATTTTCTTTCCGCAATATTGCAGAACGACTTCGCAGGAATGTAGCCACTGCGCATGTTTGTTGGCAGCGGTGGTCAAGGGAAGGTACTGCCTCAAGAAGACCAGGTTCCGGCCGGCGACGTGGTACTACTGAGAGGGAAGACCGCCGTTTACGGCTTATGGTCGTGTCGCATCGTACTGCGTCTGCGGCAGCAATTCGAGCTGCAGTTGCCACCACAGTGACACAACGAGCTGTTAAAAATCGGTTACTTGAAGGACAGCTCCGAGCCAGACGCCATGTAGCGTGCATTCCACTTACTCCAAACCACTGCCGTTTGCGACGTCAGTGGTGTCAAGCTAGAGCTCATTGGAGGACGGAGTGGAGATTTGTTGTGCTTTCTGATGAAAGACGGTTCTGCCTGGGTGCCAGTGATGGCCGTGTGTTGGTTAGTGGAGGCCAGGTAAGCGCCTGCAACTAACCTGTCTGCGGCCGAGACTCACTGGACCTACACCTGGAGTTAATATCTTGGGAGCAATTTTCTATGACAGCAGGAGCACTCTCGTGGTTATCCCACGCACCCTGACGGCACAGTTGTACGTCGGTCTGGTGATTCAACCTGTTGTGCTACCATTCATGAACAGCATTCCGAGGGGTGTTTTCCAAGAGGATAACGCTCGCCCGCATACCGCTGTTGTAACCCAACATGCTCTACAGAGTGTCGACATGTTGCGGTGGCCTGCTAGATGACCAGGTTTTTGCCGCCCCGGTGGCGCAGTGGTCTAAGGCGTTGGCCTCTGATCATTCGTCCGTAAGGGGTCCGGGTTCAAATAACGGTCAGGCATGGATGTTGTGTTTGTCTTACGGCACTGGCTCTCTCCCTTCCCTGGAACCAGTGACCCTAAATTAGGGACGGGTGACTGCTTATAGCCCATTGAGTTGCTCACGGTGGTCGTTAAACCTCCAATCAAAAAAAAAAAAAATCACCAGATTTTTCACCAATCGAGCACGTATGGGACATCATTGTACGACAACTCCAGCGTCACCCCCAGCCAGCATTAACCGTCCCTGTATTGTTCGACCAAGTGCAACAGGCATGGAACTCCATCCCACAAACTGATATCCAGCACCTGTACGACACAATGCATGAACGTTTGCGTGCTTGCATTCATCATTCTGGCGGTTACACCGGTTATTAATGTACCAGCATTTCACATTTAAAATGGTTCTTCTTGGGCTTACATTAAGCTGTAATCTTGAAACCTTAATCGATTAAATATGTTACCTATACAAATGTATTACCGCCATTTCATTCCTCTACAACTTTTTTTTCGTGGTGTTGGGATTTTTTTCCCCATCAGTGTATATTCTTTTCAATACGTTACTGGAAAATATTCCTGTTAATATACATGCATATTTATCGAGGGATATACACTGAGTGGCCACTTAATTATGACCACCTGACAGTTTCATGCAAATGAGCTGTGGCTGCATGCTGTTGCCGCTAGAAGGCAAGGCTAGTATAAAAATGAAAAGCTTAGTTATTACGAGAGTAGTGGAAGTGATTGTGTGGTGACGAGATGAGTAAAAAATGCGATTTGAGTGACTTTGAACGTGGGTTGATTGTAGGAACTCGGAGCCATGGAGCGAGTATCACCGAGACCTCCGCATTCGTGAAATGTTGCAGAGCAGCTGTTATTAAAGTGTTGAAACACTAGAATGTCAGCCAAAAAACTTGGTTTCTACGTGCAACGTGTGGTCGTCATCGACTAGTGACTGCTCTGGCGGAACGCAGGGTGTCCAGACTGGTAACAGACAACAGAAGAGCAACAGTGCAGCAAATTACAGACCATCTTAATCAAGAATCCGCTCAAATGATATCTGCACGCACTGTTTGCCGTACACTGTATCGGATGGGGCATGGCAGCCGAAGGCCTGTTCGAACACCATTGCTGTCTGCAGTTAACAGGAGAAAACGTCTCCAGTTCACACAGGAGCACAAGGATTTTACAGTCGATGATTAGAAACAAATTCTGTGGTCCGATAATAACGTTTTAATTTGCACTATGGCGATGGCCGAGTCAGACTTTGCTGGAAACAACAGGAAAGCATGGACCCCAAATGCATTGCTACAACCCTTCAAGCTGGTGGAGGCAACGCTATGGTTCGGGGAATGTTTTTCTGGCATGCTTTGGGCCCTTTAATTCGTGTTGATGAACGTTTAACTGGTACGTCATATCTTAACATTGTTGCGGACCAAGTTTATCCTGTCATGTGGATGGTTTATCCAAATGGTGATGGCTGTTTTCAACAAGGTAATGCCTATTGCCATAGTGCTCGTAGTGTACAGGATTGGTTTCAGGAACATGCCGGTGCGTTTTCTTTGCTAAGGTGCCCCCTACATTCTCCAGATTTTATTCCCATTGAGAATTTGTGGGATAAAGTTGAACGAGCTGTCAGACAGCTGGATCCACAACCCCACACTCCTGGAAAGTGCTATTCATCAAGCATGGTCTCAGATTCCACAAACCACCTATCAACATCTCGTGGAGTCTATGACATGAAGAATAGACGCAATATTAAATGCAATAGGTGGCCCAATGAAGTACTGAGGGGTGGTCATAATAAAGTGGCCACTAAGTGTATATTAATGCATATTTTTTCAATGTTTAGCATGCTCATTCTACAATTTTGATATATTAATAACAAATTAGTTTGATAGCTTTGTTCCACAGTTTGTGAGATACTAATGGTGTTTAGTATCCTTCGGCATTCGGCATTTCATGAACCTTAAATTATATTGATAAATTTCTTACATATCAGCAAATTTTCACATTGTGTACAGGAAAAAAGAAATATAAATCACTAAACTTTCTATACTTACGCATGTGTGTGTGTGTTTAAACCCAAATTGCCTCTTGTTTCTGAAAATAACATTTAGCGATAAATGTACTTTTACTGATAGAATGTCTTGATAGATAACGTACATCAAATATTGTACACTGATCTGCGACTGCTTGATGGTGAATAATGGTATAAGAAGTACTGACATGCCCTGCTCGGCATAGAAATTGACCCACTAGGAAAGAATAGTGTTCGAAACATGCAAATCACAAGGTGGATGTACCCACTCAAGATATGCAACTGATGTTAAACCGGAGCTGATGACACCACACGTTCGTGAAATACTGGTGCCAGTAACAACAGGGAAAGCAATGTGTTGTCGCTGATGAAATACTCGAGCACGTTTATAATTTATTGTTTGCACTGGGAAACTATTCTGCGATGGCCGGATATGCCAGGTAAATGCCGCTGGCAGGTTTATCACCATTTGGATGCGTTTCAGAAAAAAATTGCAAGCTTCTGTGAAGCCGGCTGGCCTTCATGTTGTATCGCTACACTTCAGGAAAGGGATGCACGAACGTTTGGACGCTGTTGGAACCACTCGCAAGAGGAAGGTTCGTACGTGCATCGGAGCGACAATGGTGCAGTCCGACATACATCAGCACGCTTGACTGGTGAAATGCTCTACACCCTCGTTCGCCTACAGTAGCACAGATTCCACGTTCTGTGTCATCGTCCATGGAAGTCATCATAACGGCGCGAAATGTAAATCGAAAGTCGCATGAGGCAAACCTGTTCAGTATGCAATTTTTACGTCGACTGCGATTGAGAGCCAGCCATCGCAGAGCTCGCTTGTCTCGGCGCCGATGTCATTCGAATTGTAGTCACCAATGGGCTACTGTGATTTTCAATGATAAATTTCGTTTCTGTCGGTGTCCGACGATCGACGGATCCCTGTCTAGCGACACACTGGTGAGCTGACGGATCTAGTCTTCGTCTCGACCGCCACTACGACCGTCAGGTAGGCATCATGGTGCGGGCTGCTATTGCTCATGACAGCAAGTCACATCTTTTTCGCATTACGGGCACACTGACAGCTGCACGATACGTGAGCGAGGTTCAGCAGCAATTTTTATACGGTTCCGGAATGGCTTACAGCACTCCATTTAGCAGGAAGATAATGCCCGTGTACATACCGCTAGGGTCTTCAGACAATGTTTGCAACATGTTCAAACACTGTCATGGACAGCAACACCGCCCGATTTATCCCCAGTTGTAAAACTGACGGACCACGTTGGATGACATTTGCAATCGAATTGGCCTGCGCACGACCTCGATTAATTATTGGAGCAATTCAACCGTGCTTGATGTTCCATTCCTCGAGAACCAAGACGATATCCGTCGATTGTATGATTCATTGCCGCTCCGTATTGCAGCATATATGGCAGTTCGCTTCCGTTAAAGTTTCTGAAGGGTACCCATTGTGCTGCATTATCTCATTTGATAAACACTGTACGTGGCTGAAAATAACATCAAGGTAAACACTAACGTATTCTTATGTGTTCGCTCAATTACCCTCTCAATCCTTACTCCTTCAGTGGGGGGGGGGGGGGGGACTTCTATGTCGAGCAGTGTATGTGAAAGTACATTTTCTTACATCTCTATTTCTACCTTTAACTGAAATATATACCTATATTGTTATAAATTCCTTTTGGGCAAGTCATAGACACTGTTGTACACTGATCTACAACTGCTGGTTGGTGAATAATAGGATGGGAAATACTTACATATGCAAGAGGACGTTTACTTGTATCAAATAAACAATGTCCATTGTCATAAACGATAGGAACCAAACGTTTTAATCAATTATTTACTTTTAAAGAAAGCATGAAAAATCACGTAAAGTCACCTTCAGAAAATGTTTAACTTCCACGGTTCTGTCATTAAAAGTTCGGTTTTCTTTTTTAAATTATAAAGTTCAGCTGATATAATATTCAGTAAACAGCTTAAAGGTTAAACAAAAATTAAGTGTAGGAATGATTATTCTCTATAATTATTTTAAAAACTTAACAATTTTGGCCCACGGCTGCACAGATTTCTGGGTTAAATCCTGGATTTAATTACCTTCACAGGTAAAACTCCAGGGTTAAATATGTCCATGTAATACTTAAGTACGATGCTCGTTAAAATAACAGGAATATTGTTTTTGAATAGAACAGAGAATCAAAAGAGGAATATTTCAGAGGATATTTCAAAGTCCAAATTAAACGCAGTATTATTTAAAACTTGGAGGAATATAATGGCAGACAAATCGCTTAAGCGGCATTTAAAAATATCTCTTATAATACGGATTTGAATTCCTTTCGCTTTGTATAATCTGCATTTGTCTGTGAGTGTAGAAAAGGAAACATCAAATCACGAAAATTTGAAAGAGGGCTTTAATGGTACAATTCTAAAATGAGCCATTTCAATTAATAAACATGAATTGTTAATGTAAGATTTCTACCCCTAAATATTTTTTTTTATTTCCAGCAAAGTTGCTAGTAACGGAATGAAGTACTTTAGGCTGAAATTATTGCTACATATGTACTTTTGCTAATTTAAGTTACAATCATATATTTTGCTGCAAATTCCCTGCAGAACGTATGCATTGTGAATGATGACGACTTTTGACAGGAGAAATGATATTTACGAAGTGCAATATATTAAAAAACGATTTATTACCATAAGTATTTGATCAGAAATTCTATCCCTCTTTCTAAAAGCCACGCATCTGTGATTCCTTTTTGCAATAAATATACTTTCCTGTGTTGACTACTTCAGCACATGATTCTTTCTCTAAGCAACAGAGTATTCATAAGGGTTTACATATGAAATAAATTGAAACACCTCGTTATCTGTGTCATTCATTGCAATTCAGTAAATTGTTTTTCGTAAGATCCTTAGGCGCTTTCTAAATTAAAAAAAGGACATATTATTTTGAATCAGTGCTACTGGTATATTTAAATTATGCAGGAAAAATTTCATTTTGATTTACAGCACTTTTCTATTTAGTCTTCTGGTATGTAAAAACTTCCATTATCAGAATAATTTTTGCTGCTCGAACATTTTAGATTGAACATTATTGCACATTACAATATAATATATGTAATTGTTCTCATACATTGGGAACAAAACCCCTTATAATTAGCCAGAAAGATAAAAGAAGGAAATCCAGATTCAGCTTTACTAGTGACCTCAATAATGTTACTCACTCTCATGTTTTTCCTTTTTTAAATAACTAAGAACAATATTTCTTAGGTACAAAAGACTGTTACTTGACTTTTAGTCATAAAATATATTTTTCTAATCACTTGCTGTAAGTTATATGTTTGCAAATTTTAAAAAACAGGTTTTCCATTTTCCTTGTGACTTTGCGAGTTTCTATTTGAGCTAATTCCTAACAAGAAGTATTTTTGATACATTATCTTCTCGTGAGATATAGTTTCTTGTCAGAATAACGAACTTTCTTTCACTTGGAAATAACTTTTTTTAGCGCGAAAACTTCCGCATGAAGACCTTACGAATTTATTTCAAATCGCAATGTCGTCAAAAATCAGATTATCACTTGAGTTATTTCCTAGTTTTATTCTGTAGCAGTTTGAAGTTTACAAAGTAGCACAATATACTTAGCGAGAAAGACCAAACCCAAATTTCTTCCATAGCATCAAAAGCAAAAAGACATAACGCTTCTTTTGATTGCAGTGTTATAAGCAGTTACCACAATACGAATTCTACGAAACTTAGCTTGGCAAAATGCCAAGTTATCAAGTAATTTGATATTGAAAACTTTACGGTTTAAACAAATTCTTGAACTTTCTTACTATTGTAATTTTTCCAAATAAATTACATCAAACTGTTGTTTTTACACAAATTTTTTAAGAGCTTCTAAATTACCGCCAATCCTATGTTCACGGTATATTTGACTACTATACAGTTCAACGTACTGAATATGAATAATTAGTTTGTTAAAAATGAAAATTTTATCATTTATTTTTATGGGTGATATATTTTCAAATTTCTCTTTTCGAAGTGTTTATATCGTGTAAACGAAAAGCCAATTTTCCATAAAATTAAATTTTAGTTGACTGCGTACATTTTCGAATAAAAATGGGTCCCAGACTGGTTTTCGTTGTGACTATATTTTTTACAATTGTTCAGTGAAACCAGTAAGTCTATTATTATTTGGGAGCTCTATTAACTTTCAGGCATTTTAAACGCAAAAAATGACACGTTACACCAAATCTTTCCATTTTTTTCAATTCTATGGTGTTTTTTAGAAACGTGGCTTCAGATTGAATTAAAAAAAACATAATTTCATACTTGCCCAAAGGGAACACATTCGAGCATAATTTTAAGATTCCCTGCATAACGTTTTTTTAATTTGGGTGTTTCACCGTTTTTCAATATATTCAATGTTTAATTGGAAATTACGTGGTCCATCAGCTAAAATTTTGGCCATCGGTCATTGTCAGTCATGAGCATTTGGTTATAATTCAGAGTACTGTCAATGTCAATGACGGTTCACCAAGAGTATGTCTGTTTAATAATGGGTATAGCAGTGACAGGAGGTCGATGAGTCGGTGAGGCACTGCAGACCGCTGTTTTATGTTGCTGTATCTCCCCGGTATCCTTGATGGGAAATTTTGAAATGCTGACGTCTGCCTACGCACTGTTAACACCAGTTTAACAGCAGTTTTATTATACATTTATGAAAACAACTGTTAACAGCAGTTTTATTATACATTTATGAAAACAATATTTTCAAATTTGAAGAGAACATTGCAAAAAAAAAAAAAAAGGCCCAATGGGTTCCCCTCTGTCAAATCTATTTGCAGAAGTGATTATAAGCAATATTGAGGAACAAATAATCTGTACAATGGAAGAAACTCCTTTGGTTTACTGTAGATATGTGAATGATATTTTTATTTTGTCACGAATGAGTATTTATGAACTTGAATTATTAACTCAGCAATTTGGTATTATCTATCCAACGTTGACAATAGAACATGAGGAGGAAAATACTTTGATCTTCCTTGATGTTAAAGTTGTCAAGCAAAGAGACCAACTACAATACAGACTACATAGAAAACAGTCATTTATTTCTGTTCTGATTCCATATAATTCAACACATACATACACACAGAAATACAATAGTATTAAAACTTTAATCAAAAGATCAATAATCACACACTCCTCAAAAGAAGAATTCTTTACAGCCATTCCATGAAAAGGTGGACAAACAGGAAAAAAAAAATAAATTGTATCATATTATTATTTATGATACATCAAATTGAAGGTATGAGTACTACATAGAATTTGAATTCACAACAAAAATGCTATATAAATAATTGTCTCCTTGCATTTCAGTCTTAAACATCCAGAACAAAAGGTAGAATTTACATTTAGTAATTAGACAATTCTAACACCAGTTCTGGAAATGTTTTGACAATTGTTTTTCACTTGCAGTTGTATTTCTTAGAAGTAGCAGAGTCCAATCCACTTTGTAACAACATATTTTACACTTAAAAATAATTGAAAATTTAAAAACATTCTTTTTAGTCTGCTGACTGTCATTTTTTTAGTCTGCTGACTGAAATGACCATAAAGATAGTTTATACTAACACGCCCTTTGTGTAGAAATTTCAAACTTTGTGGAAGTTTGACTGTCAGCAGTCTGAACAAGTGTAGGAAAAGTCATGTAGAAAAAAATAATTCTTGGACCTCAACTGAGGTGTGACGTGTGCGACATTATTGAAAGTCTCACTTAGCTGTCACACTTGGGTACTGAGGTGATGCCTGACATTGCCACAACTCTGTTTAATAAAAAGAAAAGACTTAACGCTGTGTATCAGACAGCACAAAGAAAAAAAAATATTTTTATGCCATAATTATATATTGTCAGTTGACAGGTACCAGGAAATTTGTGAAATCAATAAAAGACTCACTATCAAGGAGGCACAATTTAATACAAAAATGACACATGTTGATGACTATAAGTGATGCTTTCACACAGTTCAAAAATGAAAATTAGAACATTTTAATTAAAATAACTAAGTTTTACGACCTGTGTCCTGGATATGCGACATTGATTTTGTAAACACCACGGAATTATGTGCTTGCAAATATTATGCAAATTTAAATTATTTTATACATTCCTTGGCCAGCAAAATTCCAATTCCCCAAAGTTTCCTTCAAATGAAATACAACTGATGAGTGTTTTGTGCTGCAGCATTCAAAATGAGAACTGCATGATTGGATTTTGCACAGACTGGAAAAGTGATGTTTGCATGTGTGTTGAAGAGATACATGTAGACACATTTGTAACATGAAAAGATATAGATGGTTTCAAAAAAGTGGTTGAGATTGATGGTTCTGTTTGTAGAACTGTGCTTCATAATCAGTTACATTATTATAAAATTCATTATTTTGCTATTGTAGCTATAGGATTAATAGATGCCTCAGATAATTTGAACAAACTACAAATATTAGATGAAAAGGCAAATTTGGCCACTACATGTGAAAATAATTAGGTTTGACAAAATCTGGAAACATGTACTGCAAATTCCCGCAGGTAAATTTCAGTGGCAGTTTGAATTTCGGTTTTCGTGCATCGCAGTTTTCTTTTATTTTGCTCATCATACTGACCAAAGATAATGCAATGCTCTGGAAACAACGGGGTTCACTGCTACGTAAAATTCCATATTTTTCTTCAAATGGTGACAAAGCCATAATAATAATATTAATAATAATAATAATAATAATTGGTATTATAATAATAATAATAAACTCCAAAAAGTGAGTGAAAATCCAAAGTGTCGACTTTGTCAGGAAAAAGATGAATTTGTGTCTGATCTGGTACGTTACTGTAGCAAACTTGAACCGACGGATTACAAATTTAGACACGACAGCATTGTAAAATTGATTAACTGCTCATTTTGCAGAATGTACAATCTGCCAGCCTCGAAAAAGTACAGAAAACATCAGTCTGTGAAAGTCTTAGAAAAGAATCAGGTCAAGATCTTGTGGTATTTTTGAAATTCAATGGGATAGGCATCAAAACATAATACAACAGACACAACAGTCATAGAAAATACGAAAGTCTTGATATATGATATAGCACTTCTTGGAGATGCCAGAATGGAAAAAAAAAAGATTTGGAACAAAATGACTACATATACAGAGTTGTCATAGAAGTTACACATGGACTAAACACACAGCAGTACTTCCCAGTGTCATCGGGCACTTAGAGCGATTTCAAAAAATTTATGGTTCATTTGAAAAAGTTACAGCTTTCTCATATATCATTTATAGAACTACAAGAAACAGCTTTACTTGGGACATCATATATTTTACAAAGATACTAGACTGTTAACTAGGTCTCCGGGGGACATTTCTATCAATTCAACAGCAGCAGCAGTCAATGGTAATTTTGTTGTTTATCTTTGTTTGTCAGGCACTGTGTTTCTTATATTTCGAACAAAGATATAATAATAATTATAATTAAAACTTCACACTATGTCACATGTAGAATAAATAGGGTTGATTGGAATCAAATTTCATTCATCCGGAAAAACCTTTAGAGAGATACAATGATCGATTCTTTGTATAACAGGTTTAATGATCGATTCTTTGTATTCAACATTTTGTCTCGTTTAGAAAGTTTCGATCATTTTACTAAATCTCATTACATTGAAGTCCACCATATATACCTGACATCTACTCTGGTTATAAACAATCGTGAGAGAGTTTTTCTTGAAATAAATGGCAAAATAAAATTTCAATAAATGATTCCTAGCTAGACGGCTCCAGGAAATACGTGCGTATGTACGACCAAATTATTCATTTAAAGCAGGTGTAAGAAATACAAGAGACATTAGAGCCGGTAACGTAACCAACCCCATAGCATTGCGGTCTAAGTGCTGGCTTATGAACGCTGGTCAAAGTGAGCCCGAGCTAGAGTCCCGTATGATACGCGGGCTGTGAGTTTGCTCTGCCGCACATATTTCCTTTCTCCCTTGGAACCATTGGTCTTACATTAGTGATTGTTTACTGCTATAGCGCATAGATTTCGTGCCTCTGTTTGCTTGTCCCCAAATGTGTCCAGATTGGAAAGCACTAGGTAATACCTGTTGTTGTAATGTACCATTTTTCGGTGGCAGATTTTCAAGCGGACAATTTTTGGTCATGAACAACTCTTGTCTTGCATCATTTACACTTGTATTGTTACTGGTTGAAGAGTACAATAGTACTACGTATAGTTAAGTAATGTCTAAACTTTCCGTAGGAATTGAAATGTGCGGCTGTAAGATGACTGAAAGTTCAGTAGTAGCTTCGGTAAAGAGGATCTATGTCTTCCAAGTTGATATTTTTGTCTTTCCTGTGAAACTATGATTGCTATCATAACCTGTGAAAGCATAAAATCCTGAAATTTGTGATTAGCATGAATGCCACTCTCAAACCCTTGTATTAACCGACGATTTCTGGTCCTGCAACCACCCAACGTCTTAGTGCTCATGGACCCTGCGTCAACACTACTGCGCCGCCGTCCTGTTTCACAATTGTGTTACTTTGTTCATGTGCTTGTTCTACGTTGATTGCTGAGACGATTCTGTTTGATTTTCTTTTCACAAACTGTGCTGAAGAAAATGAGCGATGTATGTATTGTAGTTGAATCTCTGCCTTAAAAACGTCTTTCAGATGGATTGGCAGCCAACGTGCACAGATATGATGATCAAGCAGAAAAACCAAGGAGTAATTTTTTTAGCCAGTCACAAAAAGTAGTTTCCTTCTCTGATTGAGAGAACAAAGAGAAGCAAATGAAGCAATAGGATTTCCGTAGTAGGACAAGTCAGCCAATATTTGAACAGAACGCTCTCTTTTGCTCGTTTTTCACACCAAATACTAAATTCAATCTCAGGATACGTTTCTTGACAAGCATCATACAACAAACAGTATAGTGCTGCAGCACATACTTGATAAATTACTTTGGCTTTTGTCACGTAGGTTGCTTTTAGATAACTTTCAGCAGCAGGAGGAGATGCAATATCAGAATGGGCAATTGCACCATCCCTTTCGCTTCCTGACATCCACTTATCCAAAACTCGGGGAAAGCTTGTTCAAAGTGATATGCACCAAATATCACCAGGAACTCCCCTTCTCCCCCCCCCATATGTATCTGGATAATTCCACTGAATCAGTGTTTGCTAACGCAAAAAATGGTTGGTCCACTGCCATGACAGGAATTTGATTTCCATTAAGATATTTTGTAACTTGTTTCATTATGTTCATCACAAGCATAATAACAGCTATTAAGGACGTGTCTTTGTAAAATAGTAGCAAAAGTTTTGACATTTCAGGAATGAAGTCAGTTGGAGCTTTTTGATCACTCGCATGATAGCTCACGATGCGTCGATTACAATGTGGGTATCTCAGTTGATAACGTGCTTTACACACATCCATGCAATCTGTTCTTTCTTCAGATTCGTATCAGTGGTTGACAACATTAGTTTTGATTTAGCATCAGAACAAACTGGAAGAGTAGATTCTTTTGACTGAAGGAATGCTGGTTGCATTCAAACAAATTCTTCTGGAAGACGTGGTACCCTTTGCTTTTTGAAGGCACTTACGCCATACTGCATAGCTTGTGTAGAGTTTGCTGCTACTACACATTCAGGTGTTGGATTTTGAAATACGGATGTACATACCTGTCCCATGAAAGGAACTGTCTGAGGCGGAAGTGCTTGGATTGCGCTCTGTGTTATGGTACTTCCCAATTGACGCAATATTGCGCTCTGTGTTATGGTACTTCCCCTTGACGCAATTTTGATGGGCAGACTAACTTTTCGTCTTGTAACTTAACACTTGCAAGTTCACATATTGCTGATGAGAGTTCCAGACACACCAGTATATGAGACTGAAATTCCAACTGAATACACCTTTTCCACGATTTCTTTTTTTCGCGTTTTTCCAAATATTGAAAGACCCATGTAAACCTGAAGGGGAGGGGAGTGGTTCCCTATGAGTTTGATAACTCAATATACGTCCAGTTGGCTTACGGGTCTATAAGTTAAAATACAGCAATTGCGATATTGTGAGAGATGGTTGGGTAATAACTTCATTGGCTTCAGTATTGGTTCCCTATAACAGCACATTCACGATAGCCAGTAGGTAGCGAGAAACATATTTGCGTTGGGATTTGTCATAGAAATCACCATTGAACGTGTTCTGGTGTTGAAGTATTTTTTACCATTTTCGCAACACGCACTAAAGCAATTGTCTTCATCTTGATCATACTTACCAGCTTGAAACATGGCGTCACCAACAGTTTGTCATATGCCAAAATATACTCACTACCAGATATGTTTGCCGTCATATACAGGAAATATGAAAGAATCCTCTGTCGCAATCTTGACATGTGTACATCAGGCATGTATAATTACTCATCCAGGTCACTGGCAAACACTATTAATTTCATTATGCGAAACTTGCACGTTTTTGTCAGGCCACTCACCTTGAAAACTGCACGTGTTTCATTTGAATCTTTCACACTTTTCTCCATAAAATTGACTAATTCTGCAAAAACAACTTCGCATATGTGAACACTGCTGCTTTCTGTTGGCATTTGACAACTCCGACACTTGTACAATCTTGCGAAGCACTTTGCATGATATTTTGCATCCAGAGCAATCATATCGCCACACTATGTTTTGCTAGCAGAATACTATTTTCTTGTTCGGTGGCACCTCTCTCACCTTTTGATCTACATGCAACGTTGTAACATCAAACAGTTGATCCTTGGTGGTCGCAGAACCATCACAAAAGAAGCACACATCTTTAGAAAGAGGTGATCGGTCTTTGCCTTAATTCGATGATGATGTAGGCTCTTTTTTCTCACTTTCAGAAAGTTTTCGTTTCTTTTCTCTTTCAAAACTTTTGGAATTGTAATTTGATGCAAATTTTATGCCGTTTAGCTTGTCTTTTTCATAATGTTTTTTTTTCATCCAGCTGTGGTATTCATCAAACATCTTTATATTAATAACGATGGGTAAGGCATTATTACCTTAAATTTCTGTACGATTTCCGCGAGTGCTGCACATCTAGCATTACTTGAAGATACATTTTAATTATTTGCAGGACCCATCAAATTATTAGCACATGTATAAAAATTGCCACAGTATAAAAATTGTCCAATCAACAGATTTCGATTTTTCTTGAACCAGGTCACTCGCAGACACTAATCGGAGCCACTTTGTCATTTTTAGAATGCCACCTTCACATACTCAAATTTAAAAAATAAGAATAATTAGGATTAGTGGCATATTAAGTAACACAGAATTTCTTTTTACGACGATCTTGATATTTTAAACAGGAGCCGCGAATATAAAATCTTGAAATTGCGAAATGAATGTCTCCTTGTACAAAGAAAGACCACTTGCATTCTCCATATTTGTTCTTAGCTTATTTTTAACATGAAAAATGAAATTATTGGCCTCAAAAGCGTATAGTAAATCGATACTAAACACTCTTTTGTATGATGTGTAAAAAAAAACAAAACTTTGTAACAAAATCATAACACGTGAAACCATTTTTAAATATAGCCACCACATTGGATTTCAATGATATTGGGCGATGCCTCCTCATCTTATTTTCATTGTATAACCATGAACTACATTCTTACCAATGGAGATATTCTTATCACACCACGCACGGGGATAACTGGTTTTCCAGTTATTTGGGTAGCGGCGCCCCCACGGCCCGAGCTCACCTTGTGACGGAATACTTTTCGTTTCCTCTTGAACGATACCATCACCGAAGGGACAGCTGTTCATCCAGCTGATGGGGGATGGCGTCCCCACGGCCCGAGCGGATTTTCTTTTATAATTTAGCTTTTTCGTCTTTAGGTCCTATCTTGACATGTGCCCGCCTCAGTTGTAGGCTGCTGAGGTTGTGATGAGGCGCCAGCTCCGGGTTTTGTTCCTCGTTTCCTTCCCAGTCTCTTCTCTTTTATGTTACATTTTCTGTTTTTGCGGAGCTGGTTAGCTTACACCTAATTGCACGTTTGCCGTGTGCGGTGACCCGTACAGGTGGAAAAGATGATACTTCAGGCTGAGGTATATACATACCACCTGATTCGGGTTAAAACGCAATAGACTGGCGCAGTGGTCTAAGGCGTTGGCCTCTGATCATTCGTCCGAAAGGGGTCCAGGTTCGAATCCCGGTGAGGCATGGATGTTGTGTTTGTCTTACGGCACTGGCTCTCTCCCTTCCCTGGAACCAGTGACCCTAAATTAGGGACGGGCGACTGCTTATAGCCCATTGAGTTGCTCACGGTGGTCGTTAAACCTCCAATAAAAAAAACAAAAAAAAACGCAATAGTTACAAAAGCACGTCATTGGCTTAAGAGGGCTAAAATTGCCTCTACAATTCCAGGAACATTACATAATTTAACGGCTGTGGAAAGAGATTGAGAATCCTGTCTGAATACTTGACACAATGAAACGAAACTTCTTTGAATGATGAGTGCAGCATACGATTTCAGGACGATTCCCTATAAATTAGCGACTTTCCGCTTTTGAAAACTTGAATAATTGCTAAAACGACGTGTATTATTTAAATTTTAAATCATATTTGTTGGGAAATACTGTTTTAAAATGATTTGTAATAAGGAAAAGATATTTTATGCTTCTAGTTTTATATTTGGAAAAGTAAATATAACAATTTATATAGGAACTAAATTGCAAAGAAGAAAACCGCTTCGTTTAAAAAAGGTCGTCTCTTGTCGAGATAATGTAAGAAAGGCGACAGCAGCGCCACTGCACCATCAAGGAAGACATGCTCTGCGGGAAAGTTATCTTTCAGGCGCAAAAAGCGCAGGGGATGACGGGACGCGAAGTTTATTCTTTGACAGAACGGAAGCGAAACTTAGATCTATGATCGTTTCCTTGGGTCTGAGACTAAAGCAGTTCTTTTTTCTGAGTATCCCTCCTGTCACTTCTTTTGGTGAAACAAATATATACAATAGCAATTAATATTATTTTAACGAAATATTAGCAGTTTTATTCTCACTCTAAGCACCAACTTTTTCAGTCTTGATATTGAATACGTAGGTACCAAAATGCCTCAAAATTAATGTCATGAAATTGCTTACAACTTCTAAATTCTCTCAAATGTTAAATTCCGAACTTGAAGCTGTTTTAAACAAAGAAACATATTGTATTTTTGCGAAAATCAAGAAATCATACTAACTCTAAAAAAATAAAATGAAACGAACTTGACGTAAACATGTTGCAGAGAATTAGTCTCAGAGTTCATGCAGACACTCAGTTTGACGAATGAAGGCTTGTTGATGAAGGATTCATTATTGAAGTAGATAAAGTAATGTCGCAAAACGCTGCGGTCTTCTAGTTGCATCTTTTAAAGAAATACCAAGCAATTTATGGTGGAGATCTGGCCTGAGAATGAACAATGTGTTCAAATACTTCTACACTTGATCCAAAAGCACGTGCAGCCTGGAAGAACAGCCATGACAGATGTATGAGCAGCTTACCGTAACTTTCCAACAATACGTTTCATCATCGAACAGCGAACTACTCTATTAATTCTAGAGATCCAAATTCAGGGCTCACACTCACAGTCAATGTATGAACAGAAACTGGCGTCCACTGAAAGGTACGTTGATACAAGGGAATCGAAATTTCCGTTGAGAGATAACGTTCTTAAATTTCACGAAGTCAATCAAGAAATTAATTTGACGTACCAAATTCTGGAATATTTATTCCAACGGAACACCACTTTGAATTTTTGAATCGCATCTTCAAACAGTTCTTCCCTGGTACCTAATCAATGTGTTTTAAGTTTACGAAATCAATTGATTACTCTGCTAGATAAAGACCTTTCCACTCATGAGGGAACAGAACTTTTCTATCATAATAAATGTTTCGCATGAGCGTCAAAATTAGCGTTCATAAATGGGATTTTAAGGGTCAACAAAATAGTCACTGAATGGGATCACCATTCAACTTTCGCGCAGCATCTTTTACATCGTCCGATGTTTGAAAACACGTCAGTGCGACTCGTAAAGCGCGTGAAGGGGGCTAGGTTTTGACGAATAACCGGTAATTTCCTTCCGGTTGAGAAACAACCAGAAGTCGCTTGAGAACTGGGAATAGGTTTGGTATTGAAGTAAATAAAATAGATCAATCTAAGAATAATCGTGTATTTTCCCAAAATGAGGAAGTCAGCTTTTTCCAATTTTTCCCTTCTCTTTGCCTTGATGGCTTCACGAGATTGGATGATCCTCTTGGCGTAGCAAGCAACTTTGAGAATAATGCTTCTTTCGCGCAGTCAACAAGATGGTAATTCCTGCATCTCTGCAATATTTGAATACCAACACTTTGCCTTCTGATGGAGCAACACAGAGATTCCTGAGAAACCGTGATTTCTTTTCCTATCGTTACATTTTTTATGTCTCCTGGGCGAATTGTACTTTTACGTTTTATCCATCGTAACAGTCTGCGATTGGGTCTTTATTTGTTCTGCGCAACAATGTTCACAAGACGGTTAAGAAAATTCACTCTTCTCCATCTACGAAAATTCTGAGGTCACTGACCCTTTTCAATTTTCAAATAATCCTTCTGGAATGAACCGACACAGCGATTGTAAATGATACAAATTCAGTTATAATCCGAACACACTTTCATCTGTATCGTATCAAGAGCTCATGCATGTCGCAGATGTTTTTCTTTCTTCTGTATACTGTGGGTGTTCCAGAACGTTCTACATGATAGCAAAATTCTGTAAAAAACGGAGGATCATTCAAAATCCTGAACTCATAGTTTCTGCACAATATCCTCACAAATTTCGTCTGGGGAGACGCCTTAAAACTATTATATTCGCTCGTACTTTGTTTTCCTCATTTATTCAAAATCTTCGAAAGTTGAGTTGAGGAAATTGCCTAAAATAAAGCAAAAATGGATTCAAAACTTTGAGAATTTGTTTAGTGACGAACTAGAATAAATAGTACTTGTAAAATGAATACTGCATTACCATTTTTAGTAGAAATAAGTGAGATGAGGAGCGACTTCAAAGTCCATTTCAGTGCTACTGACAACTTTCCAAACTTTTCCACAGGCATCATCTGGGTATCAGGGTGCAGTTTTGCTTATAGTCCACCAAAATGTTTTCTGTTATTTTCGATACATTAAGCACTTAATATGTTGAAAGGTGATATTATGAATAACTACTATGACGATCTTCTAAAGTTACCCAAAATACTCTTGTCGCATAAGGAATATATTCAGTTATTTTCCTTAAATTGTTCAAGGAATGGGTCAGTAGATTACGAGGTTTTCTCTATCAGTCATTCACTATAGAATGTAAAATTTCTTTAGCATTACAATAACCTCAATCAGATATTCCGAAATGCACTGTATGAAAATGAAATAATTCAGTAATTTCATCTAGATTTTTTTAACATTCTCTCTTTAATTCAAACAGAAACAAGTTTCAAAATTGAAAAAAAAAGTTTGCTCTTAGGCTGGAACTCTGAAATCTCGCCCCCCCCCCCATTATTACAATAAACTGTCTATGTGTACTAAATTTCAGGTACAAATAATTAACTACATACGATTATGTGTTTGATGTTTCTATTTACATTCCTCAGTCAGTTGAAGTACATGACGAATTTAACCAATCCAAAATGAGAAAATTAAAACCGGACATAAATGTCTCTCTAACATAAATGTACATTTATAGAGAAAATGTTCCAAAGGCTGGTACAACCGATTGCAATATAGTTTCTGTGTTTTTCCTGTAATGCGGTTATAACACCATTCTATGTTAGCAAGAATCTAATTCGTATTTGGACCGCGTGTTATTGCTGTAAATAATTTATGCAATGCGAATATATTTTGTAGACATTTCCACAGCTTTGAAAAAGAAACAAGTTTTATTCCTTTCTCCTTTCCCACTTTTTAATAAAAGAAATTCCGCAATTTTCTCCTTGGACATTAACTGCCGTAAACCTTGCGGGGTGTGAAGTCAGAAATCTTGAGAAACTTATGCGCATCTCTTCGAAAATTATTTTTTAACGTCATAATTTGGGAATGCATAAAAATAATTAAAATACACGTCTGAGGCACAACCCACTCTTTTTAAAAAAGCGTTCTTCTGATTTTCCAAAACTTCCAGCAATATGCATTAATTATCTCTTTATGTTTTGTTTGTGGGTTTAACGATCACCGTGAGCAAGTTTATAAGGAAGTAAGCAACTAATCGTCCTAATTTAGCGCCACTGGTTTCAGGGAAAGAGGAGAGCCAGAACCTTAACTCAAACACTAACTCCATATTTCACTTGGATCCGGACCCAGACCCATCTCGGACGTAAGGTACGAAGCCACAGCTCAGTTGCACCACTGAGGGGCATACAGTTTTGTAAATTTACTTTCATATCAGTTTTATGTGTATTTCAGTAATCTTATGTTTGCAAAAGATGATTGAATGTTTTCGAAGTGTTTTCCTTATGTCAAAGAATCTGGACAGTAATATATTACATAAAAGTAATACAATAATTGTTATTCCAAAACATTTTGATTATTCTACCTGTGTTTTCGAATTTTGTGAGAGTGGTTCAGTGCACTCGAGAATCTTTAGTGAAAAGTAAAACTGCAGTAGTGAAAATTGTATGTTTCTTAAGAGACCCTACATAAAATGTTTTATCCATTAAGTTACTCGTAACAAACCAATATCATCAGCAGTAAAGTTTTACCGAAATGGTTTTATTCGGATCTTCAGAGAACCATATCGGTGTAGTTATGTAATATACCGATAATTTCCACTGAATAAAAAGCTGCTTGTAGTTGGTGTTTTGGTGTTCATTGTTCCTGTAGGACTACTGTAAAAATATTTTATCTCGATCGTTGAACCTGGAGTTTTAAATTCTGATTCACAGATGCATGCATAATAGCACTTTGAAATATTTGAAGGATTTCCTGTATCGAATGCTTAAATAACTTCTTTCTTCAGTGTGTATTGTAGCATAAAGTCTTTCAAGGAACAGCCTGGGTTGTTTTAATTTAAAATCTTTGCGTACGAAGATTTGGCTCTTAAGATTGCTCAAGTAGAATTAGGTTTGGCTTATATTTCTTCTTTCTCTTTGTATGTATTTATAATTCCCCTAGAGTCTTGACTACTTTAATTGAATACTAGTGAAATTATTGGTAGTCACTAGAAGCAGTGTGTGTATAATCAGAATTAAGTAACATTTCTTCAAACATATATTTAATTCGACATCTTTCTAAATTACACATGCATAACAGCTTTTCTTTGCGATTTAAGAATTGAAAGCAAAAGGATGATACACCCCACATTTTTGCCCAAATGCAATGTACACAAGTACTATGTAAAGAATCGACAACAATTGACCAGTGAAAATTTGCAGTCTGATCAATGTCGAATACTTGACGAATACCGTAGACGAATGTCTCAAAAAAAGCAATTGAGTAATAAAATTAAGAAAGTGAAAAAAATTGTGATTATTCTAAAAGTTTGTGATATTTGCCGCTGTAGTTCCGTGTAATGATCCGAGACAGTAAGTAATTATGAGATCAATATCAAACGTTGCAGAGAACAATACTTAATATTACAAAGAATGAACTGGAAACTTCGGTCAAAAGATTTCGGAAATCTAATTAGACCCGAAATTAATTTTATCCGGCTTCTCCATCCTCTTATTATACACCGTTGAGCTTCATTATTGTGGCCACCAATTAATATCCAGAGTAACCGCCGTGCATAGCGAGAACGGCAGCTGGGAGAGATTCAGTAAGGTGCTGGAAGATGTTCACAATTATGTGGAGACATGCTGACTGCAGTGCATCCGACAGATACTGGAGAGTAAGTGGTGGAGAATCGATACAGTAAACAACACGATGGAGGTGGTCCCACAAATGCTCAATTTTGTTTAATTCTGGGGAATTAAGGGGCCAGGAAAGTACTTTGAAATCTTCATCGTGCTTTTCCAACCACTCTCGGACATTTCTCGCTGTATGGCACGTCGTATTGTCCTGATGGGAGATCTCATCCGCCCAAGGGGAGACAATGAGCAGGTATGGGGGAAAGTGATCAGCAGGGATGGATTCATGACGAAATCGATCCATAGTGCCTTTCACAGGTATTAGTGGACCAGAGGAATGCCACGAAGACAGTTCCCAGACCGTACCGCTGTCCCAAGTAGCTTTTGTGTTCTTCCAGCAATGGTTGAAGAGAGTTTGTTCTCCAATGTTTCTCTTCTTAAACGCCAACGCCCATCCGTTCGATGAAGCAGAAAACACGGCTCATCGGAGAAGGAAATCCTTTGCTATTCAGCGGAGGTCAGATTCGATACTGCAAAGAAAATGTAAGTCTTGTTTGCCGATTCATCTTCGTTAGCATAGGTACAATGACCATCCGTCAGCATCGGAGCCTCATACGCAGAAGGGTTCGCTGATCTGTCGTTTTAGACACACTACCCGTAGCCCTCTGGTTCCAGTGAGTTGCTCCACTGTAGCGTGTCGATCGGCCCTCACGCACCTTTGCAGCCGACGTTCACTTGTAACATCAATGGCACCTGAAACTCCTCAGTTTCTACGTCGCTTATTCACAATGATGCCATTTCTCCAAACACGATATGTTTTAACCACAACAGCACGCGAACAGTTCAAAAACTGCGCTGTTTCAGAAATTCTGCCACCCTTGTCCCGAAAGCCGATAATCATTCCTTTTTTTTTAATCTAATTAATTGCTCCTTTTATTCATGACAGCAACGAGTGGTATGTTTTCAGAATGCCTACAGCACACCTGTATACCCTTCAAGCCAGCTCACGACACGTGCCTTCTTTCTCTGGCTACGTGCTGTTGACGTGAAAAGTAGGAGGTGGTCACAGTATTGCGACTCGACTGTGTACACGTTCACTACAAAACAAACCGAATTATACCTCAAATAATGCATTGCATTGTTGTTAGAAGTTCAGGTCGCAAAAATTGTACTTTTAAACACTTTTGCTAAATGATTTGCCCTTTAATTGCTGGAGAAAGGAAATTATTATTATTCCTTTTTCTGTGATTTTCAAATGTTTCATTCCGCCAGAAAAGGAAACTGGTTCTGGTCCATATTTTGTGATGACCCCTACAAATATAGCCTCTGTTATGCATTACATGGTAGTATCAGAATAATATGTCAACCTACCTAATAATCGGAATAACCACCCTTGGTCTGGATGACAGCGGCGAGACCGAGTGCCATGGAGGCAATGAGTCCCTGGCAGATCGTCCAACGCACACGTGCCCATTCGGACTTCACAGGAGCACGGGAGTCCCGTGAATGACGTGGTTGTGGGTGAACACGTCGAATCTGTCGATCTAAATAGTCCCATAAGTGCTCTATGGGGTTAAATTCGGGGGATTTTGCCGGCCATGGGAGAACCGAGACATCACTGGGGTGTTCTTGGATTCAGTCACACCCCCCTTAGCGACATGGCAAGGTGCATTGTCCTGTTGATACACACACTCAACACCAGGATGAACCTTCAACCTGAAAAGATGCATGTGGTCAGCGGAGATGGAAACGCAGAAATTGGCGTTTAGGGACCTATTAAATGGTACCAGCTGCCCCATATCATACCAGGAAAACTTCTATTAGGCATGCACACTGCCACCACCGTTGTGTAGTTGATCGACAAGCATGTCCAGGTGTTGGTTCCCGTGTGTCTGGCCACGTATCAGTCACCACCCGTCACTTCCGTGGAGTGGAAACCTCGATTCGTTGGAGAAAGAAACGTCTTTCCACTATTCCGCTTTACAATGACGGTATTCCAATACGAACTGCAGGCGTCGTTGCTGATCTGCCTACTGCAACATTGGCACCTTGATGCATCGTCTACTCGGGAGAACATTCGTAACAGGGTTACCTCTACTGTTACAGGTGAAACGTACCTAGGTGATCCAGCGTTCATTTGCGTCGTCGATTGCTTCACTGTTGCGTGTAGAATGCCCTTTTCAAGTCGATGGAGAAGACGATCTCCTCTGGGGTCGATGGCCTTTGGGGATCGGCAATTATGGCGTTGGTAGGTACTGGGTCATATTATTATGATATGACTGCGTGGGATCCAATGTTTTTGCACGTTCTTCAAAGAAGTGATTCTCCGAAAAAATATGATGTCCCTTATCTTGCCATTTAAATCTTATTACGATCTAATTTACTATTAAAAAAATATTGTTTTCCAATAATACATGAATAGGTGATTTCGAGTTGTTAAAGCATGTAGAGAGCTATCCTATCCGATTAAAATAAAAAAGAAAGCAAACCCCAAACATTTAAAGTAAGATACATGTGCTCTGCAATAAAAATCAATGAATAATAAGAAATATACTTGATACTGTTATATTACTTTCAGTTCATAGTATGAAAAAAATTATATATAAAATTTCTTCGTTTGAGTTTTTAGGCACAATGTAATTTTTGATTCAAAAAAAGTGAACAATTTCACTTAACTAAGTGCTTAAAACATGCAAAACTGAGATGCAACTTTCATGTCAGAAAAGTCTAGTTGTAGTAATAAGGATATGATACGCATAATCTCATTTTATTTAGGATAATAAATTTGAATGTTATGTCGGTAGATAGGTAGAAGTGCAGAAACGTGAAGTTTTTGTATTCGACATCCGCTGCTGCTGTACTGCAATATCGATATTCCCAGACTCTCCTAACATAGGGGTTGCTGGCATAGGACCTCACGTCGAAACTAATGCCATCATCTGGTCTGTAAATTACCTCCCTCTCCTGCTGCTCCTCCCATGTCCCGTTACTTTCCTATCTGGGCGCTATATTTTCCACATTACGTCAAATATGATCTGATACTTCACTCAAAGATCTGTTCTAAATAAGTAAGTTGGGACCATTCCAAATCCATACTGGGCAGAATACGAAACTCTGGTCATCCAAAATGTGATTTTGTTTGCTCAACAAGACGAAGACTGTAGTACCCTCAACATAAGTTACAAAAAATGAAAAATATAAATATTTTAATTATTTTGCCGTATTTACAAAATCACCAAAAAAATTGCGAAGAAACAACTTTTGACCTTTTATTGTCATAGACGAAGGATGAAGAGTTGTATTATGAATCAGAACCGGGCAGAAGTGAAATTTTGGTTATTGGTCGATCGCGGTATTAAAAATTGGTTCATGATAATTGATGCCAGGAATATCCTTGTCGCTGGTTTCTTGTCTCAGTGCAGAACCAAACTATTCCTTAAAAGCGAATATATGTTCAACCGAACTATTCCCTTAGTAGTTAAAAAAACCAATTACATGTTTTCCTGTGTTTCCCTTTCTTTCTTAAAGCAATGCACTTGCTGAAACATTTTGGTGAAAAAGTAGAGCTGTCGAATGACAAAGTTAGCCTGTATGTTAATTTTCAGAGTAAACAAAACCTGTGAATTTTACAGAGAAATTATTTATCCGGCTTCCAGGTGGCTGAATTGCATCTTATAAACACCAACATAATTTCTCTGTTAATTAAAATTAACAACTTGTTGGAGTAAAACACTTTGTCCATCTTGGTGATAAACTTTTACGGCGTACAGATCATCAAGATAATGTGCAGCCCAAATTTAACAGCAAGTCACCTTGCGTTTGAACCACCACACCCATTTTTACCATATTTCCGTCTGATTGACAGTGAGACGTTAAAATATGGTCATAAGGGAATTGGTTGGATCACACGGCCGTTGAGAAAGAAATATACTAAAGAAATCACATGATAATGTACATTCAAATATCTAGTTCAATTCAGAGATGAACGTTACACAACATCAGCACTACTACGAAAACAAATAAATCATATGTAAATGCTATGTATTAAACAAAATACACTGTTGTCCAATATTAAAGTCAGCAACGAAAAGGCAGACTTAAAACTCAAAGCGCTCAATATCATTTCATTACGTTCACATGACATACGCAAATGAACACGAAAAATAAATTACCACAGATAAATCCGCATTATATTGAGCAAAATAATGTGCATTATGTAAATAAAGTTATATACCAAAAGCCAAAGGCAGACGAATGTGGCGTTTCTAGTTGTCAGCGCGTGTAGAAGGAGTTGGGTTGCCTACAAATGCTTTCCTTGTCTTACACACGTGTCACTGTATGGTTGTCAGCGCGCGTAAACTGAGTTGGGTTGCCTACAAATGCTTTCCTTGTCATACACACGTGTCCCTTTATGATTGTCAGCGCGTGTAAAAGGAGTTGGGTTGCCTACAAATGCTTTTCTTGTCTTACACACGTGTCACTGTATGGTTGCCAGCTGGTGTAAAAGGAGTTGGGTTGCCTAAAAATGCTTTCCTTGTCTTACACACGTGTCACTGTATGGTTGCCAGCGAGAAGATAACTTAGAAGCAGTCCAGGCTATTGCCCAGAATGCCAGGGACTTGAATATCTACCCAATAATGTAGGAACGGCTATAACAACAATTCTTCAACTGTGCTGTGATGTCACGAAGGTCTGGTTAAGGTCGTCAAAGGAGTACAACAATTAGTGACAGTGTTGCCTTTCTACTGATTTAGCAGTAGATCCACTGAATTTTAGTCCTGTCAACTGATAGGTTTTCGTAATCTACTGATTGGTCTCTGTATTTAGGCCACCTCTTGAATTTTCTACCATGCCAAATAGTCTGTTTTTTAATCCTATGAACTCTAAAAAAATTCTAATGAGATACCTCTGTTTTACAACATGTGCCGTCTTCCGATTCCTGCCGAAGTTCAAAATTGTAATAATGAAGATTGCAAGAAATTCATGATGGAAAGAAAATGTCCACTGATAATTAAATTAAATGGCTGCAATAATTCCAAACGGATTTACGTAATTCACAAATCATTTTCAGTCCTTCACCCAGTGTGAAAAAGAAAATAACAATCTCCAATGTTCTTAAAATATTAAACGTTCCAATACTGCTGCTAAATAAAGTAATATATATATTCGTATTGATGCACAATGGACATTTCGCAAACCTTTTCATTTAGCAGGTAAGTCGCACGGAATTCACTAACCGTACTATGCCATAAAATTTCAAGAAGGAAGCAACGAAATAGAAAATATTTTCCAGAGATAGTTATTCATGTTATTAATTAGTATGAAAATTCCTAAATAAATCCTTCATATCAATTTTAAATAAGCAAAACACAAAAACCAAAAAGAGAGAGGATAATGAATAAAAAGGAAAAGCATTGTATCTTTCCAACGGTGTCATGCATTTCTGGCAGATTGTCACTGTAAATCTACTATGTTACTCGACTGATCTGACAAAAGTTTGGACGTTCTGTTTCGATGTCTGTAAACCATATTCCGTTCTTTTTAAAAACCAATATGATTGGCAACCAAATGATTCCATCACTTATTTGGAAAGACCAAAAACTACTAAGTTCTAAAGCCTCTACAAAGTTTCAATAACTATATTTTTAGCACTTTAGAGAGAAGATGTACCTCTTTTATTTGGCAAAAACATTTACTTCCAAAGAATTATATTTATGTGAAAAAATTCAAGAAAGAAGAAGTTGAATGATGCTGAAGGCAATAGATTTTTGAATGTAAGAACCAAAATGTATCAGGAATGAAAAGAAAATATTAATTTTAAAAAGTTTCTTTCAAAGTTCCTAATTGCACATCTATTTTTTTAAGTCTGAGGTCACGTACGTCACGTACGTCATTAGAGCGGAAGTCGACTTGAAAACCGATTTTCACAATGATTCCAGAATTTTAAATTTCCACGATTTGTTCAGTAAAACGTTTCGCTCCTTTGGTACTAAAATTTTGGCTGTAAGGGGGGGGGGAGGACATCCCCATCTCATTAGCATTAAACACATTATTTGAGCTCTAAGATCTTACACGAGCAGCAGTTCCTCATCTCCATTTATTCACACTTCCCTAGCAAAAACAATTGTCGGACCAGAAATCGTATGGCTAACTCCGCAATATCGTTCCTTGAAACGATTTCAAAATGCAAAACCGGTATTAAAATCGTCATATCAAACAGCTGTTCGAAACTGCAATTCCTTCTCATTCATTTACTGTCTACTACACTAAGTGGCCCACTTCAGTTAGGGACGTTTTAAGTGAACAGCGCTGAATTCTCCTCTCATCTTACAATTGCGTAAGCCCATATTCTGTTTCTTTCTGGTAAAAATAACCGTCTATTTCAATAACTGTTCAGTTTTTCCTCCATAATTTAAGAAAATTTGATTGCATTGCCGGACTCATGCATTTTCTTAACAATCAGTGCACGTTTAACTTAAAAATTTAGTACATTGACGATATCTTATTTTCCAAGTTCCAAGTAGAAATGCTTATTTTTGAACAACTCATGTAAAAATTCCAGCAAAGAGCATCTCGGCTGAGTGGTTTTAAGAACGGCCTTTGTACACAGTACATTTCGTTGGATGCCACTTATTGTGGTAACAAAGAATTCAGGTTAGGCCTTTTGCTTTTGCTCTTGAAATAGCGTCATATTTTCTAACTTTGTTTAAATTTTTGCCACAGGTAATAAAAAATCTACATATATGTGTTTTCATTTGCTGATATACACTCACGACAATGAAATTGGCGCACCAAGAAGAAAGCATCGGATTGAACTGAAATTTTATGGACGCCATGATACAGATGGAGGATACACAGGATGGCAGATACAGAGCTCCAGTACAATTACAGATTCATCTGTGACACGCAGTCCATTGCTCAGTTTGGCATTGACGTTACACCACCGGCGAGTGCGGCGGCAGTGGGCCGTTGAACGCCGCACCTGGACTATGGAATGGCACGACATTGTCTTCTCCGACGAATGCCATTTCTGCCTGCAACACCACGATGGACGGATCCACGTGTGGCGACACCGCGTCGAGAGAATCTATGGCGCCTGCATTATGCATCGCCATACCGGTCCGTCGCCTGGTGTTATGGTTTGGGGCGCAATTGAATATGACACCCGAATCCCTCTGGTACCCATCGCCGGTACACTCAACAGCCACCGCTACATCGCCGAGATTTTGGAGCCTGTAGTCCTCGCTTACCTGCAGGACCTGCCAGCGGCCACGTTTCAAGAGGACAATGCGCGCCCGGGCGTGGCACACATCGTGCAACAGTTTTTCACGGCCCACCAGGTGTTACTGATGCCGTGGCCCACCTGCTCTCCCGATATGTCGCCAATCGAACACGTCTGGTCGCTGATCGGCAACCAAGTGGCCCGGCAAGCACCACCCGTGGCTACGCGTGATGAACTGTGGCAACGTGTGGAAGCAGCTTGGGCCGACATATTCCAAGCCCACATCCAAAGCCTTTTTCGTTCGATGCCGCGGCGTGTAGCGGCCTTTATTGCCAGCCATGAGGGCCACACGAACTACTGATGTCTGCGTGCTCCGCAAGTCACCCGGGCCTGTAAGTCCAATCGTTTCATCTTTATAGCAGTTGTTATGTGTCCAGTAAATGTGGCTTTGCTATCTCGTGTCCTTCTTGGTGTTTCATTTTGGGTGGCCAGCAGTATATATTTAAAAAAATACGCCGCGTACACAACTAACATGATGACTCGTGTTCTTAAATGAATATTACGTCGTATCTATTCATTGTCAAGTCATGTAACTGCGTTGGAATCATGAAATAGTTCTGTTATTCAGATTGCAGTTTCTCGGTAACTTACCAAAAAAGCCATCTGGTTGATGTCCAGAGCTCGGAAACGCTTGTTTATATATTCCTATGCCAATAAATCGGATTCTAGTGTAGTTTTATATATTTGTACATAATTCGCGCACAATTCCTCGTTGTTAATTTATTAATTTGAAAATAAAAAAAATTACAAATGTATTTTAGACACTACGTTGATTCCCTGTGTTTGAAGTACGCTTTTAAGAAGTTAATTCGTTGAGCCGTTTTGTGGGAGCTTGAAATACTCACTTCTTTCATACTACATACACGGCTGTATTAGAATGAAGTGACCACCAACCTAATAATGGGAATCACCACTTAGGACAAGGAAGACTGCAGCGACACAGCGTGACATGAACGCAATGTGGCCTGGAAGTTTCATAGAGTCACACGTGTCCATTTGAACTGCAGCTTAGCACTAAAATCCCGTAGATGACGTTATTGTGGGTCGACACGTTGAACCTGTAGACCCAAATAGTCCCACAATTGCTCTATGGGATTGAGCGCGGGCAATTTCGCCAGTCAAGTGAGAACAGATACATCGCTGTCGTGTTCCAGGGACAAACACGTACTCCCTTACTGGAGCGGCAGGGCGCATGGTTCTGCTGCTAGACACCATAACCGACAGGGTGAAGTCCAACATAAAGGGATGTATGTGGTCAGCGAGGATGGACAGGTTGCCAATGGCGTCCAGTTACCCATCCGGTGTTAACAGCGGTCCTCTGTAATACCATGGAAACATTCTCCAGACATACACGCTGGCACCGCAGGCCTGCACTTGACCGACAAGCATGCCTGGGTGTTGGTTCTCGTGTATCTGACGCTTATTCTGCCACCTCCCGCAACATCTGTGGAGAAGAAACCTCGATTCGTCTGAGAAAGCAAGCTTTTTCCACTATTCTACTGTTCAATGATGGTAGTCCCATGCGAACTGCAGGCGTCGTTGCCGATGGACCTGGGTTAGCATGGGCGTCTTCACTCAACGTCGACTTCGGAGACCCATGCGTAACAGGGTTGGCTCTAGTTCTATTGGTGACACGTACCTGGGTGCCCCAGGATTTATATGCGTGGTCAATGCTGCACTGCTGTTGGACGATTGCCCTTTTTCCAGTCGACGGAGGGGACGTTCTACTCTAGGGTCGATGGCATTCGGGGCTCCGCCGCTATGACGCCATGAGGTACTGCTTGTGCCAGCGGTCCATTCTTGGTCCACCTTTATCACAGCACCTCGAGAGCAGCCTACATCGTCTGCTGCTTCTTAGATGCTTCCACTCTTGGGGCGATACCTGATGATCATTCCAATTCGAGCGTCCTTCGAATCACATCTCTTCCCATTGTGCTCACATGAAGCACGGTGGCTAATCTGTCCTGACCGGCCGCTTATATCTCCGTGTGGTCGCCCTTTTCACGTGCCTTCTGGGACACGCCAGGGCGGGCAAACCGGGATTTCAGAGTTGGTCATATCATAGTGACAGAATTGTCTATATTCGAGAAGACAGATTTTCCTAGAAAAGAATAAGTTCAGATCAAGAGTAAACATTTTGGAAGCACAGGCTCAACAGGCTTTGTAAATAATGCGATAGTGTCCACAAATCTAAATATATACATATTAGTCGATGTTAAATAAAAAATATTCCATTAATTATTCCCAAGCAGTTCTTTCATGATGCGCATAGTTTACTCCCTTGAATGATCAAGGACAACTAAAGAATATTATAAATTTTAGAAACTTTAAGAAGTATATTTTAATCATAAAATTTTAGGTCAAAACTGCAGTAAATTTGCAGTTGTGTGTGCGACTTCAAAGGGAATGTCAAAGATTCTGACGTTACTGAAGCTCGTGTTTTCTATTGAAAATACACAAATCCAAGATCTTTTATTTTGGGTCTCTTTTGCAATCCCAAGTTAAATATGTGAGCTAAACTTCACTAAAGCAGCAAGCGGACAATTTTTGGTGGGAAATTTAGATTTAATTTCGATAAAAATACTTTTTTCCCTATTTTTTAGTTAATGAATAATAAACATAAAATATTTTCTTGATGGCATTTTGTTCTTCTATTGTTTTGGTATTCAAAAATAACGAATCAGTTTAAATTTTTGCACTAATATGTTGGATAACTACAGTCCTGTACAAGAATTTAGGTTACTAGTTTTAAGGATGCATTCTTCTCTCCATCACTTCATCCACATGGTCCACTGTCTGATTATACCTTCCGTCGCTTCCTTCCTCTGATGCAACGTCAGAAAAAGACCTGTAACCAGAACTCTCTTGTGCGGTTGCATCAGTATTTTTTCCTTATCCATCGCATGCTATATTCAATAAAACATGAACAAATTACCCTTATGTTTTTTTGCTGGATCACCCGTCATCATCTGCAGCCTGTTGTCCTAAAGGGATGAGAAAATATCTTTGGATGGTGAGTATCGATTCCTGACGCTCACGTGATGAAGGTCATCTGGTGTTATATTTCCTTTGGTTGTTTCGTTGTGCTATATTTCACTGTGAACATAGATATTACGTCATTTTATTAGTATCGTGATTTTTCATTAGGTTCCCGTCAAGTTTTTTTTTAACAAGTTTTTTCTTATGGTAAGTATACTACTAACTGTTCTGTGTGGTTCTTTTTGACTTTAATCTTTGTCATTTTCTACTTATTTTTCCCTTTTTTGATAATATGCTGTGGGTGTATGAGAGGTTAATGCCAGCACGATTATAGCAGTTCTAACGTGGTTTTTTTTCTTTTGATGCAGATTTTTACATAGATTAGGATTTCTTATCTTTTCTTGTGTACAGAACTGAGATTATTTTATTTCCAAATCTTTTCAAAATGGTTCTCTTTCAAAACATTTATTGAACCATTAAGGTTCTTTCCTGTTTGTCATTCTAATCACTTTGGTGTTCCTTAAGTATCAGATTTCGATAGAAGCGCCCACGATCGTTGTGATTTCAGGTCTGTCTGCGACGGTGCATCGGTGGAAGGAAGCGACGAAAGTGGCGTATTTGACAGACAAATCTGACGATGAATTGACGACAGGAAAATTGTATTCCACCTTTTCGCACAGAAGCGCGTTATTCTAATTCTTATAAAACATTTTCTCAGAAATTATAATCGGACTCTTTCAGAGAGGGCGTTAACGCCTGGACAGGCGTTTTTCATTCTTCAAAAACGAAAATCACTTCCTGAAAAATATCGGGACGTATTTTTACTGCCTAAAAAGTGATCTAACCTGATTTAAAACTCGATGTGTAGGAGGGTTTCTTTTCAATTAGCATTTTTATTAATTTTTCATCGACTGTTCAACAGAGCAGTTGCTTCATCGATAATGTAATTCCTACATCGTTCCCCACCTAATCTCTGCGTCTCCTCCGGTTTCGATATCACGGGCTGCGGGGAAACAAGATCCCAAATGCCCAGGGCATTCGTGAAAAACTACTTTATCTATGTTACAACATGTGAGGAGAAGTTTCAGTGGCCTGGAGCTCTGCTCTAGTGCCCAGAAAATGTCAGAGCAACAAAAGTGTTGCAGAGTACGTGTAAGCCCGAACGAAATGGGGAAGGCAACATTTTTCGAAGTTTCCGAAATTTTGTAAACAAACTGCTAAAAGATTAGAATGAACTTGGCATCCATCACTGTTTTTTAAGAAGATAATTTTTATCATGCTTCAAACATATCGGCGTTGCCCTCTCTTGTATCAAAACATGACTCACTAAAGAACGTACCGCTGCACAGAAATTTCAGTTTTGAAGAAGGAAAATTTTATTTTATAATTTTTAGGAATGTTGCCATTGCTAACAAACCATAAAATAATGATAACGAGGGACGTTTGCCACCTAATCATTTCAACGGCTGTTGTTGAATCTCTTCTTTGTGATAGCTTTGCAGTTTTAGATCAGATTATTTTGACCATTTCACTTATAACAGCACCTAGTGAAACAGGTGTTTCTACTCAAACCCGCACTGTGAACCAAATTAATGACATTTATCTGCAAGATAAAGCAAGAATTTCAGACAGAGAACCTACATTCTTTATAAAAGATTGATAGGTTGTAAGGCTAAAGAGATTGTTGTGCTAAAATATATAATAGTAAAAACAAGAAAGATGACACCGAATTTTCGGGTGTAATAAGCACGTCTTTTGAATCCGTTCTGACGCAAATTAAATTTATCAAAGCTATTCAAAATCAATGGAATCGGTATGGAAAACAATAGATCTGACGAAAGAATTAAGAATTTCAATCGGGTTTTTAATCCCTCAGATATTGCTGTAAACGTAATCGTGAGCTTACGAACTCTTAGAAACAGAGATATCGACAAAAATAAGATGTGACTTTACGTCTCCTGGTGCGAAAACAATTCATTATTTTAGGAAGAAAGTATTCTCAAAAGGTGTATCCATATAAGCGGTATCGGTCGAAGAAAAAAATTAGTCGAATTTTCAGGAGCCCAGATTTTGCAACAAATACTTCAGAAGCAGAAATTAGCACTTATAACCCCTGCTGGCTAAACCATTCTTTACCAAACATTAGAAATTATGTGAAAAATATTTTCCATCAGGTCTTGTATGCGATACAGGAAGAATTTTTCAAATCAGATCTTTAGGAACAGAAATAACGCAGAAAACGCAATTTACCTTTATGCCCCCTAGCGGAAAGTCTATGATTTACTTGAAAATTTTAAATTTATACGAAAAACATTTCGCATCGGAAACACTATCCAACAAAGAAGGAATTTTTCAAATCGTACTCTCAGAAGTAGATATATTGACAAAAATAAGATATACATAAACGCCCCTTGGCATAGAAACCATGCATTTTTTCAAGAAGACAATTTTTCTAAAAGGTTTGTCCACATGAGGATTAGTATCGGTCAATAAACGACTTTTTTTTCAATCTAGATATTAGAAGCTCACGTTTTGCTGCAAATACAACAGAAGCGAAATTAAGGCTTACGCCAGCTGGTGGCCAAACCATTTCTTACAAAAATTAGAAAATATGTGCAAATGATTTCCTATCAGAAGCTGTAGGCGGGGCAGAAAGAATTTTTCAAATCGGAGATTTAGAAGCAGAGATATAGGAGGAAACGCAATTCAGCCATACGCCCACAGCGGGAAGTCTATGAATTCCTTGAAAATTTTGAAATTACATGAAAAACATGTCACACGGAAAACACTATCCAACAAAGAAGGAATTTTACAAATCGGACTCGTACAAGTAGAGATATTGACAAAGATAATATGCACAGCTACGCCCCCTGGCGGAGAAACTGTGCAATATTTTAAGAAAAAATATTCCGAAAAGTTTTATCGATGTGAGTGGCATCAGTCCACGAAATAAGTTTTTTAATCGATATTTTAGAAGCTCCGATTTTATGGCAAATACATCAGAAGCGAAAATTAACTCTTACGCCCCCTGGTGGCCAAAGTATTCTTTACAAAAATTTGAAATTAAATGCAAAAGATTTCCCATCAGGAGATGTATCCGCTGAAGAAAAAAATCAAATCGGAGTTTTAAAAGAAGAGTTATCGAGGAAAAGGTAATTTACTTTTACGCCCCATAGCGAAAACTCTATGCGTAATTTGAAAAAATAACTATATCTAAAATACTCTTCGATATTAATGGAATTGAAAGATAAAAAAAATTTCAATCGGATGTTCAGTAGCAAATGTGTGTAATAAACCGTATTTTTGAATTCGACATCATCTGCCTTTACGCCCTCTACCGGCGAAATTGCACATAGTAAAAAAAAACGGAGGTTCATCATGTGCATATTTCAAGGTTCCTTATAAAAATAAGTTTTTAAATGGGACTAATAGTTGCAGAGATAACGTGGGTACAGTCGGACGGAAAAACTAAGAGAAGCACATCTTGTTTCACAAAAGATGTACGAAAACTGTCTCCTTATACACCATTAAAATATTTTTATTATAATAATACACTGGACATAATAAGTAAGACCTTTCGAGTGAGCTTCGAACTCGTTTACAGATGCGAGAACAATGCTCATATAACGGACAAAAACATAGGTTATATACTTGTGTACGTTAGATGTCATTAAGTGACGTAACTATATGGTAAAATACGTGGCCAATGAAAGTCACTAAATCGTCAATAGGACGATTAAATAAGTTCAGTCTCACCTTGTCTATCCTTATCGATTAGAAGTCTCCACGGTAGAGGAATTACACCATATAGTTACGTCATTTTATGACATATACCGTACACAAGTATATAACCTATTATCTTGTCCGGTTTACGTGCATTATTCTTACATCTGAAAAGGAGTGAGAAGCTACTCGAAAGCTCTTATGAAATTTATTCAGTGTGTTTTTAACATTAAAACTATTTGATTCGTGTATAAGGCGGCATTATTTTAACTATTAGGAGAGGTTCTATGTCATAAGGACATTTCCGCTGTTATTGCCCACTGGAAAATCAGCAAGAAAAAATGGTTATTTTAAAAACAATAATTACAACACTAAACCAAAGTAAACCTACACTTGATACTATGTTATATCCATTAAAAGAGCAGTGTGAACAAGCCAACGATTTTAATTCTCAGTGTACAGATAAGTGACTTCTTGCAGCAAATGAACAGAGCTCAACTTAACAAAACAGAGCATTTTTTATCAAAAATATGAGAGACTGAGATTATTCTGAATTTCAAACTATTGCAATACCAAATTACATGTGTTGGAAGACTTGTACGTATATCATCATCATCATCATCATTGCCAACCATTATCAATCCACTGCTAGACGAAGGTCTCCCCAAGTTTCATCCACAACGGTCTGTCTTGTGCCAATCTCCTCCATGTCACTTCCGCATACTTTCGAATTTCATCCACCCATCTCCTATGTGGTCTTCTTCGGGGTCTTTTCCTGTCCCTTGGAATCCAGTCTAAAATTTTGGCTGTCCATCGATGGTCTGTCTATCTGGCAGTATGCCCAGCCCATTGCCATTTCAAGGATTTAACTCTGATCATGATGTCTTCCACTCTTGTCATTTTTCGGATCCACGAGTTCCTCTTCTTATCTCTCCTGGTTACACCAAGCATGCACCTCTCCATGCTGCTTTGAGTTGGTTGCAGCCTTTGTATGTCTCTTTTAGTTAAGGTCCACTTCTCTGCACCATACGTAAGCACTGGAAGGATGCACTGATCAAACACTTTTTTTACGACATAATGGCATATTGCTCTTGAAAATTATGCTGTTTCTTCCAAAAGCTCTACAGGCAAGTTTTGTACACCGATTAATTTCTTCATCAATGTGACCCTCAATTGATATCTGCTGTCCAAGATAAACGTACGTGTCAGTTATCTCCAGCTCTTCTCCATCAATCGATAAATCTTCATTTCGTGTAAAAGCATTGACATCACTTTTGTCTTCTGAAAGTTATTTTTTAATCCCACTTCTTTACTCTTGTCAGCAAGTTCTTGCATCATAATTTGCAGCTCTGATGGGGTAGTTGCAAAAATTACTATGTCATCAGCAAAACGAAGGTGGGTCAGATAATCTCCATAAATCTTTATCCCATTGTTTTTTCAGTTCAGTGATTGAAAGACATTTTCCAGCGTGGCGTTAAACAGCTTCGGAGATATGGTGTCGTCTTGTCTCACTCCCTTTCCAATTTTTATCTGTTTTGTATTTTCAAACAGCCGAATCTTTGCACTTGCATTTTCATAGATGTTATTAATAAAATTAATGTATTCATCTTTAATACCGCAGGATTTCGGAGCCATTGTAACTGCTGATGGTGTCACCTAATCAAAGGCTTTTTCATAATCGATAAAAGCCATGCACAATGGAAGTTCATATTTCCTCGCTCTTTCAATTAGTTCTCTCAGTACGTCGATATGATCTATTATGCTGTAGCCACTCCTGAAACCAGCTTGTTATCTCGGTTGAGCCATGTCCAGTGCTACCTTCAAACGGTGTGAAAGAACTTTAGTGAAGATTTTGTAAACCACTGATAGGAGGCTGATAGGTCTGTAGTTCCTGAGATCCTCAATGTCAAATTTTTTATTCAGCAGGATCATTATAGCGTTGTTCCAATGCTCAGGAATCTTCCCTTCATTAAGGCATCGAGTGAAAATTTGGGCGAGTACTGTTTCGATTTCTCCACTTGCTTTTTGTATGATATCTACAGTAATTCCATCTTCTCCTGGAGCTTTTCTAAACTTCATGTTCTTGATTCCATGCGCATCTTCTCCTGGGAGGACTGGAAGGACGCTGGTACTGGTACCTTCCATGATGTCTGGAGTACATGCACCATCCCTTACATATAACTTGGAGTAGAAATATTTCACTCTTGTCAAAATTTCGCCTCTATATCTTCTTACAGAACCATCTTCTTTTCTCAGTGCCATAATCTGTTTTCTTCCCTTACTGAGATGTCCCTTTGCTATCTTTAGGCTTTGGTTGTTTTCAATTGCTTTCCTTATTAAATCACAGTTGAATTTCCTTACGTCTTCAGTGATACTTTTTCGTACTGTCTTGCATAGCTCTATGTATTCCACTTTGGAAGTCACATCTTCTTTAGTTGTCCTCATCTCTCTTCTTTTTTGCATCAACATTTTGGTTTTTCCTGATAATTTGTTCACATGCAACTTGTTCTTAGACCCAGCTAATTTTGTTGCTGTTTCCATAAGAGCTTTGGTTACTTTTCTGTTAACTTCAGAAATATCCACTTCTTCCGATGTTAGGCCTTCTAAAGCAGAGAATGTGTTCTTCAGTTCCAATTTGAAGGTATTATGGTGTTTTTTAAGGTTGTTTATGTCAATACATTTTGTTTGCCTTATGAGCTTCCCACGTTTGAGTTTAGCGATGAGGTGCATCTTACATTTCACCAATCTATGGTCACTACCTGTGTTGAACTTGTTTAGCACACTGCAGTCTTCTTAGACAATTTTTTTGTTACATATAATAAAATCAATTTCACTTGTCATCCTATTTGAATATCTCCATGTTCATTTCCTGTGCGGCTTTTTCTTGAAAAAGGAGTTCAAGATGAAAAACCCTTCTGCCTCTGCACACTCAAGGAGAGTATTTCCACGCTGGTTTCTGTTTCCGTGACCGAATTTACCTACTGAAGTTTCGATCTGTTGCTGTTGCCCTATTTTTGAATTTAAATCTCCCATAATTATCTTCAAGTGCTGCTTGCCTTTATTATTTAGATGACGAATTTCCTCATAAAATTCTTCAGTTTCTTCTTCAGGATGACTTGTGGTGGGTGCATAAGTTTGAGAAATCTGAGCCTGGTATCTTCTCGAGAGTTGGATAACGAGTCGTGCAGCTCTGTCAGAGGAACTTTCAACTTCTACAACTTAATCTTTCAGTTTCTTGTTTATTATAAATCCAACACCACTAGTTCGACCAGTATCTGTCCCACGATAGTAGAAGGGATGTCCACTTTTCAATTGTCGCACTGGCCGCTACCTTGGCGAGGTACAGTTGTGGAGTCATTTTGGAGGGTTTTGGCCATAACAAGCGGGTTGGTGAATGTGGGATAGCATTTCCTCTATTCCCGATGGTATAGTTATACCGCTATTGGCGGTCGTCTGAGCCCCTTTAGTAGGAACCGGATGCCCCACGAGAAGGCGGGGTTGACATTTTTCAAGGAGAGGATGTGATGGTACGCATCCCCTGACCTTACATCCCCGTATATATATAAGTATATATATATCACAGAATTTTCATCGTTGCCACAGAGGTAAGAATACATGTTCCTAATTTTAGGATTTATTACCGTATTTTAAATTTTGCCGTACTTATCAAAACGATTAAAGTAACCTCAAGTGCCAAGAACATATTTTTCATTATAAAGTATACATATTTAATATAATTGAAAAAACAGTTTTTTTATAAGTGAGAATTTTTATGGCTGTCGTTTGTAAACTTGGGGGGAGGGGATGTGCTACTTCTAGAAATCACAAAATGTTTCCTGCAAATTAAGTGAGAAGTATTTTTATTCCCTGTCCAGAAATTTACCGCGACCACTGATCAAAGCATATCACAGTTCTGTTGCATGTACCGAATTTAAGAGTAGCAAGAATAAGAAATTTTAAGATATTGAAGACCAGTTGTTTGAAAAAGTGAAAGGTCATTATTGTCCTAGTTATTGAACTTCACGGTGCTTAGTTCCGACAATGAAGTGAAACAACCACAAGTGATGTATAGTTACTTACAACAAAGGCAAGTCACTAAGTATTTAACTTAGGGCACTAACAAATGAACAACAAATTTCTTTACTTTACAGGGAGATAGTACCTGTATCGAAAATTTGAATATATGCTGTTTTATTGATATCAGTTCTACAGCATGAGAAAAGCGACTTCAATGATTTCAGGGGAAACTTAAATATTTTTTCACGTTTAATAAGTAGAAACGTAATGTTAATTTTAGGCCCGTATGATTCAGAAAATTATAAAAGTTTCTATCCAGAAAGGAAATAGATCCGTTTTCCCCTCTCAAAAAGCTTCCTTTTTGGGAGCTTAGGCAATTTCATTAAGGTATGTAGTACAAAATGAAAAAATAAAAATAATAAAACAAATGATTTCGAAGTATTTGGTTATAAGGTAGAAACTTCCATTTTACTTCTTTTTTCGTTATTATGAAAAAAAAAGGTTTATTAATTCGTACTCCTGAAACCAGGTAAATGATTCTCAGTAGGGTTTCCTTAAAAAAATATGGACGTAAATTTAAACTAAACTGCGGCTGCATAAATGTCTAATGGATAGCACTGATAGTTTGTGTTCAGAAACATCCTGTCAACCAAGAATCGATTAATCAGTGTCAGTGGTCTGTAATGTCTTTCTTCATCATATTCACGAGTCTTAAAAATAGGAATTTATTTAAATAACTCAATCAACTATCTTCGCAATGCAAAAGAAAATTAAAGTTTTTATACGAGACTTTCGAAACTTGAATCCAACACAAGATACACGCAGCTCTTCCGAATATCTTCAATGTAATGTTGTACAATGCAATTCGACTTATTTTATAAAATATAAATTTCAACACATTAAATAAAACACGAAATCCTTATAAAATGTTTACAAAAAAATAAAATTTTGAACACTCTGAGTGGTTTGAACTCTGTGGGAGCGATCAAGGTCTTATCTGTCAAACGCCTGTGACTCGTTTTCTTTCTAGCTCTGCGAAAGCGGTATAACCGCATCAGGCGTGATTCCCCTGAGGGTTTCAGAAAGATGCTCGTACACCACCACCGCCTTCATTGTTATTCTATGGATTAACGCCATGAACGCGCCAGTGCGTTTCTGAATCAGGGGAAGTGATTTTTAAGGCAGGGTACTTCGAAATCTGTAATTCCTATTTTGAGCTTAAAAGTTCGTTTCAGTTATCGCCATAATTTACATTAGTGCAAATGAAAGTCGCTTTTGCACAGATGTGGGTGTAGTACATAGGCTTGTATTTAGAGAGCACCTCTTTTGCAGGTTAACCCAGCATCGAATCCGAAAAGAAAGCACCATTCAGCTTCTTCTGAGCAAGAAGCTGTTCCTGCGCATGAGTACATATCTTCGGGAGAAAGGTTGTGGTAGCTACATTCTCAAGATATTTCATGTTTCCGCTTTCACGTATTTTATTACAGGGTCTGCATAGAATGACAAATTCGATTATGAAATAAGCAAAGTGACTCATCCACTGTCATGACAGTCATTAAGTTGAAAACAAATGCCGTCTCCTGCACTGTCCACTTTAATGATAAAAACTATGTGAAGGAGACGGCATTTGTTTTCAACTTAATAGCTTTTGGTGTACGATTTAATTTCTTCATCTCATTACAGTCCATAAATATCATAAAAATATAATTCACGTACATAGAGCATTGTTATTCACAGCAAGTGCAAGAAACCATTATAAAGTACTTAAAGCTGACAGAAATTTATCTTTTTTTAAGTTGTGTGGTGCTCCAGACATTTTTAAAATAACCACAAATTTTCCCTCAAGTAAGAAATGCCTAATACAATTAGGAAATAACTTCATAGCACATGATGAATTTTAAGTGAAATATATTATGACTGAAAGGAATTTCAGAATCATGGATAAAAAATTCAAAAATATTTTTATCATAATTATTTTTTTTAAATGTTAAACTTATATCAGAAAACGGGATTTTAAGCGCATGATTTGAGTTCGGAATTGAATTGCAGGCATGCGCATTTGGTAATATAATTTTTAATATAAACCGAGTTCTGCGTTCAATGAATGCTGAAATTTGTATCTTACGTGATCCTCTTGGAAAAATGTATATTTTCCGCAAGTTACCAAATCGCAAATTCAGTGTGTTGAAGAGAAAGCCAACTGTACCACTGATGACAGATTCACAGTGCAAGACCGGTTCACGTGCTGAGAGAATCTGTCTTTTTCCCTCGTGAAATACCATCCGTTTCTGTCGCAGCTCTTTCGGGTCTTCGTGGCGTTTTGAAAGCGACTGAATCGTATTTCTTGAGTGGTCAGAGGGTTAAAATGCAGTCAAGAAAGAGCATTAGCGGGAACACTCTCCAAATTATTCGAGCAATTAAATGTCATATTTATGCATTTAGTACAAAATTGTAAATTATTAGCATGACTCTTGTCTTAAAATCTTCTACTTTCGAGAAGAATTTTGACACAACTAAACACAATTTTAAGCACACACAAAACGGAACGCATAGCAAAGTCAGTTCGGTATTCCAGTTCTTTAGCCTTTTTTGCACGTTTAAGAAATAAATTTCCTCATTTTTACAGTTGTTTGCTAAAGTTTGTGTTCCTCAGAGACAATCGACAATTAGAGAAGGCACAATGCCGTAAACGAAACACTGTTAAAACAATTTTTATTTATTACAGCTGTAAAATTCTGCAATCTGTAATGTTTAAATAATAATGGCAGCACTTAATACACATGTTTTGTCTAATACAGACAAACTTTTATAACGACTCCATTCTTTAATGCAATCTTTTTCAGTAATGTTAAAAGGAATTAAAAAAAATAGAAAGAAAATACGTGTGAAATGTTAAATGCAGATGGTATTGCAGAAAGTTTAGCAATTTGATCTCACCCTAACTTTGCATCTAACTTCATCTTATTTCTAAAATTATTTTCATTTAAGCAACAAAAACATTGAAATGAATTATCTTAAAATGATTTGTGTGAAACACGCTCTTCCATTTTTTTGGAGGAGTGCAAAACGAATGGTTTCAACGTTAGCTTTTGTTGCCAAATGTAAAATCTGAATGTGATAATTTAATGTAAAATTTAAATGAATAGAATGTTTTATTACTTATATCGGTTGGTATTTTTGAAAATCTTTCGTTTATTAGCTTTGAATTCCATTACACTGAAGAGCAATTGAATTAGAGATACCTGTCTAGTAACATGTAGCACCACCTTTCGTCCTGATGATGGCGGCGATTCGTTTCGGCATGGACTCGAAAAGACACCGGAAGCATTGGGAAGCCATACGGATCCACGACCCCTGAACAAGCTCCCACATTTCACGAAGATTTGATGGAGAGAGGTCAGAGCCTCGAACATCTCTTTCGATGGCATCCCAGATGTGATCGATGGTATTGAGGTCAGGGGACTTAGCTGGCCAAGGACGCGAGGTAACGTCGGTGGAGTGTTCATCCAACGATTCGGATACAATTCGGGTGCGATGGAACGGTGTAATGACTTGTTGCAGGATGAGGTCCCCAGTGGGATGTTGAAGACGCACAAACGAGAGGAAATGGTCGTCCAGGATATCCAAGTAACGTTGACCTGTGAGGGACGATGTCACACTAACCAGGGTCCGATTTCAGTCCACATCAACAGTCCCCAGACGAGAATGCCACCCCCACCAGGTTTAATAGCACCCTGCTGGCAAGAAGGATTAATCGCTTCATGTGGTTTGCACTGTATTTGTATCCTGCCATCTGCATGTACCAATGTGAATCTCGCCTCATTAGTCCAGGCAACATTTCCCACACATATCTAGCGTCCAGAGGCGATGTTCCGGCGCCCATACTAATCTTTGCACCATGTGATGTGCATTTAGCAGCGGTACCCTCGTGCGACGATGGCTTCTGTACCTCATTGCGAGTAGATGGTTCTGGATGGTGCGGCTGCTTACAGGTTTTTGTGCCCCAGTGTAAAATTGCAGAGTGATTTCTTGCACTGTGGCCCGTCTATCCGCTGTTACAATGCGAGCTAGATGACGATTACTCTGCTCATCCACACGCTCTTGTCCACGGCAGTGGGAACTTGCAGGGATGGTTTTACCGGATTCGATATATTCACGGTGCACCCGCGATACAGTGGGTCGTGAAAATCCCAGTGCTTTCACGACTTCCGAGATAAAGTGACCCATTCGTTGGGACCCGACAATTTGCCTACGATCAAATGCGCTTAGATATTTCGTCTTACCCATACTGCGTCCGACTCTTACTTATTTCCTTCGCATCACTCCTTATATTGTCGGATCGGTGCATACGTCATGTCGTTTCGATTACAAGGCCACCAACAGTGCCATATTTACATAACGCCAGCTGCCCCTAATTCAATTGCTCTTCAGTGTATATGACGGGTGTGTTTTTTAATTTCAAAGTATAGTAAATGTTCTTCTTTTTTTTCAAATATCCAGTAAACTTGAGTGATCTGGTTTCAAAACTCTTTAAATACTAACATTGCTATAATAGTACTGGCCGTCCGGCAGGCTCAGTTGTCTAAGCCATGGCTTCTGATCATTTGTCCGAATGCGGTCCGGGTTCGAATCTCGGTGAGGCATGGATGTCGTGTTTGTCTTACGGCACTGAGTCTCTCCCTTCTTTGGAGTCAGTGGCTCTAAATTAGGGATGGGCGACTGCTTATATCCCATTGTGTTGATCACGGTGATCGTTAAACCTCCAATCAAAAAAATAAAATAAAAAAGTACTGACAATGACAAAATCATAAAATATGCGCAAGTCGTATTCAATGCGAATTGGGAGCACTGAATATAAAGGTTGTTCAAGAAGTACTGAGACCCTTTGGCTGGAGTGTGTTTGCACTTCCTGATTTGTTAATAAGTGGCGCTAGTGTTCGGGTGTTTAAAATGCTTTGCGACTGCACTGCAGCTTGTTTGTTACGAAAGCCATGATATGTGCTGGACTGATTTTATCGTTCTTTCGTTGAAGACGGATACGTTCAAATTAGCTAAACATGCTGAAATTCAATATTTGAAAGCTGAAAATGCCACCAAGCAAAATTCACAGACGAATGAAGGCAGTATATGGTCCTGCTTGTCTTCCACTCGGTATTATAATGCGGTGGAGCCAGCTCATTAGTGGTGGACAAAAAAGCACTGCAGACCAGTCAAGATCAAGAGCACCACGTCGTGCAGTTTCGGTAATGATAATTGCCCATGTGAATGCTGCGGTAAAGTCCTACCAAAGAATCACGATCCGAGAACTGGTGAACAGTGCATCTGTGAGCATCGGAACTGTCAATACGATAATGCGTTCGTACCAATGATATTATAAAGTCTGCACCATGTGGGTACCGAAACATCTCTCCAATGAACAGATGAGTCAACCAATGAGACTGTCGTTACAGCATCTGTTCCGCTGCTACGAAAAAGGTGAAGATTTAGTGCTCCACATCATTAATGGGGACGAAAGCTGCTGTCATCATTTCTAGTCAGTGTTGAAAAGCCAGAGCATTCAGTGGAAACACACATCGTCACCACCGCCGAGGAAATCTCAGTCCATTATTTTCGTAGGTGAGGTGATGTTAACCATATCCTTTGACAATCGAGGACAGTTCCTTCTTGTGTGGCTACCAGAAAGATTTGCCATCAATGCCGAACCATGTTGTCGAACTTCACTTAAGCTTCGACAAGCCATCAAAAACAAGAGATCAGACATAGCCACTCAGGTTATTGTCTTTCTGCATGATAACGCGCGGCCCCATTCGGCTGTTACCACGCAAAGCACATTGAAACGCTTTCACTGGGAAGACCTTCTGAATCTGGTGTATAATACTGACCTATCGCCCTGCTATTTTCATATCTTTGGTCATATGAAAGACACTTTTAAACACAAAATTTTTCTTTTCGGATTATCACATGCGTGAATTTGTAGATAACTGTTTGCAACTTTAGCCCGTCTCCTTCTAGTCGCAGGAATACAAGGACTTGCGCAACGATGAGACCACTGTCATAATTCTGGCGGCGATGATTTTCAGGTATGTCATTTTCAGGCAGAAAGTCTCACTACTTATAAAAAAACACTTATATATGTTTCTAGGAAATGCGTAAATACATACTCATCGGAAGTATATAGCTTTAACCCTTTAACGACCATAACGCCCAAAACGCCCGTACATACAAACGACAATAGTTGCCCGAAACGCTTGCCTAGAGTGAGTCAGATTTCCTACCTTTACCTGTTCTGTAAATTCGCACGACCTATGCGGGATTAGCAGGAGTCACCAGCAGTCACTATTGTTTTTACTAAATGATGAAGCGAAACAACAGACAGTTTCCGGCGTCATGGTATTAAGAGTGATACTAGATTTCAGAGTCATGGTCGTTAAAGGGTTACGAAAGCACATAATCGGTACTCTAGCCAAATATATGCAAAATACGGTGCCTTGTGCGCGAACACCTGATCTAGATAATTGTTTACGACTGCTACTCGTCAGCAGTAATCAATGTGCTTCTTCTGAATCTGAATCTTCTACTTTCTGAGTTCGATGAAGCTTTTATTGTGGGTGTTCGCCTGGATAAAACGTCTACTTGAAAATAGCATATCTTCGTGGTTTTTCAAAAGGTATGATTTCCCAATTCTTTAATCTGTGGAGAAATGACACAGATTGAGGGGCTATGACACGTAATTGTGGGGCGACGATAATCTGTCAAATGAAAAACTGCCGCCTTCTGAGGAGTCTTGTATGAAGAAACAGGCCTACATGCGCGGCAATTCACAGATGCATTTAATAAAGGTTCCTCCAGACCCATATCTTAGCGTACTATGTCCAAAGAATTGTAGGAGATCGATGTTTCCGTAAATGTGTGGATTAGTGTCCTAACTTATTTCGTCAGAAAAAATTTAGTATCTGGGAAAAGTGCAACAGATGTTAGAGTATGGAAATTAATGGCAAATGGTGCAAAAATTCCATATTTTAAATGTCTTTTAAATATTTGTATCCTAATATTTACCTGTAAGTGCGACGCTGAAAGGAAGATTCAAAGCTTGATATCGTTGCCGTAGGCCTAACGCATCCCTACGGCAACGATGTCAAGCTTTGCTCAGTTGAAAGCAAGATTCGTTGCGGCGTGCAACTCAAGCGCGAACGACTGCAAGTGAAACAGCGTACGTTCTTGCCAGAAGAACGAACCATGTTGTATTCATACGCTACAGGATAAAGTTCGTTTATGTTCTGTCATTGTTTTTGAAGCAGATGTTGAGAAATGTTTCGTTCTTTCTCTTATGATTCCCTGATTTAAAATAGAAAGTACAAATCTACCTTTCTACACTGTACAGAAAACAGAGAATAATAATAACCAGTTGTGCTTTCAACGGCTTCCATTCGTAGCTGATTTGCAGTTCCAGTGAACTTTTGCTTCTCCTGTTAATGACTTGTTCGCAGGTTAGTTTGTATCTCACTCGTACGTACCTTTTGCAAATTGAAGAGGTTTTATCCGATTTTTTCCAGCCAACAACGTAAAGGATACAACAAAATGAAGTGTGGATAAAGTAGACCTATTTATCATCACTGCAAAATTTATCGCTGGTCTGCCAACAACATAACCACTTGCTGTGGTACTCTTCCGCCCGTTGTTTGTTAATGGAGCACAGATTCACATCTTCGCAGAAGAGACATATTAGGCTTACCGCCTCTTCTCTTCGCAGCATCATACTCAAAAGTCAATATTACGATAAAAATATTTAAAAAACATTCAAAATATGACATTTTAGCACCATTTTCCATTTGTTTTCATACTCTAAAATCGGTACGTCGCACTTTTTCCAGGTACTAATATTTTTCGTACGAAATAATTTAGGACGCTAATCTACACATTTACCGATATTACCAGTTATACGTCTATATGGAAATCATTGCCTTCTGCAAAGAACCGAAAAGTTCGTCTACGGTGGAGTCAGGAACACCGTGTACGGTCAGAGGAAAAGAGGAAAAAAGTCATGTGGTTGGACGAGTCGAGGTACAACTTGTTCTGTACCGACAGTTAGCAGATATTTTAGCAGGAACCCCTTGAAGTAGTGGACTCAAACTGCATTATAAATAGAACTCAAGTTTCGGGGGGTGGTGTCATATTATGTGGCGTGTTTTGTTGATACACAGCGAATCTAATGATTTTGCTGGCAGGTCGGATGCCCTACAAATACTATCTGAGCCCAGTTGGCACACAAACAATGTTTGCGTTTTTATCCAGGAGGTGACCGAAATCTCATAAAAGATAATGCTACTATGCATCGACCAAGATGTGTTCAACAGTAGTTCGTGAATTGCTATTATGATTAATATATGTATATATGCTGAGTGGCCATTTTATTATGACCACCCCCTCAGTACTTCTTTGGGACACTTTTAGCCTTTAATACTGCGTCGATTCTTCGTGGCATGGACTCCACGTGATGTTGATAGGTGTTTTTGTAAATCTGAGAACATGCTTGATGAATAGCACTTTCCAGGAGTTAGAGATTGCAGGGTTGTGGATCCAGCAGTATGATGGCTCGTTCAACTTCATCCCACAAATTCTCAATGCGATTGAGATCTGGAGATTGTGGCTGCCACATAAGCAAAGTAAACTCCTCGCATGTTCCTGAAACCAAACCTGTACAATACAAGCACTATGGTAGGACGCATTATCTTGTTGAAAGTAGCCATCGCCATTGGGATAAACTATCCCCATGACATGATGCACTTGGTCCGCAACGATGTTTATATATGATGTGCCGATCAGACGTTGATCAACACGAATTAAAGTTCCCAAAACATGACAGGAAAGCATTCCCCAAACCATAACGTTGCCTTCACCAGCTTGATGGGTTGTAGCAATGCATTTGGGATCCATGCTTTTGTGCTGTTTCCGCCAAATTCTCACTTGGCCATCGGCATGGTGCAACTGAAAACGTGATTCATCGGACCACATAATTTGTTTCCAATTATCGACTGTCCAATCATTGTGCTCCTGTGTAAACTGGAGACGTTTTTTCTTGTTAACTACAGACAGCAGAGGTGTTCGAACAGGCCTCCGGCTGCCATGTCCCATCCGATGCAGGGTACGGCGAGCATTGCGTGCAGAGATCATTTGAGGGGATCCTTGATTAAGATAGATTGTAATTTGCTGCACTGTTACCCTTATGTTGTCTGTTACCAGTCTGGACACTCTCCGTTTCGCCCGAGCAGTCACTAATCGATGACGACCACCCGTTGCACGTAGAGACCCAGTTTTTTGGCTGACAGTCCAGTCTTTAAACACTTTAACAACAGCTTCTCTGGAACATTTCACGAATGCGGCGGTTTCGGTGATACTCGCTCAATGGCTCCGAGCTCCTACAATGATCCCACGTTGAAAGTCCGTAAAATCGCATTTTTTACCCATCTCGTCACCCAAAACCTTCCTCTACTACTGTCGCAAGCAATAAGCTTTCCCGTTTTATACTAACCTCGCCCTCTGGCGGTAACAGCATGCAACCATAGCTCATTTGCTTAAAACTGTCAGGTGGTCATAATAAAGTGGCCACTCAGTGTATATGTTGGTTTTTTGGGTACACATATTTTAATATTATTTTCTGCGTGAAATTGAAAGTATGTTTATCAATTTGTTTGTTTTATTAAAATTCCAGCATTCATGATGTGCATTAAAATCACCGGCGACATTGTAAAATATTGCTTTAAAATTATTTTTAGAGATTTATGTTATGATACTTTTAGATCTATTAGAGCAGTAAATTGATATAACAACTTTTCAATTTTATTCTTACACTGGGTGAATTAATATTTTTACATATTCATCACGATTTTCAAAGTGATTAGTATTTTTGATTTTACTGCAATCAAAACTCCAATTGACGACTTGGATGTGCTGTTTCTGCGATAAACTGTATGTATATCCAGGGATTTTTATTATATTATTATCTTTGAAGCAGGTTCTTTGGGAAGTTGATAATATACTATTTTTTTAAATTTAAGCATTTTTGACTGTCACTTTTCGATATTCATTACCCCTAGTAATATCAACCTTAATGCGGTCATGGTAATTGAAATTAATAACTATTAAAGATTTTCTGCCAAACGCTGTTTAAAATTATCCTAAAAACATCTTATTGTTGTTAGGTAAAGCTTAGGAACAACATTATGTGTTTTGTCTGTTATATGTTTGAGTTCTAGAAATTGTATTTCCTGTCCAGTTCGAAACGTTTTCTTCTTCATCACAACTGCGAAGAATTACATTGAAGGAGAGCTGCGTATTAAAATTTTTCGTAGTCTAGGTTGTAGCGTCATCTAACATATTTTAACTTATTGCAGCGTTTCATTTCCAATATAATCACTGGTCGTCTTCTAAACTAAACAACTAAAACTTAGCAACCTTTTAGCATCTCTGTCAGTGGTACAACCGCGTTGTCCATGTTTTAGTGGAATAAAATGCAGGAGACACCCGAATTTGCTTTAAAAATGTATTAAAGATACCTTCATCTTTACTCTAGGCTTCTGCAATATCTCTTTTTGTGCATGGAAAATGTGCTGCATTAGTTTTCTTACAAGCTTCAATTAGTATACAGGGTGAGGAACGGGTGGTGTCTTTGCCTCAAATTGGTCTACAGTGGGAGGAATGGGTGGTGTCATTACCTCCAATTGGTCTAAAGGGTGAGAAATGGGTGGTGTCTTTGCCTTATGGCTCCGACTTTCTCCATTATCTGGAATCTGGTCACCAAACGTATGGGTAGATGAATGTTTTGAGTGTTTATATTTTATGTAGTGGTCGCCGAACTACAAAATGGAATAACGTCCGAAATACAACCTAATAAGGAATGATTATGTCCAATAAAACAAGGTAACTCCATTTGTTCCCACTCCGAAACGCCATTACGCTTACTCTGCTGTCTTTCTTGATTGCTTTCGGCGAACTGTACTTCAACAGGAATGCACAAGAACTTCAACCCATACACAAATTCATCACTTGCAAGGGAAAGTCCACTATTTTTTATTTACCTATTTATTGTCTCTGGTCTTTGTATATATTCAATGAAAATATCATTTGTAGGTTTCAGAAAGAACATTACAGCATAAATTTACGCTTTAAACTTAAGAATTGGAATTTTTTTGTATAATATAAGCCTTTCCACGAGTGATTGATTTAGATATCACATTATGCTGTACTTCATGCCATAGATTTCATTTATTATCACCAGAGCTTGAAAAATCACATGCTGGTTCACCATTCAGGCAAATAACTCTCTCCTCAGCTGCAAATCGACTGCCCCGCAGGGATGTCAATTTTGTTTTGTTTTTATAAGTTTGATTTATTAAAAATGTATACACGTCTCTACCATAATGTTTTATCTCTAACCGAATTTAAAAGAATAACCACTGTTTAATAACCAAAATCAATTGCTTCCCTCTAGATTACAAGATGAAAGAATCCTTCAGTGTTTTTGTAATTTCCAAACAGCTCGGGGAAAGAAGGGTTCCTATGCTTGCCCTTTGATTTACAATAGCCACTGGTTTAGCGGCAAATCGCGAGGCGCATGTGACTCTTACACTGACTATCCTTCATACAGGGTTTGGGGAAACCATCCTACTGGGATTGCGGCTTCTTGCCTAGTGTTTCTTGTTAAGCGCACAGTGCCCCGATATTTTCACTCACGGCATTCAGTGTCCAATTTCTTTTAAGAAAAAGAAAACCGTTTCCCATGCAGGTGCACAATCACGTATCACTGTGAATTACAATAAGTTTTATTAAAAACCTGATAGTTTTAGGTATCCAACAATAGGCATAATAACGTAAAAATAATTGCCGATCCAGTTTAAACTGCTCTGCTGAATTTTTTTAGCGTCAACTAACTCTGAATAACAATAAGCTTTATAAAGTACCTGATAGATTTAGGTATGCAACAATAGGAAGAATAATGTAAAAATAATTGCCGTTTGAATTTAAACTGCTCTACCGAAATTTTTACGCGTCAACTAAAACTTTTTACTCCTCACAGACGAGCAGCAGACCACATTTTTTCGAACTCTGACTGACTCATTTCTGACACTCGCTAGCTTCAATACCGGTTACTTCACAATTTGCACAGCAAGGAATACCCTGACACTCCCTTGTTTTTGCCTATAAACGTCGCAACCATGGCCCACACTTGTTCATTGAGAAACAGGAGACCTGGTGATCATATACAACCACGCAGAGCCCTGTGTGCAGTACGGCAAAGCTCAGTGATATTCGACGACGACAGTTATGGAATATCATCTCAGGAACAAGATACATCGGACATTTCTGTCTAGCTGCAGCTACCCCGTTCAACTGTAAGTGATGTTGTTGTGAGATCGTAATGCTTAAGTGGAACAAAAGTGCAATCGCAAACTGGTTGGCCACGTAAAATAACAGAAAATTAAGGCCGAAGGCTAAAGCGAGTGGAGTGACGCAATCCTCGATTGCAACACTTTCTAACGAGTTCTAAAACGATTCTGGAATTAATTATAACATCATAAGCGCTTATTGAGACCTGAAAAGAAAGGTTTCCCACAGCAGAACAGCTCGCATACAGGACAAAATATATTGCGTCTTTAAAGTGTTGTTATATGCCTAACTTGTTGCTAACAGTGACACTTTCGACAATTCTGTGCTACCAACTCTACCGAGACAGTTCGGTAAAGACACTTTTGTTTACCAAAATCACAAAGCCCTCCTCCATAGGGTGAAATCTGTGCAGGAATGTTATGAGGAGAATTGTGTGGAAGAACTTGACTGACTTGCATTGAACTTAATGTCACTCCTCGAGGTAACTTTGAAATGATTTGTGACTTGACCTGAGAAACAGGCCGAATGATCGCACGTCACTAATGTAGGACTGCAAGGCACCTCAAGCAGCAGAGTATCATGATCTAATGGAAAACTTTCCTAGCAAAATTGTTACTGTTTTAGCAGCAAAGGGTCTAAAATTATATGGGTTTAGGGCAGAGGTAACTAATTTACTATCACAGAGTTTGTTTCTTCATTTTGTATTACTTTTAGCACATAAAGCAGGTTCTTTTTCTATGGGCATTTATCCTGTAATTTACTTTTGAATTGCTTCAAAACTTAGAAACAAACCTAGATTTCTTATATATAATATATTTTAAAAACAGTTTAGTGGTTTCATTTAATTCAGAAAACAAAGTCTATTAATGCAATTTTCACAGTTTAAAGTCTACTATATTTTTGCGGAAAGCTATGGTTCAGCTTCAACAGGACTGAAGGTTTTCATTTCCTGAGTGTTTTCATTTTTTTTTACGTGTCGAAGACTCGTAAAAAAAAAATTATCAATCTGCAATCTGATGATTGCAGATTGATAAGTGCTTTCCGTGCGACTGATAGGTATGGAAATGAAGATAAATCATTTACCTGATTATTATGGTTTCAAAATATGTGAAAAGCTCCTAAACGTTTACGTCATATGTTAATGTAGGTATATCTAACAGTTTGGCGCCATTAAACAGAAATTGGTGGTTATTTTCTCAACAATGCTCGGCTATGAAAGATTTTTTTTTATTTCACATGTTTCTTACGCTTTCCAACCGTAGGTTGAAGAAGCGTAAAGGCTCCAACTTTGTCCGTCCGTCTGTTCGTCTATCAGCAGATAACTCGCGTAAAAATGGGTCGATTTTGATGAAATTCTAGTATGTGGTAGAGGACCACATCGGGACGTACCCTATTGAAAATGGGTGAAATGGAGTGAAAGGGCAGGACTCAGGAGTGGGATGCATTCCATCGCTCTTATGCGTCAAAACGTGCGTAAAAATATTTTGATTTCGATGAAATTTTAGTATGTGGTAGGGGAGCACCTGGGAACGAACCCTGTTGAAAACGGACGAAATGGGGTCAAAGGTTAGAACATAGGATCCGGATCCATTACATCGCCCTTATTCCATACTACACTGCTGGACAATTGCTAAGGACGGATCATAAACGGCTATATAGCGCATAAAATAGTAAGTGTGGTTGGATGCCAAGTGAAATAAAATAATGTCAGAATGCCAGGACATTACAAGAAAGACAATTTATTGTGCTCTGAAATCCAGAAGGCTTTGGAACGTGTTCAAGGGACAAACAGGCCATTTTGTGCAGAATACGTAAACGTGAAAAAAATGCAATTAATGTCCGCAGGGGTTCCGGCGTAAGCTGTCAATATGGGATATGGCCACCATGGAGGGCGATGCAAGATTCCACACGTCGTGTCATGATTTGCACAACATTATCAAGCAGCTGTTGGGGTAATTTATCCCATACCTCTGGCAGTGCACGGATGAGGGGTGTCCTTGTTTATTGGAGGGCATTGGCGACCAACAAGACTCCTCCCCAAAGCATTCCACACATGTTCAATGGGATTCAGATCTGGAGAACGTGCTGGACATACGAGGCGTTGAATATCCTCGCTCTCAAGACACTCTTGGACAGCGACTGTTCGATGACATGTTGCGTTGTCGTCCATGAAAATGAATCTATCACCGACGGCACCACGGAACATGCGAACATGAGGTAGCAGTACATCATTAATGTATCGTTGGCCAGGCATAGTCCTAGTTGGAAGCACATAGAGGGGTGTACGGCCATTGATCATGATGCCAGCCCATACCATGACACTACATATCGAATATAGGTCCCTTTCCTGTATGTTTGCTGGACAATATGCAGTACCACTATCACGCCAGATCAGTTGTCGTCGACAATGAGACGATAGACTGTATCTACTCTCATCTGAGAAGAGGACAGCAGACCAGTCGTTATCAGTCCAAATGCGATGTTGATGGCACCATTGCAAACGGGCGGTACGGTAACGTCTGGACAATGGGATGCACACAACAGGACGGCGGGCGTATAGTCCTTCCTCATGCAAACGTCTGGCGACAGTTTTTCCGGAGATCCTCTTGCCAGTAGCAGCCATAAACTGATTTGCTACCTCACTAGCTGTGCTGCGCCGGTGTCTCTTTGTTGATAGCACTATGTACCGATCTTCTGCAGGTGTCGTACTGCGAACACGACCTCCCACGTGACGTTTGCTACACTCTCCATTTGTTTGAAATGATTTCCAAAGCCTTGAAAAAACACTGTGGCTGACGTCGAACTCACTGGCAACATCTGTTATTTATCGCCCTTCTTCAATCTTGCCAATAATACCGCCACCCGTAAAATCCATCTAGGTGATGTCGGGATGACATACTGAAAATTGCAAGTTCGTCAATTGATTCTTTCCCTTTCAACTTTGCGTTTGAACAACAACGGTCAATACGCGTCAAATCCTTTATATCTCTTATCAGCGCTATGACGTCACGAACAAGTTCGGCAATCAAATATTTGCATACGCACAACACGTCTTACTGTATCCCGCACTTATGCTAATTTGAACATTTTCCTGCCTTCCATTTTATGATTGCTATCGTTGCTATTGTCATCCGTCCTTAGCAATTGTCCTGCAGTGTATTAAAGGAGTAATTCTTGTATGTATATACATTTTATTTTAAAAACGGCTTTCAGGATTTTGATGAAAGCGGTAAACCTACGGTTTTCTGGTACCAGAAATCAATTTAGCTTGATCTCGACTTGAGGAAAATTCGTTTAGTGTGTTAAATAACCATCTCGAGTTACCACATTTTTAGTGTCATGGCGTCGTCCCATTAATGTAACCTATGTTTAGAAATCTTAATACGTCCCAATCTCGCGATTGAGATGTTGGCGCGTGGTCACGCCATCTGTCTCATTACGTCACGCGTTGTTTATGTATCCTGTTAAAGTTTTATGACGTCACACTCTTTCGAGCAGATGGTTGCGATTTCCATCTGCCTCATTACACACGCGTTCTGTGCGTATGTTCGTCCGCACGATAACACGCGTAAGAATCATTCGATTTCGATGAAATTTTAGCATGTGGTAAAGGAACACCTGGGAATGAATCCTATTGAAAGTGAACGAAATGGGATCAAAGGTCAGGACAAAGAAGCGGGATCCATTCGATTGCTCTTATGCGTCATAACTAACGTTAAAAATGTTCGATTACAATGAAATTTTAATATGTGGTAGGGGGCCAGCTCTGAACGTACCCTATTGAAAATGGGCGAAATGGAGTCAAAGTTCAGTACATAGCAGCGGAATCACTTCCATTGCCATTATGCGTCATAACGTACGTAAAATGCTTCGATTTGAATGAGATGTTACTATGTTGTAAAGGCCTACCTGGGGACAAATCCTGTTGAAAATGGGCGAAATAGGGGCAAAGGTTAGGACACATGAGCGGGATCCATTTCATAGACCTTATGCATCATAACTTACGTAAAAATGCTTCGATTGCGACAAAACCTTTTCATGCTATTTCGGAGGTATACTGAACCGGTTCTGTTGAATATCATCGAAATGGAATCAAAGGTCAGGGCACAGGGCCGAGATATTTTCCACAGCCATTATTCTCATAACTTGAGTAATGATTTCTGGTATGCTGGAAAGCGTATTTTAAATCAATGTATTGCATGATTTTACTAACTTGTTAATATATTATTGGTGTTCTTTTAATCTTAATTTTAGTGATCTCCGTGTCTGACCTATGCATGACAGACCACATTGACACTGGATGCGGTAGATTTCCTAAGAAATTATATCAGGAGTTAGGTCCTTTTTTGCAGAGTAAGTCACCTTACACACAGGAGAGACGATAATTTAAATAAGGTAACTTAAGGATATTCGCCATTTAAAAACAAATTTTAGATATGAATGGAAAAACCGCCAATTTCTTTGAGAATTTGGATTTATTCTAATATCTCCCATGATTTAAGATCTCTTACTAAACCCCTCCATCCGACAACCCCTAAATCCTTTCTTAGCCTGCTAATTCACAGCCTTCCACTTATTTTAATATCAGTAAAACCAGATACCATTTGTATTTTATTAATTAGTTTAATAAAAACATACATACCTGATCCAACATTTGACCTAGACTTTTTAGTAGTTTTTCGTGTATTTTTAAAAAATGTAATAACCTGGTAAATGATTTATCTTCATCTCCATACTTACCAAGCGCATGGAAAGCACTCATCAATCTGCAATCTGACGGACTCACGAGACATTGGCACCTGAAACTGGTAGCATCGTCAGAAACAAGAAGTGAAAACGCTCATTCCTGACGTATCCTACGGGGATCACGCTCGTGAAAGAAGCCTGCAATTTCGGCCTTCACAACCAAGAAGCACTTACGTCGGAAAATTCACAAGGTGGCGCTTTTACTGAGGACAACAACAAGGATCACTTACTGATAGTAGTGAGTTATTGTGCCGATTTACAAAATTCAAACACATGAATTTTCTTTATAAATACCAGGTTCTTTTTATTTTTTCTTACGAAAGCGAGTATTAATAATACTATATGTCTAATAAAAAACATCGATATTATAGTTTATCAATCTTCTCCCACAATTTTGTTTTCTGTGACACATTAGACACATCGATGATCTGCTATATACAATTTTAATACACTCACTTCCAGAAGTTAAGCACGCAGAGGGAGAAGTTAATTTCCGGAAGCCAATCGGAATAGGAGACGATGCAATTCGCCGCAGCGGTAGATGGAGGTATGCAAATGTGGTAGGTAAGAGCGAATTACAGTGTCTTGCCGAGAAATATGCAAAACAGGCAGTCGTATAAGAAGCCAGCACTCTGAAGGAGTACAGGAGTTGCATGCAAGTGCTGCTACAAGGTGTTGAGAACTGTCGGAGGATTTGTTTTGAAGACAGACTTGATTTTATGGCTTCCAGAAGACGATTGGAAGATTCTGAGCGCTGGCGTGCTGTCGGACGTATTGAAGCCGGAGAGTCAAACAAAGATGTTGCTGGTTTCTTCGGCGTGAATCATTCTGTCATTTCACGTTTATGGAAACAATTTCTAACCAGGAAAACAGTTGTCCGATGACCTGTTGCCGGTCGCCCAAATGTTACGACTCCCGCGGATGGCAGATATATTGCTGTTGTAGCCAAGCGGAATCGAAGAGTGACGTCCACACGTGTGACATCTATGGTTACGGCGGCCATTGGTAAGTCGATATCTGCCACTACTGTGCGTCGAAGGCTACACATAAAGGGACTGTACGCCCGGGTACCACGAGTTTGTGTTCCTCTATCCGTCCAATCCAGAGGGGCACGATTAAAATGGTGTCGCCAACATGTCAATTGGACTGTGTCTGATTGGGGCAACGTTATGTTCACGGATGAGTCCAGATTTGCCCTGCAACCCGATGACAAGCGTGTACGGGTGTAGAGGGAAGAAGGCACACGCAATCGACCCCAGAACATCACCGAACATTGTGCATTCCGAGGTGGAAGCATCATGATCTGCGCAGGAAGTTCGTTGGGATATCGCACCGACCTCCACATCTACAGACGGGGTTCTGTGACCGCTGTACGGTATCGAGATGAAGTCCTAGACCCCACTGTGCGATTGTACGCTGCAGCAGTTGGTCCTGCCTTCATTTTAATGGACGATAATGCGTGTTCCCATAGAGCTACCATCGTCAAGGACTACCTGGAGAGTGAGGGGATTGCGCATATGGATTGGCCGGCGTACTCGCCCGACGTTAATCCCATTGAAAACCTTTGGGATGCCCTCGGCCGTGCTGTGTGTTCACGTTTCCCGCCACCAACCAATCTGATAGCTTTGGAAACTGCTCTACAGGAGGAATGGCGATTACTGGACTCTGCGGTGGTTGATCCCCTCATAAAAAGCATGGTCAGACGTTGTAAACTGTGTAGGCAGATGAGGGGTGCTCAAATAACCTATTAATGTCAGGTTTTGTTGTTTGTTGTGACTTTATTACTCACTTTGTAAATGACTCCAATTTGACGTCATCTTATAATTTCTGAAAATTCAATATTATTTTCATCTCTGTCTGTATTTCTTTGTTTTGTTTCATTAATAAACATATTTCTTACGTTCCTGCCGCATTTCGTGTCAATCCAAGTAGTACTTCTCCAGTTTTTTCACATCCCACTGCTCCGTGCTTCACTTTGGGAAGTGAGAGTATATACTTTTTAGTAATTCTCTCTTCCCATATCATTTTGAAAGGTAAAATTACATAACTACCCACTTTCGTTTTTATTTGAACGCTTTCCACCCTCAAAGGGTTCTTTACGCTCATGCTTTGCTGTCTGCGAAATTTCTCCTGTAAAAATATTGATTTGAAAAGAGCGTAGTGCTATGGCCTATTTACCAATTTGCAATTCCATTAAATCTAAGGAATTATGCGCAATTTGTTAAAAATATTATGTTATAAAATGAGGCTTTATGATAATTCCTCATATTAGAATGCATGTTGCACGCAAATGAATATGATGGTATGCGTCAGTCAGTTATACCAAAGGAGGTTAGAATGAGATATCTGGAGATGCCGTAGTCAATCGGGTAGTACTGCTTTGGTTGAAGCCTAAAATCGCGAGCAGCGCCCATTAAAGCGTCGGAAAGCTGGTGGTTTCCAAGGCTATCGCAATGCATATTGTTTTCGCTGAATCGTAATGTTTCGCCGCCAATATTTCTAATTGTTCATCGTAACTTGCCGCCGATGAGTAGGAATGTTGAATTTACAAAATTTGTCATTATTTGAAGGCACCTACCCATTTTTACGCATTTTAAACTGAAATCTATGAAACGTTCGTGCAAGTTCAAAAGAAATGTAACGTTAAAATTTAAAAGTTCATTCTTTTATGTAGTATAATTCATTTCGGTTTGATATTTCCACGATTACTGCAACACAAAACCGCGCAAATCAAAAATGTACAAAGATGAAACTGCATAAGTATCATGTAAACAAATAAAAAAAAAAAAAATTCCACTTACATGCTCTGACCTAGCTCGTGAGAATTTACAAAAGTAACACAGAATTCCTCATTTCTTCTAAATAAAAATAACTAAAAAAGAAACAAGAAACCAAAACTAGCGGTATACATTATCGTAACCTATTACACCATTAACTATTGCACCATTTACGGTAATATTGTCCTTGGTGAAAGCGGCCTCTGGTGGCATTTGTGAGAATCACAAAGTGCTTTCCTTTTTCACAAGAAGTTTGTCACAAAATAACAGGATTTCGTAACGATCTCCGTAGGTCACGGTTTTGACATTCCAGCAGAATGGAAGACGACGTGTATGATATTTCATTCTCCGATATATTTTTTTTTTGGTTTGCATCTTTCAATTTCCTATAGCATTCTACAAAGTGGCATTATTCTTGCTTATTTCTCACTGATCGTTAACATTTATTTTGCGAATTTTCCATAACTTAGGTTTGTACGTGTCTTTGTTGCAAATTTCATTCATGCATGTTTTGTCATTGTTTTCTTCACAACATAACCTGTGACTCGGCTTTAGTTTCAATTCGCATTTGTATTCCATTGTCATCTGTTTCAATGTCTACACTGTTGGTTTACATATCTTTTTTTATTATAAATATATTTGAAATTTTTTGAATTTATTACTGATAATAATTCTATCGTAACTTTCTTGGTTAAATTACGCATCAATTTACATTTCATTGTGCTCTTGAAATTAACTATGACGACTTTTTACAGTTGTATTAAAAGGAACACCCAAAATTCAGATGATTACTATTCCTTGTTTAGGAACACGATTTTAAAAACCGAGATGCATCCTACCTCAAAACAAAATACAAAAAAAAAAAAGATATTTTAGAGTAAAACTGAAAAAGCAGGTCAGCTTCGTCCTACACGCAATACATACTGATACCTTCACAATTTCCTTACGTTTTAAAGTGAGTGAAATATAACATTTCGAAGATTAATTCAAGTTTGATAATATCATTCGCATTGATGGTTGATCATTTTGTTAGCCACTCAAGAAGCAGCAGTCTTCGACATCACCTTGCCTTCGGAAATGGTAGACCGTGAGAGTACTATGAGTACTGCGAGGAAATCAAAAAGGCCTGTGCACTGCGATCATTCGTCTATGAAATTTGCTTGGTGATATTTTCTCTGCTTTCAAAAACTGAATTACAGCACGTTGCGTAACTTTTGACGTATCCAACTCGTACGAAACAACAGTAAAACTAGTAAAACACGTTACACGACTTCCATAACAAACAAGTTGCAATGCAGTTGCATACCCTTTAAATCGTCTGTACTCTAACGCCATCCATTAACAAATTACGAGGCGCAAACACCCACCAGCAAAAGAGAGCCACTACATATGAAACAGCCCTTATATTTAGTGGTGACAATTCATAATGAATACGACTAGCGAACATTTTATAGTTTTGACATTGTGAGACTTTTTTTACATTGTCAGAATTTAAATTGTTCTTAAACCATATCACTCATGTTTTCTGGTTATTTTAAAATAAATATCGAAGCATATTTACTATTATTCGTCGTTAAAAAATTTTCCTCGTAATATCATCATCATCATCATTGTCAACCATTATCAATCCACTGCTGGACGAAGGCCTCCCCAAGTTTCCTCCACAACGGTCTGTCTTGTGCCAGTCTCCTCCATGTCACTTTCGCACAATTTCGAATTTCATCCACCCATCTTCCATGTGGTCTTCTTCTGGGTCTTTTCCTGTCCCTTGGAATCTAATCTAAAATTTCGTCTGTCCATCGATAGTCTGTTCTTCTGGCAGTATGTCCAGCCCTTTGCCATTTCAGGGATTTAACTCTGATCATGATATCTTCCACTCTTGTCATCTTCCGGATCCACGAGTTCCTCTTTTTATCTCTCCCGGTTACACCAAGCATGCACATCTCCATTCTTCTTTGAGTTGTCTGCAGCCTTTGTATGTCTCTTTTAGTTAAGGTCCACGTCTCTGCACCATACGTGTACGCTGAAAGGATGCATTGATCAAACACTTTTCTTTTAAGACATAATGGCATATTGCTCTTGAAAATGATGCTGTTTCTTCCAAAAGCTCCCCAGGCAAGTTTTGTACGCCGATTAATTTCTTCGTCAATGTGACCCTCACTTGATATCTGCTGTCCAAGATAAAGGTACGTGTCTGTTATCTCAAGCTTTTCTCCATCAATCGATAAAACTTCATTTCTTGTAAAAGTATTGACCGTCACTCTTTTCTTCTGAAAGTTCATTTTTAATCCCACTTCTTTACTCTTGTCAGCAAGTTCCTGGATCATACTCTGCAGCTCTGATGGATTCGTTGCAAAACTGACTACGTCATCAGCAAAACGAAGGTGGGTTAGATAATCTCCATAAATCTTTATCCCTTTGTTTTCCCAGTTCAGTGATTGAAAGACATTTTCCAATGTGCCATTAAAGAGCTTCGGAGATATGGTGTCACCTTGTCTCACTCCTTTTCCAATTTTTATGTTTGTTGTATTTTCTAACCGCCGAATCTTTGCACTTGCATTTTCATAGATGTTATTAATAATATTAATGTACGAATCTTCAATACCGCAGGATTTCAGAGCCATTGTAACTGCTGATGGTTTCACCGAATCAAAGGCTTTTTCATAATCGAATTAAGCCATGCACAATGGAAGTTCATATTCCCACGCTCTTTCAATTAGTTCTCTCGGTACGTGGATATGATCTATTGTGCTGTAGCCACTCCTGAATCCAGCTTGTTCTCTCGGTTGAGCCATGTCCAGTGTCACCTTCAAGTGGTGTGAAAGAACTTTAGTGAAAATTTTATAAACCACTGATAGGAGGCTAATAGTTCTGTAGTTCCTGAGATCATCAGTGTCGTCTTTTTTATGTAGCAGGATCATTGTAGCGTTATTCCAGTCCTCAGGAATCTTCCCTTCATTAAGGCATCGAGTGAAAATTTGGGCGAGTACTGTTTCGATTTCTCCACTTGTTTCTTGTATGATGTCTACAGTAATTCTATCTTCTCCTGGAGCTTTTCCCCGCTTCACGTTCTTGATAGCATGTGCAACTTCTGCTGGGAGGACTGGAACAACTCTGGTACCTTTCATGATGTCTGGAGTACATGTATCATCCCTTTCATATAATTTGGAGTAGAAATATTTCACTCTTGTCAAAATTTCGCCTCTATTTCTTGTTACAGGACCATCTTCTTTTCTCAGTGCCATAATCTGTTTTCTTCCCTTACTGAGATGTCCCTTTGCTATCTTTAGGCTTTGGTTGTTTTCAATTGCTTTCCTTACTAGTTCACAGTTGAATTTCCTTACGTCTTCACTGATACTCTTTCGTACTGTCTTGCATAGCTCTATGCATTCCACTTCGGAAGTCACATCTTCTTTAGTTGTCCTCGTCTCTCTTCTTTTTTGCATGAACATTTTGGTTTTTCCTGATAATTTGTTCACATGCCATTTGTTCTTAGACCTTATAATTTTGTTGCTGTTTCCATAAGAGCTTTGGTTACTTTTCTGTTAACTTAAGAAATATCCAGAGATTCTATTCTTCAGTTCCAAATTGAAGGTATTATGGTGTTTTTTAAGGTTGGTAATGTCAATATATTTTGTTTGTCTTATGAGCTTGCCACGTTCGTGTTTAGTGTTGAGGTGCATCTTACATCTCACCAATCTATGTTCACTACCTGTGTTGAACTTGTTTAGCACACTGCAGTCTTCGATGACGAATTATTTGTTACACATAATAAAATCAGTTTCACTTGTCGTCCCACTGGGATGTCTCCATGTGTATTTCCTGTGTGGCTTTTTCTTGAAAAAGAAGTTGAGGATGAAAAACCCTTCTGCCACTGCAAACTCTCGAGAGTATTTCCACGCTGGTTTCTGTTGCCGTGACCGAATTTACCTACTGAAGTTTCATTCTGTTTCCGTTGCCCTATTTTTGCATTGAAATCTCCCATAATTATCTTCAAGTGCTGCTTACCTTTATTATTTAGATGACGAATTTCCTCATAAAATTCTTCAATTTCATCTTCAGGATGACTTGTGGTGGGTGCATAAGTTTGAATAATCTGAGCCTGGTATATTCTCGGGAGTTGGATAGCGAGTCGTGCTGCTCTGTCAGAGGAACTTTCAACTTCTAGAACTTTATCCTTCAGTTTCTTGTTTATTATAAATCCAAGACCACTAGTTCGGCCAGTATCAGTCCCACGATAGTAGAAGAGATGTCCACTTTTCAGTCCAATGAGGTCTTCTCCTTTTCTCCGTACCTCACTTAGCCCGACGATGTACCACTTGATCCTTTGTAGTTCCTCTCCCAATTCAAGAAGCCTTGAATTAGAAGATAGGGAGCGTCCATTTTACGTAGCCAAGGTCTGCATCCGATGGCAGCCTATTCCGATCCTCCGGGGATTCTTAGCACCCTCTGCCTTAATGTGGCACTGGCTGATGCTTTGGCCAGGAACATTCCAAGTCCCAGAGACTGAGGGCCAAGATTTAAGTTGTGGAGTCATTTTGGAGGGGTATGGCCATAACTCACCACGCTGGCTAAGCGGGTTGGTGAGTGTGGGATAGCATTTCCTCTAATCCTGATGGTATAGTTATACCTCTATTGGCGGTCGTCAGAGCCCCTTTAGTGGGAACAGGATGTACCACGAGAAGGCGGGGTGGACATTTGTCAAGGAGAAGCTGTGATGTTGCGCATCGCGTGACTTTACATCCCCCTCGTGATATACGGAAATTAAATGCAAATAAATGAAAGAATTTCAAAAATACCAGCCGATATAAGTATTTAAAGATACAAATCATTTGAATTTTACATTATCACATTTACATTTAAAGTTGCCAAAAAAAAAAAAGAATTAATACTAGAAGCATTTACTCCAAAAACACCTCCAAAAAACTGGAAAAGAGTTTTTCATTTTTATGTCATCATCATCATCATCATTTTCAACCATTCTCAATCCACTGCTGAACGAAGGTATCCCCAAGTTTCATCCACAACGGTCTGTCTTGTGCCAATCTCCTCCATGTCACTCCCGCATACTTTCGAATTTCATCCATCCATCTCCCATGTGGTCTTCTTCTGGGTCTTTTCCTGTCCCTTGGAATCCAATCTAAAATTTCGCCTGTACATCGATGGTCTGTCCTTCTGGCAGTAAGCATAGCCCATTGCCATTTCATGTATTTAAATCTGATCATGATGTCTTCAACTCTTGTCATTTTTCGGATCCACGAGTTCCTCATCTTATCTCTCCTGGTTACACCGAGCATGCACCTCTCCATGCATCTTTGAGTTGTCTGCAGCCTTTGTATATCTCTTTTAGTTCAGGTCCACGTCTCTGCACCATATGTAAGCACTGGATGAAAACATTAAACAAACACTTATCTTTTAAGACATAATGGCATATTGCTCTTGAAAATTATGCTGTCTCTTCCAAAAGCTCTCCAGGCAAGTTTTATACGCCAATTAATTTACTTATCAATGTGACCCTCACTTGATATCTGCTGTCCAAGATAAACGTACGTGTCTGTTATCTCCAGCTTTTCTCCGTCAATCGAAAAATCGTCATTACTTGTTAAAGCATTGAACATCCCTTTTGTCTTCTGAAAGTTCATTTTTAATCCCACTTCTTTACTCTTGTCAGCAAGTTCCTTGATCATACTCTGCAGCTCTGATTGGGTAGTTGCAAAAATGACTACATTATCAGCAAAACGTAGGTGGGTTAGGTAACCTCCATAAATCTTTATCCCATTGTTTTCCCAGTTCAGTGAGTGAAAGACATTTTCCACCGTGGCGTTAAACAGCTTCGGAGATATGGTTTCGTTTTGTCTCACTCCCTTTCCAATTTTTATGTGTTTTGTATTTTCAAAAAGCCGAATCTTTGCACTTTCATTTTCAGAGAGGTTATTAATAATATTAATGTATGCATCTTCAATACCGCCGGATTTCAGAGCCATTGTAACTGCTGATGGTTTCACTGAATCAAAGGCTTTTTCATAATCGATAAAAGCCATGCCCAATGGAAGTTCATATTCCCTCGCTCTTTCCATTAGTTCTCTCAGTACTTGGATATGATCTATTGTGCTGTGGCCACTCCTGAATCCAGCTTGTTCTTTTGGTTGAGACCATGTCTATTGTTACCTTCAAACTGTGTGAAAAAACTTTAGTGAATATAATATAAACCACTGATAGGAGGCTGACAGGACTGTAGTTCTTGAGATCCTCAATGTCACCTTTTTTATGTAGCAGGATCATTGTAGCGTTATTCCAGTCCTCAGGAATCTTCCCTTCATTAAGGCATCGAGTGAAAATTTGGGCGAGTACTGTTTCGATTTCTCCACTTGTTTCTTGTATGATGTCTACAGTGATTGCATCTTCTCCTGGAGCTTTTTCCCGCTTCATGATCTTGATTGCACGTGCAACTTCTGCTGGGAGGACTGGAAGAACTCTCGTACTGGTACCTTTCATGATGTCTGGAGTACATGTATCATCCCTTTCATATAATTTGGAGTAGATCTTTCACTCTTGTCAAAATTTCGCATCTATTTCTTGTTACAAAACCATCTTCTTTTCTCAGTGCCATAATCTGTTTTCTTCCCTTACTGAGATGTCCCTTTGCTATCTTCATAGATATGTACATTAATAAAAATACAGAAACTGCAATGTTTTATGTTTTAATATTGACCATTTAAAAAAAATTGCTGGGAACTGAGAAATCATTTCTGGATTAAGCTTAACCTTAAAGATGTGTCTTGTTTACGTTTGCGCAAATGCAGCTTCAGTGAGTGTAACATATATATTAAGCTCTAACGGATTTACCGTTTTATGAATTATCAGGTGCTCCATAGCGTTATTATTCAATGATATGAATTTAATCTTTATAATATCTTACATTTGGAGTAAAATTATGAATAAAAAAACAGCGTCTCAGTCGAGACCTGGTTCATCTTAAAACAATCCTCGTTTTATTCGGTGGTGGAAACACTGAACGCCATAATATTGAACGTTAACAGCGTAACAATGTTCTTTGAAATTCTGCTTTCAGCTGAATGAAACAAAAATATCAGTATCAAAAAGAAAACTCTGCACAGTTCTTTTATGAGAGAAAAGTAGTCAGAAATATGCAACTACACTGGCAGAAAGTGAAAAAAATAACACCAAGAAGGAATTGGCGGACGATCATGAAATTTACATATGCTAATGTGGTGAGTTTACTTAGGTGTCTTGTTAATTTCAGGACCAACCGGTAAGCGCTCACGCCACAGCACGGCATAATATGCAAATTATCGTCCGTGGTATTTAAGGAGTACGGCAAAGTGAATGTAATCAGTCGTCGGCGTACGGACACGTGCGAAGACCCTGAAGAAGCTGCAATGCCCGGAACCGCAAGACATGTAAGATTTCAGCAGTTATCGGACTTTGAGCGAGGTCGTCTAGTCGGACTCCGCGAGGCCGGGTGATCGTATCGTCATATTGCCGAGCCAGTTGGACGGTACGTATCGGTGGTGGTACGATGGTGGCGTAGATGGTCGGAGGAACATTCCCACACGAGAAGACGTGGAACCGGGATTCACAGACGGACTGATGTTGCAACTGAGGTGACTGTGCGAACAATCCGCAACCGTCTACCGGATGCAGGACTACGTGCTCGTGTGCCTCTGACATATGTACCTCTGACTCCAGCCCACCGTCAGGAACGGCTGCGATGGTGTCGACAACGTCTGCACTGGAGAACGCAATGGCGATCTGTCGTGTTCAGCGATGAAAGCAGATTCTGCTTGGGAACCTCCGATGGCCGTATGCGTGTTCGCAGACGCACAGGAGAGCTTCTCCACCCTTCTTGCATCCGCCAGCGAAACACAGGGCCTACACCTGGTCTGCTGGTGTGGGGAGCGATCAGCTATCACTCCTGTACACAAAGTGTTTGTACCGGTTAGGTTGAACAGCACTTCCTACATCAACATGATTCAGGCCGTTGTTGTGTCATTTGTAAAGTCGGTGCATCGTGGTGTTTTCCAGCAAGATAACACACTCCAACACACGGAACGTGCAACGTAACATGCACTTCAGGGTGTGAAACAACTTCCATGGCCTGCACGTTCAACGGATTTGTCCCCCATTGAGCACGTGTGGGATTTTATGGGATATGACTTAACCGATCTCCACGGCCGGCCACGACCACCCCCGATTTAAACGTCCAGGTTGAGAATGCTTGGAACTCAATACCCCAAACTTACATTCAACATCTGTAGGACAGACTCCATGCCAGAATTGCACAGTGTGACGCAGCTCATAGCGGTTGAACCTCGTACTTACCATGTTACATGGAAATGTTATTTTTCAGTTTACCAGCAAATACAGCTGTATTTTGCCATAATGTTTTGATCACGTTATCCTCTGTATTAAGTTATTATGCTGTATAAATGTCGTTGGTATCAGACGTCTCCTTCTTGGTGTTCTTTTTTCACATTTCGCCAGTGTATATTTTGAGACTGCAACAGCCTGTCGACGCAGAATTTCGACACAAGACTAAGGAATAATTCTCGATAACTGTTGTTATTATCATATTTTAGCATATAAGGTACTCGGAAAAGAAGAAAAGGAAAACAGAAAAAAAATTTAGTACACTTATTTCATCTTTTGTTCCACGACACCTAAAAGTGAAATTTGCTGTTTACTTTGGAAGATTAACTTATATAGAAAGTTTGGGTAAGACCAAATTGCTAAATTTCGTCAATAACATTTGTATTTAACATTTCGAAGGTATTTTCTTTATATTTTTTGAGTTCCTTTTAATAGTGCAGAAACAGAATGCATCAAAGAAAAGAGCATTTTTAAAAGTTCATCTGGATTAGGCAATACATAGGTAATAAGTTCTGCTGCAATTATGTAAGCATCAGATAGTGTGAAATTTTGCAGCTGTAATGAATACAAATTGATTTAGCAATGTTTGCGTTAACGGCATTGTGACCTCTCAATGTATGTAATCTGGCTCTGTGGAACATAAACTCTAGCAAACAAAAATGACAATCAGGAATTCGTTATTTCATACACTTGTGAAAAAGACTATGAAGAACTGGAATACCGATCTAGTTTTACTAAACGTTCCTATTTGAGGATGTCTAAAGTTGTGTACTGTAGTCTGCCAAAATTATTGTCGAACGCATAAGATTTTATAATAAGGCTTGTGTTAATAATTTACAATTTTGAATCAGATGTATAAATAAAACATTTATATGCTTGAAGAATTTAGAGACTGTTTACGCTCATTCCCTTTCTTGAGTTCGCTTTAACATTTTTAACCTCTCATGAAGTCTGATTCAGCCGCTTTGAAATCACCACTGAGATGATCAGTGGCTGCGTCAGTAACGGCTGGCATTTCCCGAAGGGAAGAGACAAACTGCGTCAATGTGAAACGTGTCTTGCATTCTGAATCTCTTACCCGTGCAACGGTTGTCTTCACTTCACCACACTGAAATCGGGATTTTGTAACTCGGGTAAAACCGGATCACATACATTTCTTCAAGCGGATCAATTCCGAGACAAATTTCAGAATTCATTCGTTGAAGAACTCAGTATAATAAACTTTATATGAGCAAACATTCATGACAGCAATGTAATTCCCTGATCAAACCATGTACTTAAAATCTCGTTTTATGAAATATGTGAAATCCTTAAGTAATTATAATAAAAAAATTAGCATTTCCCATCTATGATTCTTAAATTTCTTTCAGTCATAATATATTTCACATAATCTGCTACAAAATATTCGTAATTATCTTACACATTTGTTATTTGAGGGGACACATGTAAATTTTTAAAATTGTGTGGAACACAACTTAAAACAAATGATGTACATATGTACTTATAATTGTTTAAGTACTTTATACTTTTTGCACTTGCTGCGAATAACTATGGTGTATCCAAGAATTATATTTTTATGTTATTTACGGACTATAGTGACAGTGGATGGGTCAGTTTGCCACTTTCGTAATCGAATGTATCATTGCATTCGGACTGTATCAATATATCATTTTATCTGTCATCACGTTTGAGTAAAAGTTGCACATAGGTAATGAAATTAAGAAGAAAGATGACACTGAATTTTCATGTGTAATGAGCACGACTTTTGAATCCGTTCTGACGCGAATTAAATGTATCACAGGTATTCAAAGGCAATGGAACCGGTATGGAAAACAGTAGTATCTGACAGGAGATAGAAGTTTTTCAACCAGGTTTTTTATCCCGCAGATACAGCTGGGAACGGAATCATGATCTTACGCCATTTGGTGGCAGACTTGTTCGTTAAGAAAAATTCGAAATTATATGAGAAACATTTCGCACTGGAAAAGCTCTCGAACAATGAAAGCGTTTTTCAAATCGGACCCTTAGAAGACCAGATATGTCGAAAAATTAAGATATGCATTTACGCCTTTTATTGGAGAGACCACCCTGGTAGCACATCCTTAAAATATAACGTTGGCGCGACTCTGTGCCAGCGTATTGTATTCGCAAACTAGTAGGCAAAACGCTATAGTTGAATCTTGACGTAAAGCCAAAGATTTTCCAACTGATGTGTCATTGAAGGAAAGGTTTGGGTAATCCGAATACAGCCAAGTGCGACCTAAGCTCCAAATAGTCTCCCGGTAAGTCATCATTATGGAGGGAGGCTATACCTGAGGCAACATTTCGGCAAATCTCGTTCGTTCACAGAGCACTTGCTAACTGGAACTTTCATGTAAGAAGCATAAATCTTGTTAGATTTTCTGCAATATTTTATTACACATAAAATAATTTTAAAATAGGTCTTGCTAAATTGCGATCGCTAATTTTTTTTATAAAACATGATGCATTTTTGTTGCTGCTTTATTTCTGCAGTATTGAATTGAATTTGGCAGTACATCGTTTCCAAAATAATTAAAAAATCTGCTATTGTTTATCCTACGGATATTTTTTGTTACGTGCACGAAGTAAAAACGTTGAACGTGATTTATGAGACCCACGGAACCAGTGACGCCTAATGCATATCTATATATTTTATCCATCACATCTACTGCACCAGGTGGATAACTGGTGCAGTAGATTTGATGGATAAAATTAGACTCCGAGTGGACGTCTTAGTAAAACTCCATAAGATATCACGTGTAGATGTACAGTGGACGTCCTTATAATGGACGAATTCTGGAGTTACCACATCTGAACATCCATTGGATGTCATTCATAGGACATCTAGTGGACGTCCTTTATAGATTAATTGTAGAGCTATTAGCACATGACACCTTAAATATAAAAAAAAGTACGATACCATTGGGCCACGCGGAATAGGAATTTGAGATTGTTCACTTATTTACAGTAAGTCAGGTGTTATCTTTTTTTCTCAGCCTATTTACGGTCGTGTTTGAAGTTGGAAGTAAACAATTCTGTACAACCTGCTAAGAGCTCTGATTAGAGACTTCTAACGAACTCAAATCTTATATAAGAATTTCATACATTATCAAGGGGTTACAGTTAGATGCAGCCTTAGAGGTGTAATCCATAAATGCCAGTTTATTTTAATACTCCTGCATGTACACGGTAAAAAATATTCTGACATCCACGAACCATTTCTTGAGATTTCTCTCTTAAATTAACGAAGCGTAGTTCTGATGATTTCTTTTCCGTGCAATGAGCGCGGGGAGTTGGGGGAAGGGGGGGGGGTTAACTTCACGGATATTTCGTACACCAGGAAAATTCTGAATTTTCAGAAATCTTTGTGCAATTTTTTTCTTATATTTATGGTAAACTGCTGTTACTAAGAGATCTTCCCTAGAGTGGGGCGAAAAACGCTTACTAAGAGATTTTCACTAGGGTGGGGCGTGAAACGTCAGCATGTTCAATAGTTGCGATTTTATAACTGAAATGAGCCTCATAAATATATGGATGGCATTAATCGATATCTTAGGCTTCCCCAGGAACCTCGAAGTTTGAAATTATAGTGAAAAATGCTTTAACAACAGCAGCTTTCTCCATTTTGTAAATATAAAAAAATACTATGTCATCATGTTATTTAATATCAGCTTTGAGTGTATAACCACGAGTAATATTTCAGCAGACGTGAGTTAACTTCGTAGGCTTCCCCAGATCCCTCAAAGAGTGCAATGTTTCGGCACAAATGGTATGATAAAAAGCATGGCGTCTTGTAAGAAGCATGACAACTTATCATGTTGTTCAACAGCAGCTTTAATGTTATCAATTTCGGCTTAACACTAACAATTACCACTGTCATACTTTCTAGAAACCCCGTTTTGATTTTCAGAAGAATAAGTTGCGACCTTGTGCTCTAATTTGTTTTTGTTACTTTCTTCATCTCACCCCGCCCTCTCCCTCTCAGCGCAGCTGTCTTTGTGAAGTCGCTGAGTCATCTCATCACAGTTCCACAGATCCTTTTGGGAGAGAGTATAGGTCAGTCGTGCGTCATAAAGATGCAACAATTTATTTTACTCCTAGTGACGTTGATTGGAGGTACCACCATTTTTGTTTTGCCGTTCAACTACTTAAGATGCCTGACACAAGAAATACAGCTGATTGCCCTATCCTCGGGAGTTATAAGAAGGTGCATGAAAATGTGTTGCCTACGTACGAAGATGTAACGCGCCATCATTACATTGTGAGAAAGACTCTTAGGCAGGAAGGTGCAAATTATGAGACTGTTGCAGAAGAAGTAGCAAGTATTGTAACGGATAAAGTGTTGAGTATATGGAAGAAAGCATCTCTTCCGACATCACTACTCAAATCAGTTGCAATGTGTATTACAGCATACAACACTGAAATCCAAAAGTTGAAAACACACGCTGTAAGAAAGGATGAAACCTACCGGAAGAATGTGAAATAATTTCGTGCAGATTCGCAACATATCTTTGACATATGCTCGTGCAAATGGAAATTTTTAGAGCCGCCCCGGTGGCGCAGCGGTCTAAGCGATGGCCTCTGATCATTTGTCCGAAATGAGTCCGGGTTCGAATCCCTGTGAGGCATGGATATTGTCTTACGACACTGGCTCTCCCCTTCTCTGGAACCAGTGATCCTAAATTAGGGATCAGCGACTGCTTATAGTCTATTAAGTTGCTCACGTTAGTCGTTAAACCTCCAATAAAAAAATGTTTTAGAACCTGCAAATGCAGCTCTGCAAAAAGATACCCGTGAAAGAGCGAGACTTTCTAATGGACCAGAGAATAAACAGAAGAATGATAGTAGGTCGGCTTCACGCGAAAACCACAAGTGTACTCAAGAAAAGATCAGCTCAAAAGAGCGATAGGAAAGAGCATGTCCGTAGGAAATTACAGAAAACTGCATCACTGAAATCGGCCCTGCGAGTCAAGGATGACACTTTAGAAGATTATGCAAGTACTAATTCTGCATCAAAACCAGACGATCCGGGTGCTAGTAGTTCGTTGGCCTAGGAGGAAGATTATGATTTCTCTCCTCATTGCAGTTTTTGTTACTCATCTAAGACAGCGTATGTAACATACAGATCGCATGTTGGTCGAAATTACGAGAGTTGTACCGAAAGTAATGCAACAGTGGGCATAACTTTTTTGTTAACTGAGAGATGTCATACAAATTGCAAATGATGGTAGAGTAACCCTCCCTCTATAGTAACCCTTCTTTTTCATTGCAGGTAAATAATGAATTCCAAGCAGAAGCAACGTGTCGTCAAAGAGTTTTTGACGTAGGAAGGGTGCAAGCTGTCTGTCATTCAGAGAAAGCTATAGAATGTTTAGGGAGATTATACCATTGATAAAAGCAATGTGCAAAGATGGATGAAGAAGTTTGGAGAAGGGGAAACCAGCATTGAAGACAAATCACGCAGTGGGAGACTCTCTTCTGCGAATACTGGCACGAATCGTCAATGAGTGGATGAATTGATTCACGCGGAGAGACGAGTCAGAATCTTTGAGCTTGTTGCGCAACTGGACTGTGGTCACAATGCCATAAAGAAGATGGTGGAAGATTTAGACTATTGGAAAGTGTGTGCAAAGAGGGTACCTCGGCAGTTGACACCCGATTTGAAGGAGAGAGTGGTGAAAGTCTACTCCGATCTGCTGGAAGCGTTTGAAGCCAATGAAGACCCGTTTGGTTTAATTTGGTGACAGGAAATTAAACGTGGGTGTATCTTTACGATCCCGAAACGAAGAATGAATGCATGGAATATATATATAATGGCCAAATTACCAGGCTACACAACAAAATAATGGTATCTTCGAAGCTACCGCCATGCGTGGAAAAGAAAAATTACCAATATACGAAAAAGTATAAAGTCCTCACTTATGAAAACAAAGTGTCAACATTTCAAGGGGTAGTTAACTTAGTTCAACTGATGCCAGTTGAAAATTTTAAAATGTGTGCGTTATTTTCAAAGTGAAAATACTTTCATTGTCTTGATCTTTCCAGCTATATTTTTAACACGATGACCCTCCAGTGTTTCTTGTCGAATCTCTGAACTTTCATATAAATAAATATAATATTTCATTTTATGAAAATAATGGAACGTGAAAAAGAAAATACATAATCAAATGTGGCTTTCGAACATTTACTCCTGTTAATTCAAAGAGATAATCACAAATACAAAAAGATACGTAAATGATTTACGGATATCACTGTCTAAATAAGAAATCGTTTCCCGTACTTGGGTGCAAAGGAATATGAAACGTACTGCGATTTCAATGTTTATTGCAGTAATGACGGATTGATCAGTGAAAAAGGTGCAGGCAAAACATTAACGCTGAAATGCCTTTCGTTGTGAATAATTGTTTTACATATGACCCATTCTACCGGAACGGCAAACTTCCGGAAACAATTATTTCTTTAAATTTCTTGTTCTCCCAAAATAGCAAGGAAGAAACAGTTGCCCATCACACAAAATATCAAATGTTATTATTAAGAAATTTTGAGGTATATTATATTAAATTATTTACAAGAACAAATTACTGGACATTTTCAATATATTGGAAGTGAACTAGTGTATATCGGAATACTTGTGCATTGTACTCTTTGAACACATTATTGCTAAACTAGGTGAAATCCCGTCAATAATGACGGGAAGAAATAAAATATGTCAAGCATTTTTAAAAAACCCAGGTATTTTTCGTTTGTGATGTCCAAAAGAGAACGTTTGTCTCATGAACATTACAACAGTAAAAAGAAGTATCATAGCATATAGTTGTTACGTCACTCACTGGCATAATCGCAGTTTCCATTCACAGAACGCCTGCCCGAAACGCGGAAAGCTAAGGTGGACGTCCCACATATGTTTTGCGCAGTTGGTGCTATAATGAGTATGTTACATAATTATATGCAGAAAGCAGTTTCCATTGACCAAACACCTGCACGAAAACACGAAGAGCCCCAGTGTCAGATCACAAATACTTATTTCTTGGTTGTTGCTATTGTGATGACCATATCCATTGTCCAACCAAAGCTTGACAAATGTTCAGAAAAAGCAAATTATATTAAATGCGAGGAAATGCACATTAATTATGTAGAATATAGTAAAACTATACTTGTAATCCAATTTATTGGCATCGAAATATGTAAATAAGCGATTCCAGTCTTTCGAAAATCAACCAGATGGCTTTTTCAAAGAGTTTAAACAGTTTCTGTCTAACTTCCTCAAAGAAACCTCTGGTTGACGTTCGAAAACTTGGAAAAGCTTATTTATATATTCCTACGCCAATAAATTGTATTACTTTTGCAGTATTAATATTTTCTGTAAATTCTATTGTTTACGATTACCAAGCACGTACCCTGCACCTATATAATTTGGCATAAATGAGAAAGGAAATCAAAGGTTATTTGGAAATCACGTTTCCGCAGACACTCGTCAAGAGATCTTGCATTTCGGCATAACGTTTTTAGAACAAAATGGCTTGAAAATTGCTAAATAGCTTACAAATAAACTTTCGATCATTCTGAAACTGACGTTTTGTGTGTGCAAAGTATTAATGACTTCTAAATTAAAATTAAGATATAGTATTTGATCACATAAACTTTTTAAAGTAAGGAATTGTTTTTTTTTTCCAATGATTATATCACATGTCACCAGTTTTTGCATAGCTCCCTCAGAAGCACTTTTCATACTGAGGAAAAAATCACCCTGTACATGTGAGAGAATTAATAAAAAAAATGTACATCAATAAGTAATGCAGGAAAGTTTTAATTGTGATTAGAGATAATTTCTTTTCCGTTTTACGGAACTCGCAAGTACCTACACAACTTTATATTATTTTGGCATTTCGGTCCAGAGAAAAAATTCAATATTGGAGAAAAGTACACTGCTCAAAATAAGTAGAGCAGTATGACGTCGGCGACTTTATGCAAGCCAGCCGTGTAATATCCAGCGAAAACATGGAAAAGTCAAGTGGAGTGTGACGTAGATAACCGAATCAGTATGCATCATAAAAATTATCGCCTGTGACTTTATAAGACATACGTAACATGTATGGATAAATACGAACACTTTCTGAGAGGTCCTGTATTATGTTGCGTTTATCATGACAATTCCTTCTTCGGTTCGATGTCTGAACAACATGATTCACCGGCATCATGCACTGGGAAATCTATTGACAAGCTGGAAAAAGGTTAGCCTGAACAAGTGTAGCAGAATCCGTTAAAATGTCATGAAGTATAATTGCCTGACTTTTGGGCAAAGAATGTGGATAACTATGAAGATGTCCCACCAGGACATGAGAAATATTCCCAGAAGGAACGGTTAAGGCCGCCTACGAGTAAATACAGCACGTGACGACCTTTATCAACTGTTGACAGCCGGTCCGAAAGGCATCAAAAAGATACTCAGCTCCATGAGTGCTTTAGTATGAACGTCACACAGGTTGTCAACTCGAACTGTCGGTAATCGTTTTCAAAAACGTGGCCTATACCCACGTAAACCAATGGTATGTGTCCATTTAATCTCACGACAGCGTACGGCCCGTTGATACTAGGCTGAGGAACATTAGGACTAGGACACGTCGAATGGGGTGAAGTTCTCTTCTCTGACGAGTCGATATTCTGTCTGGAGTCTCACAATCGACGAATTATTTTCTGGGTGGAATCCGGCTCACGAAGTAACCCAGATTTTTTTAACAAAATATCACATTGCTATGCATATGGTTTGTTGGTCCAGGCAGGAATAAATATCGGTGGACGTACGGATATCTGAGTCATTGAAATGGCAGTGTGACGGCTCAGACATTTAGAAATGTGATTCTAAGACCTATGTGCGTGCCGTATGCTGAAGCAGCCTGTTATCGCTTTCTTTTCATGGTCGACAAGCCCCGGCCTGATAGACCTCAGATGAGTTGGCAACGCAGTTAATGTGAAAGGAAAGATACGTATGAAATGGCCAGCGTGCTCCCTGGGTGCCGGTCAAAACACCGACACCCAAAACACCGACAGGACAAAACACCGACACCCAAAACACCGACACCCAAAACACCGACAACCAAAACACCGAAAGGACAAAACACCGACAGGACAAAACACCGACAGGACAAAATACCGACAGGACAAAATACCGACAGGACAAAACACCGACAGGACAAAATACCGACAGGACAAAACACCGACAGGACAAAACACCGACATCTCGTTTCTATTTTGTTTCTCCAACAGCAGTCGGCGCTGTATGTCAAGGGTCAAGTAATATCAGAAAGTTTGTACGACGGCTTTTAACGGCAAAACAAAAATTTTGCGGCATTACTGTTTTCAATTTAGAACTACCAAATTTGGTGTACAATCTCATAGTACTCCAAGTTAGACCGTAGACGGATTTTGGAAGGGGTCCGCACAAAATTTTCTTAAAATCTACAGTTTTCAGTTTAGAACCAAATTTGATATACTACCTCATGGTACACTAAGGTAGACTGTAGATGATTTTTGAAAAGGATTGGGGTCAAGGGGGCCCCATACAAAATTTTCATAAATTCTGGTTTTCAATTTAGAACCACCAAATTTGGTATACTATCTCATGGTGCTCTAAGTTAGCCCGTAGACGGTTTGAGGAAGGGTTCCAGGAGGGTCAAAGAGGCCCCCATACAATATTTTCGTAAAATCTACAGTTTTCAATTTAGAACCACCAAATTTGGTATACTACCTCATGGTACTCTAAGTTAGACCGTAAACCCTTTTAGGAAATGATCGGGGTCAAGGGGCCCCCATACAATATTTTCGTAAATTCTACAGTTTCAATTTAGTACCACCAAATTTGGTATACTATCTCATGGTGCTCTAAGTTAGCCCCTAGACGGTTTGAGGAAGGGGTCGGGGCCCGGGGTCAAGGGGCCCCTATACAAAAATTTCGTAAAATCTACAGTTTTCAATTTAGAACCACCAAATTTAGTATACTACCTCATGGTACTCTAAGTTAGACCGTAAACCTTTTTGGGGAGGGATCGGGGCCCGGGGTCGAGGAGGCCCATGCAAAATTTTCGTGAAATGTACAGTTTTTAATTTAGAACCACCAAATTTGGTATACTATCTTATGGTGCTCAAAGTTAAACCGTATACCGTTTGTGGAAGTGGTCGGGGCCCGGGGTCAAGAGGGCCCCATGCAAAATTTTCGTAAAATCTACAGTTTTCAATTTAGAGCCACCAAATTTTGTATAACAGCTCATGGTACTGTAAGTTAGACCTAAACCCTTTTTGGAAGGGATCAGGACTGGGGTCAAGTGGGCCCCATACAAAAATTTCGTAAAATCTAGAGTTTTCAATTTAGAACCACCAAATTTGGTATACTACCTCATGGTACTCTAAGTTAGACCGTAAACCCTTTTTGGAATGGATGACCACCAAATTTGGTATACTACCTCATGGTACTCTAAGTTAGCCCGGGTCAAGGGGGCCCATACAAAATTTTCGTAAAATTTACAGTTTTCAATTTAGAACCACCAAATTTGGTATAATATCTCATGGTGCACAAAGTTAAACAGTTGACCGTTTTGGAAAGTGGTCGGGGCCAGGGGTCAAGAGGGCCCCATACAAAATTTTCGTAAATTCTACAGTTTTCAATTTAGAACCACAAAATTTGGTTTACTATCCCATGGTGCTCAAAGTTAAACCGTTGACCGTTTTGGGAAGTGGTCGGGGTTCGGGGTCTAGAGGGCCCCACACAAAATTTTTGTAAAATCTACAGTTTTCGATTTAGAACCACCAAATTTGGTATATTATCTCATGGTGCTCTAAGTTAGCACCTAGACGGTTTGAGGAAGGGGTCGGGGCCCGGGCTCAAGGGGCCCCATACAAAATTTTCGTGAAATCTACAGTTTTCAATTTAAAACCACCAAATTTGTTATACTATCTCATGGTCCTCAAAGTTAAACCGTAGACAGTTTTTGGAAGTGGTCGGGGTCAAGAGGGCCTCATACAAAATTTTCGTAAAATCTACAGTTTTCAATTTAGAACCACCAAATTTTGTGTACCACCTCATGGTACTGTAAGTTAGACCTAAACCCTTTTTGGAAGGGATCGGGGCCTGGGTCAAGGGGGCCCCATACAAAATTTTCGTAAAATCTACAGTTTTCAATTTAGAACCACAAATTTTGTATATTACCTCGTAAACCCTTTTTGGAAGGGATCGGGGCCCGGGGTCATTGGGGCTCCATACAAAATTTTCGTAAAATGAATTAAAATTTAGTGCCTAAGTAAAAGGGCAATGCTATTAACTTGGTTGATGTGCAAACGTTATGAATATGACATTGGTAGAGTAAAAATATTAAAAAGGCTTAGACCTTAGGAATTAATATTTCGTTCTTAAGTAAAAAAGCGCGATATTATTGACTTGATTTGATAGGTAAACGTTATGAATGTGACATCGGTAGAATAAAAACGGTTAAAAAGGTCTAGGCCTTGGCCTTATGAATTAATATTTCGTGTTTAAGTAAAACCACAATATTATTAACTTGATTTGATATGTAAACGTTGTGAATATGAAACCGGTAGAATAAAAACTGTTAAAAGAGCCTAGGCATAGGTCCTGTGAATTATTATTTAGTGCCTCAGTAAAAGCGCATATTAACTTGATTTGATACGTAAACGTTATGAATATGAAGTCGGCGTATTAAAAGCTGTTAAAAAGGCCAAGGTGTAGGGCCTATGAATTAATTAAGTTACAAAAAAATATTACAAGCTGGACATGTTATGTAAATACTTAACGCCTAAGTAAAAATTCAACGGCCGCCCCGGTGGCGCAGTGGTCTAAGGCGTTGGCCTCTGATCATTCGTCCGTAAGGGGTCCGGGTTCGAATCCCGGTGAGGCATGGATGTTGTGTTTGTCTTACGGCACTGGCTCTCTCCCTTCCCTGGAACCAGTGACCCTAAATTAGGGACGGGCGACTGCTTATAGCCCATTGAGTTGCTCACGGTGGTCGTTAAACCTCCAATCAAAAAAAAAAAAAAAAAAAAAAAATTCAACGTTTTTAAAAAATCCCACCTTATCGTCCTTTTCTGAACACAGCGTGAGTCGTGCTGTAGTTCCGTCGAACACTGCACACCGTAGTTTAAAGAAATGTACGGAGTCCGGCAATTTATTTCGTCAAATTAAAGTACAGTTCTCGTTTGGCTTACATATTATAGAGTTCCCAATTCAATTCTCAATATAGTCCAAGAAATAGCAATCTTTATACCCCCCCCCCCCCGAACTTTTATGGCCAGTTGTGAGCCGGCATGAAAATTCAGACAAACAAAAGAGCTCCTTTCCGTCGTGAGGCAGCTTGGAAAACTGCCACACATAATTCGGAAACTTGGAAAACTGCCTGACTGAAAATATGCCACACATTCAAAGTGTTCCCCAAGGGAACAACAATTTGTGGCCAGCCCCTTAGTAAAAAACATGTGGCAATTTTCCTGTGTGACACTTTGTCAATGTGTGGCAGTTTTCCACGTTGCTGAAAGATGTGTGGCGGTTTTCCTGTGTGTCAGTTTACAGTGAACCGCATTTGTGCACGACGGCCCCTTAGTGAAAACTATGGGGCAGTTTTCCTGGGTAACAGTGTTCCAATGTGTGGCATTTTCCCAAGTTGCTGAAGAATATGTGAAGCTTTTCTTGTTTCACGGTTTACCGGATATCTTATAAAACATCTGAAAGTTGCGGGAAAAATGGAAATGCCGATCCCGGCAATTCACCCTCCACATATTTGTTTTAAGCAGCGTGAAAATGGAAATCACAAGCAAGCCCAGAAATCTCCCCCACATTCGAGCTTTTGAGTAAAATGCAATTTGTGCGCTATACCTGACTCAAAAAGGTGGGGGAGATTCATGTGGGGGAATTTTCCTATGTGGGGGACTTTTTCGTGCACCTGTATGCAACATATTGCCATTTATTGTGTCGACAAGGAAACCGAAACATCTTACGATTAGTATGGTTTCTCAAAGTTATTTATGTTTATTTACATTTTGTAAATTTTTCTCTTGCATCACAAAGATGCAAAATCCGTTTGGCAGTTCACCAGAACATAAGGGCTCATTACGTCAGCTAAATTATGTAAAGGAACATTAGCAACGGCTCCACTGCAAAATAATTTTTGCCGAATATTTTCGTTGGTTGCCGGAAAACCGCCACACAGGAAAATTGCGACACGTTTTTCAGTAACTTGGAAAACTTCCACACAGGAAAATTGCCACATGTTTTTCATTAAGGGGCGGGGCACCAATTGCCGTTCCTCCGAGGGAAACTTTGAATGTTCAGGGGGGGTATAAAGATTGCCGTTTGTTGGCCTATATGATGGAGAATTGGATTGGGGACTCGAAACAAATTTCGAGAAAACTTTCTATGTAAGACAAGCGAGAAATGTACTGTAATTTGAAGAAATAAATTGCCGTGACTTAGTACATTTCCTAAAACTACAGTGCCCCCCTCCCCTGCTGGTGGCGCAGGCATATGACCAATCGTCCAAGTAGGTCCGGATTCGAATCCCAGTGAGTCATCTATGTTGTGTTTGTCTTATGCAGAAGCGCCGACTATGGAGGCGCAAGGCGAATCTTGCCCCCTCAATAATTTTACTGGAAGAGAAGTGCCCACCTAGTGTCTTTCATTCTGTTCAACTAAATAATCGCTTGGTTCTCATAAAGTAGACCAAGCTCCATTTATGAGGCCAAAGCTCTTTATTTCCAAGAAAATAATAAATAGCAAAATAAGTAAAAACGTTTTTTACATATTCAGTATTGCTCATTTGATAGGAAACTTGATTGCCATCCCCGTATTGTGTTTGATATGTTCTCACGATGTGTGGGAAATGTTTAAAACAATTATCATAAATAAAATAAATAAAAATACAGAAACGGATAACCTCTTGCGCCTTTATTTCTCAATTTATTTTTTGTGCTTCTCGTTCTTTGTTCGAGTAACCTCACTAATTTCTCACTTTTTTTTTACAAATGTTTGGAAATAAAGCATTTCTGGATATTTCTATAAAATCACAGGCTCAATTTTATTTTTAAATAAAAGAATATTTCTGTTTCCTTGTGCATTTACTAATGAACAATTACAATTGTGTTTTAAAATATACGACGTTGACGTAGTTTATCTTTTTGCCTTTTTTTTATTGTTATTTTGAGAATAGAAGAAGCGTGACCCCCCCAATTTGGTGAAGCCCCCGCCCCTGGTTTTACGGAACTGGCTCGCTCCCTTCCATGGAACCAGTTGCATTAAATTAGGGACAGACGATTGCTTATAGCCCACTGAGTTGAGTTGCTCTCGGTGGTTGTTAAACTCTCAACAACAACAACAACAACAACAAAAAATCCCTTATATGAGAAAGTGTAAGAGTTTATCGGTACAAAACTTTTTCCATATAGAATTTTTTCGCCAAACGTCCAAAACCACATCGTGAGAACTTGCAGTACCAATGTGCCTCTCTCCCCCAATCACTTTAATACTGATATTTTTCATTTTTGCACTGATAAGGTTTTAGTTTCAATTTTATTGGTTTTTAGCATAATTAATTAAATATCCCTTTCTAGAGATTTGGCTATTTAGAAGAAAAGCGAAAAGGAAACATACATGTGCAAGTTTTTTTACAAAAAGTAAAGCAAATTGTTCAGTTTACGTGAAAGCATTCCGAGTAGTGAACTACTCGGCATTCTTCGCGGTGTAATAAGAAAAAGACGAACTGTTAGCTCCCCATCCATTCATATGGATGGACGGAAGAGTCCCCCACCTCTTTCAGTCAGGGACCGTACAGAAATTGCTTTTGACACAAAATATCGAACGTGTAGAAATTTTTGGGGTCGGCTTTTCCTTATTTTTTAATGCAACCTACATATGTTTACCACTTTTACAGTAGTTTATGTTAGCAAGATGGGGTGGGGGAAATTTCCGGATTAGTATTTCGACTAGTATCGCGGTTTTCAGTGAAAAACGATCTTACAATTAGTAGGCTGATGGGGTAGGGGAAAATTCCGGTTTTGGTAATTCCGTATTCACTGCAATCTACAGATGCTTTGTAAGCAGTAGAAAAATGTGGGTGACATTTTCGGGGACGGCACTTCGACTTTTATTCTACTGTAGTTTGTAGCAAAAAAACGATATTACAAGTAGCAGGATGGGGTGGAAGAAATTTCCGGGGTCGGTTATTCTTTCTTGAGGTCTGAAATGTCGTTATACTGAAAGCCATGCGCAACAGCCGAATAAATTAAAATCAGGTTATCCTCTGAATCGATGGCGCACACATTTATTTCTTCTCGAAAGTTTTCGGTTGCAATTTTCTTGTTGTTTGAGGAGTTGCCATTGTTTCACGATTTTGATAGAATCACCTGAAATTTCAGGATTTGTTAGAATATAAACATTGCATCCGTCGGTTCGCTTGCGTTCACTTACGAAACATGTGGTGTTCATAAACTCTGTATTTGATATAGATGTAGCCATTAGCGCACCCACGGAGGGGGCTTTGGGGGCTTAAACGCCCTCCAAGGAGATTATGAGCGACGTACGTCACAAATTAAACATTCAAAAATATTATTTTATTAGTTCAAAAAATTACATAGTGTCTGACATAATGTCTTCCATTACATGGTGTCTTCTTTCCAAAGCCACAAGGAGATTAAGAGCGACGTACGTCACAAATTAAACATTATTTTACATGTTCAAAAAATTACATAGTGTCTTCTATTACATGATGTCTTCTTCCCAAAGCCCCAAAGAGATAAGGAGTGACGTACGTCATAACCGTATATAAACAATAGACGTACACTATATATATATATATATAAATGTGTGTACACACATTGTGTGCGTATACTATATATACGTATACTATATATACGTATATATAGCCCCCTCCGATACATGTACTCCAGACATCATGAAAGGTACCAGTACCAGAGTTCTTCCAGTCCTCCCAGCAGAAGTTGCACATGCAATCAAGAACATGAAGCGGGGAAAAGCTCCAGGAGAAGATGGAATTACTGTAGACATCATACAAGAAGCAAGTGGAGATATCGAAACAGTACTCGCCCAATTTTCACTCAATGCCTTAATGAAGGGAAGATTCCTGAGGATTGGAACAACTCTACAATGATCTTGCTACATAAAAATGGTGACATTGAGGATCTCAGGAACTACAGACCTATCAGCCTCCTATCAGTGGTTTATAAAATCTTCACTAAAGTTCTTTCACACCGCTTGCTACAGCTCAATAGATCATGTCCTCGTACTGAGAGAACTAATTGAAAGAGCGAGGGAATATGAACTTCCATTGTGCATGGCTTTTATCCATTATGAAAAAGCCTTTGATTCGGTGAAACCATCAGCAGTTACAATGGCCCTGAAATCCTGCGGTATTGAAGATACGTACATTAATATTATTAATAACATCTATGAAAATGCAAGTGCAAAGATTCGGCTGTTTGAAAATACAACACACATAAAAATTGGAAAAGGAGTGAGACAAGGTGACACCATATCTCCGAAGCTTTTTAATGTCACATTGGAAAATGTCTTTCAATCACTGAACTGGGAAAACAAAGGCATAAATATTAATGGAGATTATCTAACCCACCTTCGTTTTGCTGATGACATAGTCATTTTTGCAACTACCCCATCAGAGCTGCAGAGTATGATCCAGGAACTTGCTGACAAGAGTAAAGAAGTGGGATTAAAAATGAACTTTCAGAAGACAAAAGTGATGTTCAATGCTTTTACAAGAAATGAAGATTTATCGATTGATGGAGAAAAGCTGGAGATAACAGACACGTACATTTATCTTGGACAGCAGATATCAAGTGAGGGTCACATTGATGAAGAAATTAATCGGCGTACAAAACTTGCCTGGAGAGCTTTTGGAAGAAACAGCATAATTTTGAAGAGCAATATGCCATTATGTCCTAAAAGAAAAGTGTTTGATCAATGCATCCTTCCAGTGCTTACGTATGGTGCATAGACGTGGACCTTAGCTAAAAGAGACATACAGAGGCTGCAGACAACTTAAAGCAGCCTGGAGAGGCGCATGCTTGGTGTAACCAGGAGAGATAAGAAGAGGAACTCGTGGATCCGAAAAATGACAAGAGTGGAAGACATCATGATCAGAGTTAAATCCCTGAAATGGCAATGGGCTGGACATACTGCCAGAAGGACAGACCATCGATGGACAGCCGAAATTTTAGATTGGATTCCAAGGGACAGGAAAAAGACCCAGAAGAAGACCACATGGAAGATGGGTGGATGAAATTCGAAAGTATGCGGGAGTGACATGGAGGAGACTGGCACAAGACAGACCGTTGTGGAGGAAACTTGGGGAGACCTTTGTCCAGCAGTGGATTGATAATGGTTGACAATGATGATGATAATGATGATGATAGCCCCCTCCAACAAGAATTCCTGGGTGCGCCACTGGATGTAGTCATGTAAAGCTACTTTAATTCCCCGCGTATGTTAAAGAATTTTTCCATTGCTAAGGATGTGGAGTCTCTCAACTAAATGAACGACCGGAAAGTCAGGACTCGGGAAAACTATGGGGGAAACCGGAAGTCCCTCATCAAGGACACAGAATTTTCGGGTGTAGGAGAAGTGGCCACCGGAGAACTGACCACAAAAATTTAAAAATTTTAAGGGGTCGTATAAAAATTGCGTTTTTGACCGCTTCATGCCCACGACACCCAGAGGTTGGTTATCTGAGTCATATAAAGTTTCCGTAATTTCGTCTTTTCTTAATTGCGATAATTAATGTAATTTTTTTATAAAAAAAATTTATGATCTACATTTCAACAGAAGATTTCAGGGTTTTCAAACTACAAGTCTTCGAATTATCTGAGCGCATGTGCTGACTCAGGAAACTTTTCGGGGGGAGGGGGGGGTACCAAAAGTATAAAATATAAAGCATTTCTCGACCGATCCGAAGATTTTCAGCATTTACAAGCTGCAACTCGACACATTATCTGAGCGTATGTGTGCCTACTCTGGAAACCTGTGTGTGTGTGTGTGTGTGTGGTGGTGGTTGGTGGGGGGGGGGGGTAATACCAAAAGTGTAACATATGAAAAATTTCTCGTCCGATCGGAAGATTTTCAGCATTTATAAGCTACAACTCGGCAAATTTTCTGACGGCATGTGCCTACTCAGCATACTGTCAGGGGTGGGGGTGGGGGGTGGAATTACCAAAACTGTAAAATATGAAAAATTTCTCGTCCGATCCGGAGATTTTCAGCATTGAAAAGCTACGTACAACTCGACACATTATCTGAAGGCAAGTGCCTACTCTGCAAAACCGTCCGGGGGGGGGCAAGGGGGTTAGTACCAAAAGTGCAAGATATGAAGAATTTCTCGTCCGATCCGAAGATTTTTAGCATTTACAAGCTACACCCCCCCCCCGACAGGATTCCTGAGCAGGCACATGCCTTCAGATAATGTGTCGAGTTGTAGCTGCTAAATGCTGAGTATTTACAGTTTTGGTATCCCCCCCCGGACAGGTTTTAATGAGTGGGCACATGCCTTCAGATAATGTGTCGAGTTGTAGCTGCTAAATGCTGAAAATCTCCCGATCGGAGGAGAGAACTTCCTATTTTACACTTTTGGTATGCCCCCCCCCCACACACACACACACAGGTTTGCTGAGTAGGCACATACCCTCAAATAATTTGTGGAGTTGTAAATGCCAAAAATCTGCCGATCGGACGAGAAAATCTTCATATTTTATACTTTTGAAATTAACCCCCCCCCCCCGGACAGGTTTGCTACGTAGGCACATGCGCTCAGAACAGAAAATTTGTCGAGCTGCAGCTTGTAAATACTCAAAATCTCCCGATCGGACCAGACAGTCTTCATATTTTACACTTTTGGTATCCCCTCCCCCCTCACATACACAGGATTGCTGGGTAGGCACATGCCTTCAAATAATGTGTCGAGTTGTAGCTTGTAAATGCCAAAAATCTCCCGATGGGACTAGAAATTTTTGATATTTTACACTTTTGATACCCCCATCGCCGACAGGTTTCCAGAAAGTGCACATGCGCTGAGAAAATTTGTCGAGTTGCAGCTTGAAAATGCTGAAGATCTCCCAATCGGAAGAGAAATGAGAAATTTTTGATATTTTACGCTTTTGGTATCTTTTTTTTTTTTTATTTTGATTGGAGGTTTAACGACCACCGTGAGCAACTCAATGGGCTATAAGCAGCCCTCGCCCGTCCCTAATTTAGAGTCACTGGTTCCAGGGAAGGGAGAGAGCCAGTGCCGTAAGACAAACACAACATCCATGCCTGACCGGGATTCGAACCCGGACCCCTTACGGACGAATGATCAGAGGCCAACGCCTTAGACCACTGCGCCACCGGGGCGGCACTTTTGGTATCCCCCCCACACACACACACACTACTTTCCTGAGGCAGCAGACGCCCTCAGGCAGGCAATTCGATGACTTGTAGCTTGTAATGTCTGAAAATCTCCCGATCGGACCAGAAATTCTTTATACTTCATATTTTGGGTTTTAAGCACCCCCCCCCCACCCGACAAGTTTCCTGGGTTTGCTCATACTCGCAGATAATTTGTGTAGTTATAGTTTATAGAAAAATATGGTAAATAAAAAAATACGAAATTACGGACATTTTATGTGTGTCAGATAACCAATCTGAAGGAGACAGAGCAGCCCAGAACACAATTTTTGTACGGCCCCTTAAAATTTTTGTGGCCAGTTCTCCGGTGGCCAGTTCTTCGCTTAGTCTTAGCTCCGAAAATCATGGAAATGTCTAAATTTCTTGCTGAAAATGAAATATTAAAAAAAAAATTATGAACAATAGTTGCTCAAGTAGTGGAGAATATAGCCACACGAAATTTGTCTATGCGGAACAATTTTATGGCACTGAATTTGCAATGTTTCCAGTTCTCCGGTGGCCACTTCTCCGGGGGCCAGTTCTCCGTACCCGAGAATTTTCAGCATTGGAACTAAAATTACCAGTAGCAAAACCCAGGGAGCAAAACCTTCGACTGCGATTAAGAAAATGTGTGGTGTTACTTTTTCTACAATCCAATATACCCGTCCGAATCCTGTGGGGAAGGGGGGGGGGCTTTACTGGTAATATCAGTCTACAGATGGGGAAGAAAAGAACTTTTCTTTTCTTCCGCGAAACTATACTCTGAGCAAAGGTAAGCTGATTACACTGTCAACGCTGTGAAACCGATTCACCCACGAGTTCGTATCTCTTGTTTATCTGTATTTCTCCCCGCACCCTTCCCCTTAGGACCCTAAGGGTGATGGGAGGAAAGACAAAAGGAATCCTCCCGCTAATGCTTCCCTCAACTAACAACCACCAGACAAACGATTTTTTCGTTTTCAAAAACGCATCTGGGTGGATAAGATACACCTTCGTTAAACATATTCCTTACTATTCCATTTCATCAGTTATACATAAACTTTAGGTGTTCCAAAGATATTTTTTTAGTTACATGTTGAACGTGTATGCAGTACGCATTTTTTAATTTTTTTTTAGAAATACAGTGGACTGCGCTACGTTTCCAGATGTACTGAGAAAATAGTATGTTATCTCTGTGGGAAATGATATTTTATTTATTATTTAGCTAAAAAAAGTTTTTGAATGAATGAAATGGGAAATCCACTGTGCAAATGTTGTATAAAGCACAGAAATTTCTCAAAGGTTTTCGAATGTATTATTTGGTTTTTAGCACATTACAGCGATACGGAAACTCCTGGATTCAGGATTATTTCTTAATACATACTCTCAGGGCCGCCTGGACGATCGGTGCAGTCGCCCAGGAAGCGCACTTACGAGGCCCTGCAGTTAAAAAAATTAAAACAAAACCTTTTTGGGGAGACTTTCTCATTTATTATTTTACGTTTTTTTAAGTTTTATGTAATGTTTTCTTAGTTGCCAATCGCCCCGACTTTCAAATTGTTATCGCCCTTTGTCATACAAATACCGAAATTTGCAGATTTTGAATTATTATTATAACCACATTAATCGTTTCCCCATTCGTTAAATAGCAAATTAAACGTGTGGCTTCCTTCTGATATATTCTACAATTTGTGTGTAAACCAGGTACTTGAATTTAAGAAAACATAAAGAATAGTATCAAAGTTGTTTGGAAGCTATTGCAGTATTATATATGGAGGCCAATTTTTCAGTGACTTTAAACATATTACTGGAAAATTAATATACACTGCCGGACAATTGCTAAGGACGGATGACAATAGCAACGATAGCAACCATAAAATGGAAGGCAGGAAAATGTGGAAATTAGCATAAGTGCGGGATACAGTAAGACGTGTGCGTATGCAAATTTTGGATTGCCGAACTTGTTCGTGACGTCATAGCGCTGATAAGAGATATAAAGGATTTGACGCGTATTGACCGTTGTTGTTCAAACGCAAAGTTGAAAGGGAAAGAATCAATTGACGGACTTGCAATTTTCAGTATGTCTTCCCGACATCACCTAGATGATTTTACGCGTGGCCGTATTATTGGCAAGATTGAAGAAGGGCGAAAAATAACAGATGTTGCCAGGGAGTTCGATGTCAGCCACAGTGTTGTTTCAAGGCTCTGGAAATCATTTCAAACAAATGGAGAGTGTAGCAAACGTCACGGGGGAGGTCGTGTTCGCAGTACGACACCTGCAGAAGATCGGTACATAGTGCTATCAACAAAAAGACACCGGCGCAGCACAGCTAGTGAGGTAGCAAATCAGTTTATGGCTGCTACTGGCAAGCGGATCTCCCGAAAAACTGTCACCAGACGTTTGCATGAAGGAGGACTATACGCCCGCCGTCCTGTTGTGTGCATCCCATTGTCCAGACGTCACCGTACCGCCCGTTTGCAATGGTGCCATCAACATCGCAATTGGACTGATAACGACTGGTCTGCTGTCCTCTTCTCAGATGAGAGTAGATACAGTCTATCGTCTGATTGTCGACGACAACTGATCTGGCGTGATAGTGGTACTGCATATTGTCCAGCAAACATACAGGAAAGGGACCGATATCCGACATGTAGTGTCATGGTATGGGCTGGCATCATGATCAATGGCCGTACGTCCCTCTATCTGCTTCCAACTGGGACTATGACTGGCCAACGATACATTAATGATGTTCTGCTACCTCATGTTCGCATGTTCCGTGGTGCTGTCGGTGATAGATTCATTTTCATGGACGACAACGCAACATGTCATCGAACAGTCGCTGTCCAGGAGTGTCTTGAGAGCGAGGATATTCAACGCCTCGTATGGCCAGCACGTTTTCCAGATCTGAATCCCATTGAAAATGTGTGGGATGCTTTGGGGAGGAGTCTTGCTGGTCGCCAATGCCCTCCAATAAACAAGGACACCCTCATCCGTGCACTGACAGAGGAATGGGATAAATTACCCAAACAGCTGCTTGATATTGTTGTGCAAAGCATGACACGACGTGTGGAATCTTGCATCGCCCTCCATGGTGGCCATATCCCGTATTGACATCTTATGCCGGAACGCCTGCGGACGGTAATTGCATTTTTTTCACGTTTACGTATTCTGCACAAAATGGCCTGTTTGTCCCTTGAACACGTTCCAAAGCCTTCTGGATTTCAGAGCACAATAAATTGTCTTTCTTGTAATGTCCTGGCATTCTGACATTATTTTATTTCACTTGGCATCCAACCACACTTATTTTTTTATGCGCTATATAGCCGTTTATGATCCGTCCTTAGCAATTGTCCAGCAGTGTATATATATTATAACGAAGTAAATTTCTCCGTCATTTACTATTACTGTTTAAAGACCTAGGCTTTTTAAACAGTATTTATTCTACCGATGTCATATTCATAACATTTACGTATCAAGTTCATCATATTGACATAACTGGGAAGTATAAGAAGAGGGAGGTCCGGACTAAAGCCCACAGGACACTTGCCCACCGGACACATGCCCACTACGGATAATTTGTAGATAATGCGTAACGTCTGAGGACGTTTCCTATCTAGTGTAAGAAAACTGATCAAATAAATATTTATGAACCTTATAAAAATTGCACTTTGTTTTAGAAATGTTGAAATTTAAGGGCGTTACCCCCAAACCTAAACTAATATATATTACCTTTCTCATGGGTTCAAGAAGCTCAAACTTAAAACATTAGACAACGCTATCAATAGACGAAAGAAAATTTTGAATTAAGGGGGTGTTAAACCCCTAAAGGTAAACTAACATATATGATATTTTTTATGGGCTCTAAAAGCTCTAACTATATCTAGGTTGCAACTTGAAATCTAAAAAAGCTCGCGGCCAAGGTGCTTTGTAAAGAACCGCTAAATAATTTGTTGAGTGCTTTTTATTAAGTTTTATAAACTGTTAACAAGGATATCTAAGTTGCATAACAAATATCTAAGTTGTAACTTAAATCTAAAAAAGCCGGCTGCCTAGGCGCCTTGTAAAGAGCTGAGAACTGATCCATTGAAATAATCTGTTCAGTGACTTTTATTATGTTTTATTAAATGTTTACAAATACGAAATATCAAGGTTGTAATTTAAAATCTCCGAAAAAGGCCCGTAACGTGGGTATCTTGTCAACACCTGAAGATCGATTTGTTGAGTCCCTGTAAATTAGCCTTTATTGCATGACATGCAAAATATTAAAGCCATAACTCAAGATTTAGTGAGTTCGGCACCCTACGCCGTCCTGGAGCGACACCACGCCAAGCGGTGGCGACGATAGCTGGATGTTAAGGGTAACCTTCGTAATTGACGGCTGGACAGCAAACCAGACGCAGCCAATCGGCGCGACACTGTCCTCGTTGATATCGGAGCATCCAAGCCTCTCCGTACACTCTACAAAATGTCGCCTGTGGGTCCGCACAGGCATGACGTTGGATGCGACGATCGATGCGCTCGGACTTCCGTCTCCGTGCTTCTGTCCCCTACGACGTTGCACATATTCTTCCTGAGACCACTGTCTCTAAATGCGACCGTCGGTTGTGGCATCGCGTTGCGTTTCTTCCGCAATACGACGCAAGGACCATCCTTTGGTACGAAGGCCTACGATGACACCTATCGTGAAATCATCCGTTTGACGAAATCGCGTAGAACAGCATCTTAACGGCATTGGCACCCCTTGTTCGTTCTCCAAACGGTTGCACTAGAACCACTCACTTCTCGCGGGTGTGTTGACGTCTCGACTGATGGCCTCACGTACTGGTTGTTCGCTTGTATCCCGCGCCGTTCTTGCGATTGGCCTGCAAATGCAATCGTTTCCATAACTTGTACATGTGCACCCACCCTGCAATTTGCATGGCACTGCGTTCACGTCTTCGTGGTGTGGCATTTTCTCTGTCAGGCAGTGTATTTAGAAATCATTTTCGCGGTTTTAGTTTATTAACACTGGATGGCGGAAAAGCATCAGTTCCAGAGGGCTTGAGGGTGTTGGTCAACTGCACTGAGTCCATTACGAAAAGAGTCAGCTGCTCTCCCGGCTAATGGGTTAACTGCCCTGGACGCAGACATCCTACTCCACTCCACCCCACCCAAAGCGTCCATCCCCCAGAGATTACTGCACTCAGAGAACACGGAATTTCAGGTGTGTTTCAATTACCTTTTCTTGGGAGTCTGCATTCTTCATCCGAATTAGGACGAACATTGGGATTTGAGAGCAATTCCCTGAAAATGAAATTGATATAAGAGGTTGACTCTTTATCTAAACTTAGTATACGGGTCTCAGAAAAATACGCTGATTTCTTTGCCTTTATCCGCTTAGCGAACGTCCGGTACTTTCACTATTTATTACTGCATGTTTTATATTTTTAAAGATCGGACATGTCTTGAACTATTGATAAGTCTATTGCAATAAAGTACATTGATATTTTTACTAGTTGTGGAATCTGAGGAAACATTTGCTAGAACAGTGAACCTCGACACAGTCTATGGTAAAATCAACAGAGTTTATTACCGTTACCAAGGGGGATATCACGTGCAGATTGTCTCTTCATGCGCCAAAACATTTTTTTTTTTAATTTTCTTCTATCATTTTTTTCTCTCATTTTAATTTTTTTCTTTTTTCACTTTCTTTTTATTTTTTTTTATTTTTTAGATTATTTATTTTTCTCTTATTTTAATTCTTATTGTTTTTTAGCTTTTTTATTTTTTTATCTCTCATTTTAACGTTTTTATTCTTTTTTTTAGCTTTTTTTATTTTCTTTTTCAAATTCGTTTCTTTTTCTTAGCACTAATATTCCATTGTTGCTATTTATTTTTTCAATTAGTAAACAGTTATTTCCCGCAGTTGTATGATCAGTTTTAATGGCCGTTCCGAAATATCCTCTACTGCTTTTCGTTTAACGCTATTTGATACGATCAGTTTTGGTGGCTCATGGTTGTGACACAAGTTGAATTGTAAAATAACCGAGTCACTACTATCCAGGTACACTTTTGCCAATCATTTGCTTTCTGTACAACGCCACTTCCACCTTATCTCTGCTTCTACATCTTTATAGAATTTGGGCCCTGAATGTATCAATAAGTTTTTCCCTCTTTGGCTGTACATAAACTACATGTTACCTCTGTAATTGCTGTCTGAAGAATGATGCAATGCAACCACACCACTGTTTTGCAAAGACTCGGTGGCGCATTGTCCAGCAGAGAGCATCTTATGCCGGGAGCTCCCTGTCCCCCTTCCCCTAAAGGGGGAGGGCAAAATGTGTGGATCTTCTCCCTGGGGTCTTCTGTTTCCACCTCTCCCTCCTTAAGCCCCCCCCCCCACACACACACACAGACTTTTACCTTCGCGCGGATTACGGTTGACCACCTGTGGTCGCTTGAGAGATCGTCCCCCTGACTAGGTTTGACCACAGACACAAACTTAAAAACTTCGCGCTTTTCATTCCCAAGTATCTCACTCAATCTTCGTTTCCGACAAAATCTACAAAATCTCGTTTTACCTTTCCGCACCAAAGAGCAGAACTTTAGCAGTAAAAATTTCGGCAAACGAAAAAAAAAAAAAAAAAAAAAAAAAGAAAGAAAAAAATAAGGATAAAAAATAAAAGAAAAGAAAGAAAAGTATATATAAACGAATTTTCAACTGCAGGGTGCCGAAGGCGAAAAGGGACATAGAAAAATGTTTCTCTGAAAAACTTAGACTACATTGTGCTTAGCGTATGCGTACTGCCCGACTTTCTACGACGAAACTCAAACAGTACATATATGCATCGTACCTATGTGACTTGCAAAAACAAACTAAATATTCTACCGACGCAGCTAAACAGCAGCTAAACAAAGCCGTAATACGTATTTGGATTATTTTAATAAGAGATGGAAAGTACCTTGGCGGGACCAAATGGTGGTAAATGCCTAATTTAGAAATGTTAAATGTTGGGGTGGTAAGGGAAGTTATTGTTGGTGATTCTTTCAATCCGAAATATGTTAGTATGAAAATTTGGAAAATGTCTTAAATAAATTAATAGCAATATTTTGGATATCCATTATTTTATTTATTTTTATAATTATTATTATTCTTTTTGATATTACAGAAATGTTTGAATGTGTTTACAAACGTAACAGAAATCTATGCTGGTGAAACATTTTCACAGTAAATTACTGCTTCAAACAGAGTCGGCTGGACCATAGGGGCAACCGGGCCGGTCGCCCTGGGCCCCGCGCCTTCAGGGGGCCTCGCAGTTAAGAAAACAAAATAATTTTCGGTAAAAAAAATTTAACTACATCTTTTTTTTTTGTAACTATTGGGGCGCAAGGCCCTTAAAATATATTTTTAAACTAATTCGTTTGTTTCCAATCTCCTCATTTTCGAGACGTTATCCCCCCTATTCGTCGTACGGACACTGAAATTTGCAGATTCAAAATTATTTTTGTAACCATCTTAATCTTTTCCGCATTCATGAAATAGTGAACTAAATTTCATCATTCTGTGGTCCCCTACTTTTATATATCCAACAATTTGTGTGAAAACCTGATACTTGAATTTAAGGAAATAAAAGAACAATATCCAAGTTACTTTCGGACGACACATGGAGGTCACTTTTCCAACATTACAAGAAATTGAAAAAAAAAAAGGCTACTTTCATATATGAACGCGTATAAAAGTTTATAATGTCACTAATTTGTCAGTTACTCCACTGTGCATTAAAAATCAATCGCTAAACATGCATCAGGAGAAAAAACTGTTTATACCAATTTATTTTAGAGGGATCTTTATTACATTTCCTATACAAAAATATTCGCTAAGCAGGTATCGTTTTATCATTTTGTGAATAAGCTGTTATAAGAGTCTCAATGCAACCTAAACATCTTCTCCTGGGAAAGAAAATCGTAGATTTTAACACTTTTTACTCTTTCTCTCTCTCTCCTCTCCCTCTTTTTTTCTATTTTTCTTTCTCTATCTCTCTCCCCTCTCTTTTTCTCTCTCTCTTCCCTCCTGTCTCTATTTCTCTTTCTTTCTCTATCTTTTTTCTCTCTTTCTCACTCTATTTCTCTTTCTTTTCTCTCTCTCTTCCCTCCTGTTTCTATTTCTCTTTCTTTCTCTATCTTTTTCTCTCTTTCTCACTCTATTTCTCTTTCTTTCTCTCTCTCTCTCTCTCTCTCTCTCTCTCTCTGAACTTTCAGTCCGTATTATGGTCTTTTCTTAAGCTTAAAGCAAATACTTTTTTGAGATAATCATTTTATCTTCCTGACGAACGATAATTTTCAGAAACGACTTTATTAAAATATGAGATTTATTTTTTAGTGCCCGCAATGAAATTTTGCTCTGGGCCCCACAATGAAATTTCGCCCAGGGCCCCGCAAGAGCTCCATCCGGCCCTGGCTTCAAATTAAATCACGTTCTCATTTTTCAGCTACTTATTCTTTTATAAGGTAATTTAACAAGGACAAATTTGTATTGGTTGTATCGAAGCTCAGAAATGGTGGTACAGATTCTGTGATTCTGTATGTATATACATATAAATTATAATAGTTAATACCATACATTACAAGATTTACTTAATTTTATTAATTAATTTATTATTAGTTGAAATATTTAAAACAATAAATATAATATATTATTCGTTGTTATTTTGCGTTATTTATTTTTATTTCTATCATTTAACTTAAATTTTTCAAAAAAGGATTTTTTTTTTAAGAAAAGGAAGGTGTGTAATTAAAAATAGGCACATCTTTATCTGACAAACAAAACAGAAGGAAAAATATGAAAGAAAAGAAAACTGATAAAAAATATTGCGGTAAAAGAAACAGATTCTAACAATGAAATGGTTTCGGAGCCCTCTTAGAAGGGCGGGGCAAAAGCAATATGGGTTAGCACACCTTTCTGTTGATAAGGTCCTGACATATCAACAATTGAGAACTGAAACAACAGAACTGAATACTTTACTTGAGAAAAGGAAACTTAGTCCATCCACTCTTGTCTTTGTATAAGTTTGCACTTTACACTGAAGTAAGAGAAGTGCCATAATGTGCACTCGCACGACACCCTCACACCAGTATACGAAGCCAGTTACAGTGAACCCGTAAGTGCACTTTGGCTGATTTTTGCCCAAATCACCGAAAACACAGTGCCTCCCCTCCTCTCATGAATATTGTAGTTATGAGGTCAGATCGGCAGGTGATACAGTCACACCCCTTATACACACACCACGGTTCCACAATCAAAAGCACATGGACCCCCGTTACATGCTAGCAAAGAGAAGAACTCTCAAAGGCCCATTTCACCCCACCCAGCGGTGACTCTCACCTCCGCCAGGCCTCACACACATTCTGAACCGGCACACCACACCCATCATAGTTCCCACTTTCAGTCACAAACATTCAAAAAACAAATAAATGAACAAACACACACGCACCCCAGGAATCCTTAACCTGAAAAAAAGAGGCAAGCTTATTATTATTAGTAATGCATGAAAGAAAATTAGTTATTTACGTTTTCATAAAAAAAACTGGTTTTCTACGCCAAGTAAATTGCTAGTAAATTACCCGTAATTTACGTAAAATAAGTAACGAGTAAATTACCTTGCCAAAGATGTGCAGCAGATGCAAAAACGTTTATTAGAGTGATCATATTTAAATATCACCTTTTTTTTTAACTTCACAAATTTAAATTATAGGCTATGCCTCTACAAAATTCAATAATCGTGCGTTCCTCTCGGCTGTTTACAATTCTTCGAATTCTTTCTTCTCGGAGAATCAAACTTTTCTTAATTCTAAGCGGAGCTTCTCCGCGCATTATTGTTTCTATTTCTCTTTGGACAGAAGCTTCTTCCTTTCGAAGTTCCCTTATTAACCGAAAACACGAAACATGGGCACGGCCAATCAGAAGCTTCCATCGTCGATGCCACGCTTCAACTTTGTTCTGAGTGCGTGGGATCACTCCTGAATTCACTGACCACAGAGTTGGTGGGAAGATTGGCTCGTTTCGCCGTTCTTCACCGCTACGTGTTGTACGACGAACTTTTTCCAAGACATAGTACTCTTCAAACCATTTGACTAAATCTTCCGCTTCGTCATCAAACAATAGTTTTATCTCGTTAAAGGCGTTATCAATATCTTCAGGAGGAAGAAAAACAAGCGCCGGAAGATGTCGAACTATCAAGCTGAACTCTTCATTACCACAATATCTCGATTGCAGGCCAGGAGTAGCCTGAACTTAGCGCCAAATGTTTTGCCCAAGATGAAAGAAGCATCCGTGGTGTCTAGCGCCTGGAAAGGCGGCCCTTACAGCATTGATGACTGACATCTCAAAATCAGTGATCGCCCACTGTGGATCTAAAATAATATCTTTCTGAGTGGCAAATGTCTTTAGCTCTTCAAAGAATGAGAAGTAACTGGTTAGCGATTTGCTAGTCATCAGAGCGTAAACTAACGGCAAAACTCTACAGTTGTTCATAGGACCCACGGGACCGTGAATGGAATAGAGCTGTTTAAAAATATTGGACACTGTTTTAAAAGTCCCATCCATCACCCAAAATGCAGCTTCACTCAACATTTTGAGGTTAGCTTCTGTTGAAAAAATTAAACTTTTTTCATTCCTCTCATGGAAGTCTTTTAATAGGAATAATTCCCCGTCCTCTGTGTATTTTAAGAACTCAGGTATATTTAGTATTTCCACAGTTGCAGGTTCAGGTGGCATTTCAACCCTCCTAGTTCTTTTTATCAATTTCCTCTGTGCTTCTTTCGACGGCATGCTCTGATGAGCCACAAGAGACATTTCGGAGGCTACATCCTGTATAATTCGCAGGGGTAAATCGTTGGTGGTTCTGGCCTTCTCTTAGATGTCCGCAATCTTCTGGGCTACTTTAGATCGAGCACATTCAGGAGCATGGTTATGCTCGGACGCACTTATAAGATAATGTTCTTCACCTGCAAGTGATGTAATTGCTCTACTTCTCTAGCCATTACTCTTCTGATCGCATATCCAGTAAAATTTATTACACCGTTGTCTTTCTTTAAGGAAAAGAAATCAATTTAAACTCAGTTTTTTCCCTCCCTTTTGTGAATCGGCAAACGTACATATTTCCGACATGGCTGTGCTTGGAACTTCTTCAAAACCACTGTTACTCATGGAACTAAGAAACAGACTGAATACAAAAAGACTAGTGCTCTTAGGTAACGTGATTTTTCCTCGCTCCGAGGATTTGGGTTTGGTCCAAGGTTAACGAATTTAATAACCTGCTCCCCTCTCACCTTTTCGTAGGAGTGTAAGTAAATGAAGGTCATTAGATAGTTGGGAGGCAGCTCTGGGTGGGAGGTAATAGCTTTCATTGCAAGATAATTTTTCGGCCGCAGTTTGTTGCTTATCTCTATCATACCAACAAAGCGCATTGTGAGGCTGGGAGAAACTGGGTTTCTCCCAGGGTTTTATTTCTGTGGTTAAAACTTGCAGTACCCCGCAGCACCCTGGGTGTTGTACGTGGGCAGTGATGTCTCTGGGGTGTTTCCTGTTAGTCCTTGGCTGAAGGGAGATATCTTATTCTTTCTTAAATACATTGTCTGCTTATCTTTTCTATTACATCTCTGAGCTTTCGTAAAGGTGGCGACATACCAGGGCTATAGAAAAAGAAGGGCTGGGTCGTTCCTTTGTTTCAAGATTAGTATTCTAAGCTTCTGCAAAGAACGGTTCATGGGGGCTGTGACGTCATAGCGAGAACCAGAGACGTGCCAAGTAGCCAAATTCCAAGGGTAGGCAAGAATCCCAAATAAAATTTTACGTTTAATAAATTAATAACAGAGACATGGCAAAAGCTATAAAAACGTTTTATTGTGAAAAATGGAAATGCTACGTGGCACGTTGATTTTTTTGTAAAAATTTACTTCATTATATAATTCAATAGAAAACGACTTAAAATCAGAGCAAAATGATTTATTCTTTTGTTCACTAACGGATACCACGGGCAAAGGACTAACATTTTATTTTCAATTTTTTTTTAATTTTGAAGATTTCAGCTTTCATGATATGCGTGGTCAGGTCCAATATGATGGAATAAATGGGGGCCAGTATGAAGGAAAAACACAATGGACTTAAAAAAAACATAATTTTTTTTTTTTGATTGGAGGTTTAACGACCACCGTGAGCAACTCAATGGGCTATAAGCAGTCGCCCGTCCCTAATTTAGGGTCACTGGTTCCAGGGAAGGGAGAGAGCCAATGCCGTAAGACAAACACAACATACATGCCTCACCGGGATTCGTACCCGGGCCCCTTACGGACGAATGATCAGAGGCCATTGCTTAGACCACTGCGCCACCGGGGCGGCCATAATTTTTGGACAATCACTTAGGCATTTTATGTACGTTTAAAAGCATTAACATGTCTTGCTATATAAACGTTATGAACATGAGTACAGGTGACTAAGAATTGTTGAAGCTGCCCAGGTCCCCGCGATTAAAAAATACGAAATTAAAAACGTAACCTATGTAGCTGAGAAAAGTCTGCAAAACCGAGGTAATTTATATCTCAAACTAGCAGGGGTACCCGGTATTTCCCGGGTAAATATTACTATTCGTGGAAACACCAAGCTCACCTGGTGAAAGTTAATATATTAAAAAGGTATTCCTGTAATTTTCCAGTAAATTTATTTTAATTCATTTAGGTTATTGCTTTTTGATAAACTCTACTTTTAGTTTATCAATTGGGAGCAAAAATGTAAAGAGTTTCAGGATTGCCAACCCTTGAGCACGCAACGTTAAGTTGTCCATGTGAAAAGCAGGGTTCTTCCAAATTAATGCCCGCCAATGCCAGTGTCTGGCTGATGCAGTAGTATTTCTGCAAAAAAAAAAAAAAAAAAAAAAATAGGAGCAGAGATGGCTGAAATTGTGAAAAAAAAATTGATTTACTTAATTTACTTATACGAAACAAAAAAGAAAGGAAATGGAGTGGAAATATTTACCTTCGAAAAGACATCTATAGAAGAGCCGTGCACTGGCGTGCGCTTCTGAAAATCCAGCGACACTGAAATGCAATGTACCTATGACACGTCGAGTGCATGTGACTTGACATTGGCATTGATCATCCTTTTGTTTACCATTTTGAATATCTGGAACTCTCTTTTTACATTACATTGTATTTCTGCCTGATGAAGCAGTCCGTTGGTGGTGAAAACTAACGTTTACTCATTTGTGTTTTTAATACACCATTAAATAGATATTTTCTCACTCTGTTGTTATCTACGGTCTCCAACTTAGACCGTACATCGGATATTGGAGTGCTAAATTGCGTTGAAGTTCTTAAAAGTACAAAATGGAACTTTTTACGAAAATTTTGTATGGTCCCCCTTCACGCCGGGCCCGACCCTTTCCAAAAACCGTCTACGGTAAAACTCAGAGTACCATGATATAATATACCAAATTCGGTGGTTCTAAACTGAAAACTGTAGATTGTATGGAAAAGTTTGGGTGGGCGCCCTGTGACCCCGGGCTCCGACCAATACAAGGCTCCAACTCCTTCTCAAAACCATCTATTGTGTAAGTTAGGGCACCATGAGATAGTATATAAAATTTGGCGGTTCTAAGTTGAAAACTGTAGATTTTACGGAAATTTTGTATGGGTCCCCTTGACAACGGGCCGCGACGACCCCTTCCCCAAACCGTCTAGGGGCTAACTCGGAGTACCATGAGATAACCAAATTTGGTGTTTCTAAATTAAAAACTGTAGATTTTACGAAAATTTCGTTTGGGGTCCCCTTGACCCCGGGCCCCGACCACTTCCAAAAATTGTCTACGATTTAACTTTGAGCACCATGAGATAGTATTCCAAATTTGGTGGTTCTAAATTGAAAATTGTAAATTTTACGAAAATTTTGTATGGGACCCCCTTGACTCCGGGCCCCGATCCCTTCCAAAAAGGGTTTACGGTCTAACTTAGAGTACCATGAGGTAGTATAAAAAATTTGTTGGTTCTAAGTTGAAAACTGTAGAATTTACGAAAATTTTGTGAGGGGCCCCTTTGACCCCGATCCCTTCCAAAAAGAGTTTACGGTCTAACTTGCAGTACCATGAGGTAGTATACGAAATTTGGTGGTTCAAAAGTGAAAACTGTAAATTTTACGAAAATTTTGTATGGGGTCCTCTTGACGCCGGGCCCCAACCACTTCCCAAAACGGTCAACGGTTTAACTTTGAGCACCATGGATACTAAACCAAATTTGGTGGTTCTAAATTGGAAACTGTAGATTTTACTAAAATTTTGTATGGGCCCACTTGACCCCGGGACAGACCCCTTCCAAGAACTGTCTACGGTCTAACGTACAGTACCACGAGGTAGTATGCGAAATTTGGTGGTTCCAAATTGAAAACTGTAGATTTTACGAAAATTTTGTACGGGGCCCTCTTGAATTCGGGCCCCGACCACTTCCCAAAACGGTCAACGGTTTAACTTTGAGCACCATGGGATAGTAAACTAAATTTGATGGTTCTAAATTGGAAACTGTTGATTTTACTAAAATTTTGTATGGGCCCACTTTACCCCGGGCCCCGACCACTTCCAAGAACGGTCAACGGTTTAACTTTGAACACCATCAGACAGTATACCAAATTTGGTGGTTCTAAACCGAAAACTGTAGATTTTACGAAAATTTTGTATGGGCCTCCCCTTGATCCCGGGCCCCGATCCATTCCAAAAAGGGTTTACGGTCTAACTTAAAGTACCATGAGGTAGTATACCAAATTTGGTGGTTCTAAATTAAAAACTGCAGATTTTACGAAAATTTTGTATGGGCCCCCTTGACAACGGGCCCCGATGACCCGTTCCCCAAACCGTCCAGGGGCTAACTCGGATTACCATGAGATAACCAAATTTGTGGTTCTAAATTAAAAACTGTAGATTTTACCAAAATTTCGTATTGGCCCCCTTGACTCCGGGCCCCGACCACTTCCAAAAACTGTCTACGGTTTAACTTTGAGCACCATGAGATAGTATACCAAATTTGGTGGTTCTAAATTGAAAACTGAAAATTTTACGAAAATTTTGTATGGGACCGCCTTGACTCCTTGCCCCGATCCCTTCCAAAAGGGTTTACGGTCTAACTTAGAGTACCATGAGGTAGTATACCAGATGTGTTGGTTCTAAATTGAAAACTGTAGAATTTACGAAAATTTTGTGTGGGTCCCCCTTGACCCCTATCCCTTCCAAAAAGAGTTCACGGTCTAACTAACAGTACCATGAGGTAGTAATACGAAATTTGGTGGTTCTAAATTTAAAACTGTAGATTTTACGAAAATTTTGTATGGGGCCCTCTTGACTCCGGGCCCCGACTACTTCCCAAAATGGTCAACGGTTTAACTTTGAGTATCATGAGATAGTATACCAAAATTGGTGGTTCTAAATTGGAAACTGTAGATTTTACTAAAATTTTGTATGGGCCCACTTGACCCCGGGCCCCGACCCCTTCCAAAAACTGTCTACGGCTAACTTAGAGCACCACGAGATATTATACCAAATTTGGTGGTTCTAAATTGAAAACTGTAGAATTTACGAAAATTTTGTATGGGGCCCTCTTGACCCCGGGCCCCGACCACTTTCCAAAACGGTCAACTGTTTAACTTTGTGCACCATGAGATATTATACCAAATTTGGTGGTTCTAAATTGAAAACTGTAAATTTTACGAAAATTTTGTATGGGCCCCCTTGACCCGGGCCTCGATCCATTCCAAAAAGGGTTTACGGTCTAACTTAGAGTACCATGAGGTAGTATACCAAATTTGGTGGTTCTAAATTTAAAACTGTCGATTTGTATAGCGGACATACAAACAAACAATTTTAAATATACAGGAAAAACTGAAATTTTTATATAGCTCCTTACTGCAGTTTTAACAAAGGAAATTTTGCATTGGTACTGCAGCGCCGACTATTGTCAAAGAAGTACGATACAAGGCTTGAAGTTTAAAACTGTTGAAGTAAAATGTTGACAGTTTGTCGGTGTTTTGTCCTGTCGGTGTTTTGTCCAGTCGGTGTTTTGTCCTGTCGGTGTTTTGTCCTGTCGGTGTTTTGGCTTGTCGGTGTTTTGTCCTGTCGGTGTTTTGGTTGTCGGTGTTTTGGGTGTCGGTGTTTCGGGTGTCGGTGTTTTGTCCTGTCGGTGTTTTGGGTGTCGGTGTTTTGACCCAGACCCGCTCCCCTGGCTCATTATTAATTAAACATGAGTATGATGAACTTAGTACACGCATTGCAGCTGGGGAAGAGATTCTTTCACTCTTCGTGGACTGCCCTCATTCAGGAATGGGGAAGATACCCTAAAACCTTCACGATTATTTTACCAATTCTATTCCACTCTAATGTGCACCGATCTTAGCCACTCGAGTGGACCACACACCCGACTAAAGGTCAGTTATCACCTTCGGAAAATAACTCATTCTTGTTGCACACATGGGAATAATGTTGTGTACCATATCGCTGGATGTGCACTAAATGATAATATTGGATAAAAACTCGCTAATGGGTTTTTTCTTATCCATATTACTAAATATTGTACTGTACCTTACATATAAATAATATTTTATGTTCAACAACGTCCGTCGCACATGAGTTTCCTTAAAATATATCTTGATCACCCAATTATTTTCAGCAGTATTTTACTCGCCAATGCATTACTCTGAAGTATATTTCGTTTGGTTTTAGCTGGTGGAAAAAAAACTATCTTATACTGGGTAAATAAATTAAGATCAGTCGCTTCCGCTATGCACACACAGATTTTAACAAAACTCTAATTCATAAACTGAATTGGATAATGATGTTTATCGGATCGTTCCGAGAAGCCGTTTTCAATAATATAGAATTAAAAAAAAACCTTTGCATCGAATTATTGAGCAATATTAGTTTCGCAAATTTGGACCTACAGTTCAGTGTTAGTATATTCTGAAGACAGTTTATCATATTTTCTGAAATATTATTTTCCAAGCAGAAAATTGTTCCCGTGTTTGATATGTCCATGAATTAAATAAGGAGTTATGTATCAAAGCTAGCTAGCTCTGTTGTGCGAGTGTGTTACCTAAGTACGAGGGTGGTTAGAAATGGAACACACACCGATATTTTTTGGCAAACGTTTAATAGAAAGCCGAAACAAAAGATACACACGTTAAAACTACATTCTTAACTACGTTTCAACGAAATAATCAAGACTCTCGTAACATTTGTCTCAACGTGGTACCAGTGTTAGTATACCTTGTTCGTAAAAGTCCGTTTTCTAGGCGACAACGCTCGCGCACAAGCTGCACAAACTTTTCTTGAAAAAAGTGCGCAATTTGGCTGGGACGTACACCAGAGGACAACTGATTTAACTTTGTCAGCCACATCGAAGGGTTCGCCACCCAGGAATCTTTTCAAGGGACCTAGGAGCCAGGTTCTGAATGTACGGTGCGTCCTGAACTACGTCTCAGCCAAATTGCTCAATTATTTCACGAACATATTGTGCAGCATGTGGGCGAACGTTGTCGTGAAGTATTCTGACATTTGCAGCGTCTCTACTAGGTCTTTTGTCACGAGGGGCACCCTGAAACAGTGGTACCCTTTTGTCACGAAGGGCACGGCGTTTACAGTGGTACCCGTTGGAAGAATCTCCACAAAGAGAATGCCGTGCATGTCCCAGAACACCATCATGAGGACTTTTTGTGCTGATTGCAGTACTCTGATTTTTTTGGTGGCAGGGATTCGGAATGTTTCCATACCATACTGGCATTCTTTATTTCGAGAATGTAGTGGTACGCACAGGTCACATTACCGGTAACTATACCTGCCAGAAATGCATGTCCTTCTGCGTAACGCATCAAGTGATCCAAGGATGGCATCATTCTCTCTCCCTTCTGATCGTCTGTCAAATTCTTGGGCACCTATCTGGCACTGACCTTACGAAATTGCAATTCGTCATGCAAAGTATCATACGCTATACCGTACGAAATGTTGACCTTCTGTGCCAATGAGTGGAGATGAATCCGCCGGTCACTCAAAATCACCTCTTCAATGCATCTCACAGTGGCAGATTATGAGGCGGTTACAGGTTGACTGGAACGCGACTAATTGGTAAGGTTGCTATGGCACTCTGAGAAGAAACTGAAGCATTTCGAGATGTTGTTGTACTTCAGGCAATAACCACTATACACGTCGATCATTCCTTTGTGTTTTTCCGTCGGAGTTTCACGTTTAGCTCACAAAACTCTGACTACACCGCGTTGTTCTTCATTCGTAGACGACGCTAACAAACGTGACATCTTTGTGCCGTCTTTCAAACTGTCTTCCATCATGGAGACACCTGATCCAGCAAAAGGGGTCTGTAACGTGATATTCAAGTTCGTTCCCGGCCAAACTGCAACCTCATACTTGCAAATTGCAAAGAGAAGAAAACTGCTGTGCGTTTATTTTCGACCCTCCCTTGTAGTATAAATATATAAATAGAACTTCGATTGTTGAAACTTTCGTTTTACACAATGTGTCATACAATATTTCCTGCTACTTTGGGAACGAATGGACGAGCATTTGTGGACGAAGTCTGCGAATCAATAAAAAGCTATCCATCGCTGTCTTTGAACGACGCAGTTTCAATTAATGCTATATTTCGACTGATTTCCAGACCTGATTATAATTATATAATATGTAAATGAGAGAAATACATTACATGTTTGCAAACTTTGCATTTTCTAGTATTTGTTTTGTGCAGGTTTTGTTATTAAATAAAGGTTCATTCAGTTTTATACGAAATTTGCTTACGATAGAAGAGTTACAACATCTGAAATGCTGTTTTCAACCAAGCAACTATAAAAATCATGAGTCTTTTAGTTTTGGTTTTGTGTTGGCTTTTATTTTTTTTAATTCGTAATGATGACTATAGAAATATTTCACAACAGCATTTCTAAAAGACGTTTGTTCAAAAGTTTAAATTATCGCACTAATTTTATTTTTCATGATTGTTACCTTTGATTTTACCTTCCATCACAAGTATGCTGGAAAGTGTTTCACATTGGCACTGTTGCAAGAAATAAGTTTCTTCTTAAAAGAGCATAATTTTGTAATATTTTTTTTGAGGAAAATACTGTGCGAAAATGTCAAATTTATCTTTACTTTCCTTAAGTTAATTCTAAGAGAAGTGTGCCTAAGGCTTTAACATATTTCCGCCACAGTATACATAATTTTAAACACCAGGATTTTTTGGTATATAATATGGAGACACAATCAAAGTTGACTTTCGGAAATTTGAAATATTTTGTACTTAAAACTAAAAAAAAGTCCTTAAACAAAAAACTCAAATTGAATGTAAACATTAACAAATTCTTTGACTACCTTTACAGATTTGGGTAGAAATTTTGAATTAAAATAAACATGCATTGAAATTTAAGGGATTTATCCATTCTCATGACATACTTATTTTTTAATTTATGTAAGACAAATCTTACTTTATTAGCTGCATTTAGTTTCTTAAGAAACGCGTAAATTTGAAAAGCTGACATGTAATGGTACACGTTTTGTCTCATATTATATGTATTAAAGGGATTAAATGTTTATTCCTCTGTTGTAAAAGAATATAAAAAAGTGTATTTCAAATTAAAAATATATATAGCTGTAAATAATCAACACCTTTTATCATTAAACTACTGCACCGTTAACATTTCAACTAAGGCACGAAAATTTCATCGTCAATATAGGGCAGCATACAGGCTTTCTTGGTCGATGGTGAGTGGAAGCCTCTACATTGCGTGCTTTGTCGCTTGGCTTTTTGATCAAACTGCAGGCAGCATGTTTCATCCGTTGCAAATATTTTGGAGCGGAAATCAGGAGCCTCAAAGGCAATGCCTTGCATATTGGAACAGATCGATGAACAACCTTCCTTTTGCCCATCGTTCAGAATGCAGGGTACCAATATGGCGTTAAATTTTCGTTTTTCGAGATCGCCGTGTACAATCTCCTGGTAGATAGACTTGCTGTAACCCACTCACACTGTCAAAGGTCTCACTGTAATTCGGCGATCATTCTTCAATTCATTCCACACCTCTTCGATTTATTTCGCCGTCCGCACACCGGAAGGACGCCTGGAATTCGGATCATCAGCAAAGGATTTCATCCCGTCACGAAATCGTTCATGACATTCGAAAACTCTGATGCAGGATAATGTTGTGTCCAAGCGCTTCTTTTAGCGTTGTGTAAGTTTTTGTAGCTGATTGAATAAGTTTTCAACAATATTGAATGTTTACACTCTGCTCTTTCATGGCGAAAATGAAATGGGACGAGAACACTTGTTATGATTCATTTAATGCTCGTCTGCCACCTATCGGTACAGGTGTACGCTGATTGGACAAGGATTGCTGTCTGCTGGCATACACGTGATACTTTTACAAAACTACAGTAACGTCAGTTATGCGGTTCAGTCCTGGAACTTATTTGATGCAGGCTCATTTGAACCCGTATATTCGGAAAATACTTTCTGATCGCAAACAATTTCTAGAAGTTAAAATAATTTTAAAAATACGTTTGACTTTCAGCAATTCAACGTACGTTTCTAAAATTGTAAACTATGTTAAGAACAAAACGCTATTTCACAGAGAATCCAAAATATTTAATGCTGAATATTATGGGAGTGTAGCAGTTTTAATAAAGACATGTTATTTAGGATACTGAAAGTTAGTAATTCTGGTGTTCTCTACTGTTGAATCTGAATTAGTTTTTATTCCAGGGGTTCAGAAGTAACGATGGTGAGCTTCAATTTGGAATATAGTCGAAATTATAGAAGAAAAAAAAGCACATTATCACTATGACTTTCTTTTTTATTTTTGCTTTTTAATTGAATGCAAGACTCCAGATTCTTTCATATTTTTAACTTTTTAGACACTAGTCCAAGGGTTCCCAAATTTTTCAGACCTCGCCGCCCTTCACATGTCACATTTTCCGTGCGACGCCCTTTAACCCAAATTAAAATAAAAGTTGCCCAACTTCCGGTTTTTGGTATACATTTAAAAGAAAAATAGTCACTAACATTACTAGCTTGTATTTTTTTAATGCAGAAATACAAAATTATAATAAAATTGAAGATGAAAAATTAAATTGATAAGATAGGCATATTTTAACAATGGTAAGGTTGTTACCTTTGGCTTTCACATTTTTACAGTAATTTTAGAAATTATCTAACACAGATATTTGCTTCATAAAGGAATGACGAAGTTTGTTTCTCGTCACACGAAACTACGAATCTGGGGACAATGTTCCATACAGCTACGCTCCTTCCTCGATGTTAACCTTGCTTCTATATCTGGATTTTATTACCGCCAGAGCTGAAAATCCTGCCTTGCAAAAAAAGTAGGATATGGCAAAAGCGAGAATTACTCTTACGGCTTTCTTACTCAATTCTGGGTACTCCTTTGGTAGACTGTTAAAAACTGTGGCAGAGCTCCGGAAGAAAATGTAATTTTCAGTGTGAAGTCTAAAGAAATGTCTATTAATTGTTCCTGCTCAGCAGAAATGAAGGTTGACGGTGGATCTGCTGGTGTAAACGGGTCTGTAACAAACTTGGGTTCATCTCTTTGGGTAGCAAATTCTGAAGACATGTCTATTTACTGTTCCTGCTTAGCAGAAATGAAGGTTGACTGTAGATCTGCTGTAAACGTGTCTGTCACAAACTTGGGTTCATCTGTTTGTGAGGAAAAGTCTGAAGACATGGTTATTGACTATTCCTGCTCAGCAGAAATAAAGATTGACGGTGGATCTGCTGTAAACGGGTCTGTAACAAACTTCTGTTCATCTGTTTGTGGAGGAAAGTCTGAAGACATGTCTATTAACCGTTCCTGCTCAGCAGAAATGAAGGTTGACGGTGAATTTGCTGTAAACGGGTCTGTACTGAACTTCTGTTCATCTGTTTGTGGAGGAAAGTCTGAAGACATGTCTAATAACTGTTCCTGCTCAGCAGAAATGAAGGTTGAAGGTGGATCAGCTGCATACGGGTCTGTAACAAACTTGTGTTCATCTGTTTGTGGTGGAAAGTCTGAAAACATGTCTATTAACTGTTCCTGCTCAGCAGAATGGAAGGTTGACGTGGATCTACTGTAAACGGGTCTGGAACAAACTTCTGTTCATCAGTCTGTGGAGAAAAATATTTGTTAAATTGAAAGTTGAACGTTCTTTCACATTCAATATTTCAATATTTGTCATTCAAACATTGGAAAATTTGTTAAACTGAGGATTAGAGATTCTTTCTTACAAATAATTCTTTAAAATATGTACACGTCTTTAAAATTTTCATGTTGCGTTTCAATTATAAACTTCAGCTTTTCATTAAATTTGCGACGCCCCTGACCAAGACCAACGACGCCCTGGGCATCTAGAAGCACATATATGGGACCACCGTACTACCCTGTATGTATATAAACAATAGCACCTAATTTGTACATTTTTATTTACATAGATATTAATTTATCCTTTTCTTGCTTTCTTGCGGTATTTTCACCGAAACATCGAACTTATTAATAAAAAGAAAACATTGCTTTTGTTAGAAAGGCCCTCAGCATAGTCTGAGTGGTAGGTTTTCATGAGTTTAGGTACGTTGCCAGAAGAAGTGGAATAATTTATTTAATAATGGTAGTTATGTAAAAGAGTACTTATTTTGTGGGCTACATTTCTTCCACCATTAGGATTTCTTATTGCTTCCTGACTTAATCAAATTTTGACAGCAAATTTCTTATGCAATTCTCGTCTTGTAATTCTTTCTAAAACCTTGATGTAGATTGAATGGTTGCAATGATTTACCCGACGAGATATTTCTTTCTATGTTTGGGATATGCCCTTCTCCAATGCCCAGTACTATGTGAATTGCTGTGTGTGTGACAGAGAAATCGAGAATGGAATGTTGTACATTTATCCTTTATGCAGCATGTGGCGATGAACAAAGCGCCTCGCCTTGTTGACAGCACACAGAGACTTCGCCACAGATGGCAGTTGGTTTTGTACATTGCCGGGACTATATCGAAGAGATAACACCGACATTAGTTGGATCCTACGTTGTATTCCAATGCGACCATTCGTTCTCTCTAATAAATTTCCAGCCTCTCTATTTCCTTGAAAAGACCTGTTATGCCACCATTCCTGTTGCAGTAAGTATCACCGAGCATTTCTCAAGATGATAATTTCTGACCACACACGGCACGTAGTTCAGAAGACTGCTTCTGTAATGCGGACACCCTTTCATGGCCAGCCTGATTTCTCGACCTCTCACTGATTAAAAATGTTTTGGACATGATGGGGCGCCACCTACGACTATCCCGGAATTTCAGCCTACTGGCCAGCGATTTAGACACCATATAGCATTGTATACCTGAGGACAGCTTCAGTGCACTCCATCCGTTTATGCCACGTCGGTACCCGCTTGTATTCGAACGAGAGTTGAGGCTACAACGTACTGATTTGTTCTGCTTGTGCAGTTACTTCATTCAGTTAAATTCCTCAACTGCTCTGAAATTACAACCATATCCTTTCTTATACATGTGCATTGCACACGCCAATTTGCACTTCGATTGGATTATTCATTGTTAGTGCTTTCTTTTTTGACAAATAATGTATTCTACGTCCTAACAGTGACTCCTTTTAAACCAGCTAAAAACATTCGACGAGTGATTTAGAAAGGCACAAAGCAGAGAGAGAAATATGTAGCAACTTCTTTGAGTGCAAATCAAAGAAGTTTCCTAACAACCAAACAGAGCTTATTTAGCTCAATTATTGTGCACACGTACAAAGAATTGAAAAACATTTAATGGCTGTGTGAATTATTCAAATTTATAATTACCAATAAAAAATTTCTGACATTTGTAAGGGCCGCATTTTACGAAAGTTTCTGCTTACATTCCAGGAAATAAGCCATTAATCTCTACCTATCTCATATCAGCTGTACAGAACTTACGGCCGCAACAAATATTAAGAGCTCGCTTCTTGTCGTCCATTCCCTAGTCCATGACCGAAGTCATTAAGAGGAAATCCCAGTCCCCCACTGACAGAGAAACCAAAACATCAATGAGCACAAACAATTGACTCCAACACCTTTATTCTCCTTTCTTAAGTTGCTCGACATTGGTGCACGACTTTTGCTGGAAACGAGTTACACATGATTTGTGTCAATCTACCCCGTAAATTACCATTTCAAATAGCAAAGTTAAGGGAAAACCAATGCTTTCCGATGTGAAAGTTCAATTGTTCCAGCATCGTTCTGCTGACTTCTTAGACAGCGAATACAACTTTTAGAGCTGATTTTAGGTCATTTGCGGATTTCTACATAATCCGTCCCAGTCCCTTAAATTTAAAGCCATACTTCCATTTTAATTTGAAAGTAACATGTCAAATTCTAACTCATCAGAGAGAAGGTTGTGTGGATTGTGCAAATATCATACGAGGTGTAATGGAAAATTATACAGACTGGTTGCTTAGGTTCGGTATCTTGCGAAACAGTAAGAAGCGGATTGGCACAGGCTCATATTGGAACTTACTCTGCATGTGCCATGTTTCACATCTCCCCAGGTCGTAAGGTTGTGTCTTGTTTTTACTTGTATGAAGCTGCTGGTAGCAGCTGTTGTCCCAAAGAAATGTATCAACTAATTTAGTAAGGAAATGACAACACTTGCAAAGACACTAACTTAAAATTATAGAATGTCAATGGGAAGGATTATACGTGTGGTGCAGAAGTTTATGAGTGGTATAAATGATTAAATATTTTATAGATAGTCACGAAAGTGTTGAGAGTGATAAACATTCTGCAAGGCCCGCAATTAGAAAAAATGAAACTCATGTCGCACTTGTGTTCATAGGTGTAAGGGAAAATCGACGAATCACTATTCGTAAGTTTTCCGAAAACTTCAGCATTAGTTTCCGATCAGCTCAGTCGATTCTTACGGACGATTTGGGTATGAGACACGTCTGAGCCAAATTTTTGCCAAAATTGTTCTCAGTTAATCAAAAACAGGTCCGTTTATCTGCTGGTACTGACCTGCTTGAGTGCGACAAAAACGACGAAAACTTTTTAAAAACAATCATACCTGGTGTAGAATTGTAGGGTTGTGGGTATGAGTACAAAACTAACTTTCATTCATCAGAATGAAAGACTCAGGACCCCAAAGAAGTGCAACAGAGCAGCAGCAATTATCAGGACGACGCTGACCGTATTTTTTCTGAATCATTAAAGTAATTGTGCAACTTTAATACGCCCTATCTGTCCAGATAATCAACAAGAAATACTACTGTCAAGTTTTACCGAGGTTTAAAAACGCAGTTCCTTGCAAAAGGCTGAAATCGCACGAGGACTGGTCGTGAAAAATGTACCATAACAACGCACGGGCCCATTCAACACTATTTATGCAGCCGCTTCTTTCTAAACAATTGATTTCGCAGTTCCGACAGCAACCATATGCCTCAGATCCCTTTCACTTAGAACTTCATTGTTCCTAAAAATTAAATACAACGTGAGAGAAAAATATTTCAATGCGTTGAAGTGATGTAGACGAATGCGGTAAAGCAGCTCTTAGCAATTTCAGATGACCTAAAACACTTCTTCAAACAGTGAAAACAACGCTGAGATAAGTGTGTGGCTTCGGCAGGGATTTTCGATGGCCAGTAAGTTTGAAATATGTAGATATTGTACTTGTTTTTCATAAAGCCAATCTGGATGCTTTTTGATCACATCTTATATTTGAAATACCAGAGGGATATAAGTACCAGTAATTTATCATAAAAAATAATATTTTATAATATAATTTTCTTTAGTGATGGTCTCCCGTACGTTATAAGTAATGTGAAAGGCAGAACTAGAAAGTTCCACTAAGTAATGAGTCTAAAAGGAAAAGTAATGCTAATCCACGCAATCAAGCCGTTAACTCAATGAGACAAAAGATTTGGTAAACCCCTGTATTTCCGAAATTTATCCCAAGCTTTGATTTTAGCACATGAATGCTTATCAAGCAATTCTTATTCACAGGTTTGCTGAGAAGATGAAACTCATTCTTTTGCATAGTGCATTATGGAAAATACCCCATTTCAGAATTTCCAATATCCGAATACCGTTACTAATAATGTCCAGTAGAGCACCAACGTCGTCAGGGACTCTGGCGAAGCGACGACCTTCAAGTCGTCCTACGGCTGACATTTTATGGATTTGCCAAAACAAAGATCACTTCTGTTATTGTTTTCTTTTTTTGTTTTTGTAATACACATTGAAACTGAGTTGTAACGCCCTTTCTGCACACAGTACTGGTAAATTTAGAACACTTTTTCCAGAGCAAAGCAAATTTTTGTGTCTCGTTGTTCTCCGCCCATCAAATGGCCACCACGCCAATAGGCGAAAGTCGTCTCGACGACTCAGAGACTACAGGGAAAGCTCGCAGCAGCGTATAGTTTATATCACGTACTTGCACGTACATTTTACTATAAAAATCTATAAAACATGTTGTAAAGCTAAAGTTTTTTTTACCATTTCGCATCAAATTACATACTTGAAGATATGTACATTTTTTTTCCAAAAAGTTTTCGTAATTTAACTGATAAATAATTTAGGACCAATTTACCGATTTTATAAACTGATTTTTATTCCCGCCATAAACCAGATAGCACTGTCTGCAACATTTTCAGCTAATTTATTTTAAGAAAATTTAGTCATAGTGGCTTAAATTATTCTAAATATTCTTGCCCTTCGCATGGTTAGGGTCAAGTGTTGATTCCATTCCAAAATTTAATAAAATTATTGAAAAAAATGCGACATGATTACATTTATCAAGCGATCTACAACGTGGCAATATCTCTTAGCAGATCTCAAACGCTACTTAAGGAAAAAATATTGATTTTTAATGTAATTATGATTAAGTTTTTCCAACTATTGTGTTTATTTGGCTGTAATTTAAAGCTGTTTTTCTCGATGTGCAAATTTAGGTCCTTGGGAATGCATTAATTGACCAGAAAATATCTACAGAAGTTTTGACTCTTGGAAAAAGTCAGCCTTTCCCGCTGAAACGTCATGGTACACCAGATTGTCTGCAGAAAATAAAATCACGATTACAAAATCCAAACCAATCTCTTAGTCGCCAGGTGTACAACAGTTCTGCTACGATAAAATTTAATCAACGCTGCGCAAACATATCCTACTACGTACATTATTGACAAACATTCCAACAGTAATGTAATGAAAAATAATGCGTGGGAATATATAGAAACTTTTACTAAATCAAGTAGGCCTGCCTATAAGGCGAGAAACATCTGAGAACAAACACTCTTCAACCATTTTTGAAAGAACAAAAGCTGGTGGGGGCAGCCTTTTTTGTCTGGGGAATATTTTCGTGGCATTCACTGGGTCCACTCATACCTGTGGAAGGCACTGTGGACAGAATTCTTTATGAATACATCCTTCCAGATCACGTACACCTGTACATGCTTATTGTCTTTCCTGGTTCGGATGGGATCTTCCAGAACGACAATGTGATGTGTCATACAGCTAGAAAAGCCCGAGAGTGATTGGAAGAACACTATGAAGAACTCGAAGTACTTCCTTGGCCACCTAATTCCCCGGACGTAAACACAATTGAGCTGCTGTGGTGCCACCTCGGTCATGTTTTTCGCTCTATGGATTCTCCACCACGCACTCTCCAGTATCTGTCAGCCCCCGAACATCTTCCAGCACCTTATTAAGTCACTCCTAGGCCGTCTAGATGCTCTCCCCACTGCACACGGCAGTTACTCTCGATACTAGCTGGTGACCACAATAATGTCGCTCGACCTTATATATATATTCACTATCTACCAAAAAGTAATTGGACTCCTGTGATAGCAAAGGGAAACGAAGTTTATTCACCTTCAATAGTTGGTGGAGCCGCCACGAGGGTCGATTACAGCTGCGAGCCTGCGGGGCATTCTCTCAAGCAGGCGTTGTACGACGGCTGGTGGTATTTTCTTCCACTCGGCTTGGAGAACACAGGTCAGTAACTTCACCGATTTCGGACGGTGGGGGCACCCCTTAAGTCGACGCTCCAACTCGTCCCAGAGGTGCTCGATAAGGTTAAGGTCCGAGTTCTGCGCAGGCCAGTCCATTCGATTAACCCCATTGTCACCATATCAAGCCGTGGTGGACCTCGCAACATGACGGGGGGCATTGTCATCCTGAAAGTAACATGGGTCCACCCGGAGAACTGCCACAACGTAGGAAGCGCATAGTCATCCAAAATGGTGCAGTACGTCTTGGCGTTGAGTCTACCAGGTATTGCGACCAAGGGTCCCATGCCATACCAGGAGAAACACCCACATAGCATAATTCCACCGCCGCCGAACTTCACAGTTGGCACAATACATTCCGACAGGAGACGTTCTCCAGGCAGACGCCTAACCCACACCCTGCCATCCGAACGGTAGAGGGTGAACTGGGATTCGTCGTTCCATAGAACCTGTTTCCACTGTTCAACGGTCCACTGTCGACGTTGTTTGCACCACGTTAGCCGAGCAGCGCTATTGGTCTTGGTGATCAAAGGCTTGTGGGCGACAGCACGTCTATTATAACAGAGCAGATGGGCTTCCTTACGGATTGCATTCATCGAAAGAACACTCCCGGATGCCTGTTGAAAATCCTCACGGATGTGGCCCATCGATTTGGTGCGGTTCTTCCGAATTTATCTGGCCAGCACCCGTCGGTCTCTAACTCCCAGTTTTGTGGGTCTGCCGGGTCGGGGCACATTCCGACAGTCACCTCTCATCCTCCACTTGCCAATCACGTAGGCCACTGTCGATTTTGGGTACTTCAACTCGCTGGATATGTCACGTATGGATTGGCCATTTCTGTGATACCCGACGATTACACCTTTCTCAAAGTCAGAGAGCTCCGAACTGCGTGGCATCTTGCATGCGACTGGTTGCGTTGTTCCTTCCCACACGATATTTAACGGCGGCGGCCGTGACGGGTATCACGACTGCAGATATCATCGATTGCAGGGGTGTCCAATTACTTGTTGGTAGACAGTGTATATATGTATTGCGTATTACCAGCACTCGTGACATCTCATGATGGATCGTTTTTTATGATAAGAAAGATCTAACGTAAGCTTTTATTTAGATCCGTTAAAGGTTTTATAGGTTTTTACACTTTGGTTTTTAAACGAGCGCAGATGGTAGTCATTTGAGTTGTATTAACGTATACAAGTTTTTGTGTTTTTTATCAAAAGACACGCTAAACGCTCTTCTTTATTTAAACGTTCGAAGAGAAAACTTTTCAAATATTCCTCCGAAAACTCCTCTTTTTCTGAAGTATTAGTTTTCTAGCTTTGTAATGAGAAATGTTTTTTTATTAATGTTTTCAGAAGAATTTGTGCTGAGTATGTGTTAGAGGATCTTGTTTTATGCACACTTGTTTGGAACTTTGAAAAAGCATACGGAAGCATTCCTTAGGCGATAGCGACGCAAATGTAACACCGAATGATGTATTGTTTTATTCAGCTCAGAAGTAATATTTGCATCCAACATTTAATTCTATTTCAAGTAGTGTCTTTACTCTACTTTTAGTTTGGCACTATATTAATTTCGTTCAACCTCTTCTGTTGGAGCAACCGTGATGCAACGGAAAGTTTTTTACCCAACAGGTTTTTTGAAATGACGATTTCAAACATATTTTTAGAAAAATAGTAGAAAATGAAATTATAATATACCAATTTTAAAAATTGTTTTGTCGTGGATTGCTGAACGTTGTTAACGTAATGCGATTTTTTTAATCGCTGCAAATAAACACAAGTCAAATAACACGTATTTAAGATTTTGTAGGCTTTAGCTTTTGAAGACTTGTATATAATTATTGCAATAATTGGGGTAAGCTTTATCTAGTATTCATTGCTGAATAAAATTTGGTCTACGCTTTGTGTATTCTATAAGCATCACTCACTTTTGGAAGCTGTTATGTATTTACAGAAAGGCGATTTTGAGCATTCCGTTTTTGTATAAATCCGAAAGCTTCCACAGGCCGAACGTCTGTCGACACTAATTTTCGAACTAAAGATGATACATTTCGGTTCATACTATCCTATACTTTGTAGCCAAAAGCACCTTCAGTAGCAATATACTTCGTACTTCATGAAACAGAATGAAAACAGTACTAGTATAAAATTGCTGTATGTTACAAGTAAAATCCATTGGCAATATGTTACTCCCATAAAAGCAGGGATGGATGTCATTGAAGTCTTAAAGTTAAACTTGACATTGCTTTTTCTTGACTAAAACCTAAATATCATGTGTAATTCGTGCTGTCGCGATTCCTAAAGTGACCTCCAAATGATGATCGGTCAGATATGTTCGTTTTTTGATTTTATATTCATCCTTTGTCTGAATCGTTCACATATTTAGGTACTGCCAAAGGTAGAAGACAAGAAGAAAGCATGTTTATGTGCATCTGGATCCTTTTCTTCAGTCACACATATTTGGAATAAAAGTCAATTACTGTAGGAACATGTAAAAAATTGCATTTCACTACAAATCCACGCTGTAGATCTGTAAACTTTAATTGTAGATGAGGTGGAACACTTTCGATGTTAACCAAAAATAAAGCTGGCGAACATTGCTATGGGAATTTCGTTCTTCCTGATGTCTGAAAATCTGCCGTTGAAGTCCTCTGACATATTTTAAATGCATTGCGCACAATCATCTGAGATCCAACTTCTATTTTCATTCACAAACCCGCTAATGTTGGAAAGTGATTGCAGCTTTAGTTTTGCAACTGTCGTTTCTACCGGATTTGTGTGGTCTCAAAAGCTTTCATATAGTCATAAAGATTATGAACAAGTTGATATTTCCCAATTAAATGGTAGGTCAATTGATTGCGGTGACCAGTAATATCGACAAGGAATCCAAAGTCACAACAGCTCCACCTCATGGACCTCGCGAATGGGGTTTCCTTGGATTCCGTGAATTACTGAACTTTGTCCTCCAATGAAAAAGGATAATCAGGCATCTTCGCGTGGATCAAGCACCGCACTTTTGCGTTATATGCAGCGTCACAATGTTCAGTTAAAAATTCCTCAATAACTTTGGAAATTGCCTGTGATTGGAACTTTTCCTCCTGATCAAATTCACCAATTTCACAACAAAAAACATCAAATGTTCAAAGTTGGAGGACTTCACATACTTTTTTCCTTGATGGATGATGCAGTGGAAAGCAATTTTCTTAGTACTGCCGCACTCGTTGTCGTCAGCACGTTATATGTCATTACAGTTTTTACACGTCCCATATTTCCGGATATATGAGGCGCACCATCTGTGGTTATGCCTGATATGTTGCTCAAGTCTAACTCAGTCTTAGCCAAGGTATCTCTTAGACATAAATACAAATCTGCATCCCGTTCAACTACAGTGACTAATCCCTGCACAGTCGTGAAGTTTTGATCGACGCCAAGAATGAAAATGGCTACCTGTGCAGCTGTGGATTCATGAATGTATATAGAATAAAACAAACACTCCTTGCAATTGGATTTGAAATTGCTGAACACATTTGCTACCAGATCCTCAACACACATCGCTACTATCACACTAGGCAAGCTAATGTTCGATACAACTTGAGCCTGTAACGAGCAAAGCATATCTACTGCACATTGAAGAGATTCTTTCAGGAAATCTCCCGCAATAAAATGAGTTCCACGTTTTGCAATTTTTTCTGCTATCATGTAGAGAAACAGAACACTTAGAGAATAGCGATTGCTGACAATTTAGCTTGTCTTTAAATTCGCAATCATTTTGCTCCGAAAATATCTCTCTAATCGAGAATATTGAGCAGTGTGTTTCGTGTCATCATATCTTTTTATTCTTCCGTTACAGCAACGCTTTTATTGCAAAAAAGATAAATTGCCTTATTTTTATGGTCAAAAAAAGTAATAGAACGACCATTTCTTTTGAAAACATCACACTTTTCATAAAGCTTTCTTCCACATGCTGACACAGCTCGCCATTGTGCACGCATTCAAAGACTAAGCATCTCAGCGGACTGAAGTGTTCCTTCCAGTTCAGGTTAATTACTCAGCGTCCTTCTTATCACCAACCAAGCACGAACTAAACATCCACCTGCTCAATTCTTAACCTTAGTGTAGCGCAACAGTTTTCTTTCTAGCATACATTCCTCTTAATAGGCGAGCGGCAATTTTGGGGAATGCAACGCACAAGTGGCAAAAGGCAAGAGGACACCAGCAGTTTTTCTGCCAATAGCAGACACTTTCGCCTCTTTGAAACACTAGTGGCCATCGTTTACGGCCCCAATATATGGTATTATATGTTGTTAAATAACGTAAAGTAATAATTTATGGTAAACTGTGTTTTTGAAAACACAAATTTGCTACAATTATGTTTTCAATCTTTGTCATTTTTGTAAAAAAACCAACTACACAACATTGATATTCCACTCACACAAATATTGTACTTATTCCTTACCCCATTTTGGATTTCGGCACATACACATCTCGCTCCAGCAAACAAAAATCCACCAATGATGGGACGCTTGCCAAGTTGACGTGAAATGACTCGGCGGACCACGAAAATATCGTCGGCGGACCACGAAAATGTCGTCGACGGCCCACCTATGGCCAGTGGACCCCTGGATTAAGACCCCCTAGTCTAAGCGATTGCTTCTGAACATTCTTCCGACATGAGTCTATGATCGTATCCCGGGTAAAGCATCGATGATATGTTTGTCCTTGGCTTTCTCTCTTCCCTTCTACCATTGCCTTACATAAGGGACGGGCCACTGCTAATACCCCATCGAATTTTTCAAGGTTCTCGTTAAGCACATAGTTAAAAAACTAAATATCGCAAAAATGTATGACGACTTCCTAGTTGTCAGTAAAGCCGTTGCGCCGTTGCGGTTTCTACTAATGTCAATTGGTTTAAATATAACAAAATTAAAAAAAGTTCCTTATTTGGATTTTCGAAACGTTTCTTCATTTCTTTTGCAAAATAATCAGACCAAAGATAATATTTAAGAAACAGAAACTGAACACCAACTGTACTCAGAATAGTATAACTATATTAGAGATCCGAATTTTTTAGGATAGAAATAAAGGATTCCAAGCTTTCGCACATCAACCAGATGGCTTTCTCAAGGAAGGCAGACAGCAAACTGCAAACTGAATAAAAGAACACTCCATTTTGTTGATATGCGGAAGCTTGGAAACTTTGATTTTCACTCTAAGTCCTGAAATTGGGATTACTAGCGTAGTTATACTATTTTATTGGGATTACTAGAGTAGTTATACTATTTTATTGGGATTACTAGCGTAGTTATACTATTTTATTGGGATTACTAGCGTAGTTATACTATTTTATTGGGATTACTAGCGTAGTTATACTATTTTATTGGGATTACTAGCGTAGTTATACTATTTTATTGGGATTACTAGCGTAGTTATACTAATTTATTGGGATTACTAGCGTAGTTATACTATTTTTATTGGGTTATTACTAGCATAGTTATACTATTTTATTGGGATTACTAGCGTAGTTATACTATTTTATTGGGATTACTAGCGTAGTTATACTATTTTGAGAAGATAATATGCTACAAAGGGTTTTGACAGCAATCACATCAAAATTTTCGCAATTACAGGGATTATACACTGAGTGGCACCTTTATTATGCCCACCCCTCAGTACTTCATTAGACCACCTTTTGCCTTTAATACTGCGTCGATTCTTTGTGGAATGGACTCCACGAAATGTTGATAGGTGTTTTGTGGGATCTGAGACCATGCTTGATGAATAGCACTTTACAGGAGTGTGAGATTGCAGGGTTGCGGTTCCAGCTGTCTGGTGGCTCGTTCATGTTCATCCAACAAATTCTCAATGGAGTTGAGATCTGGAGATTGTGGGGGCCACCTAAGCAAAGTAAAATCACCGGCATGTTTCTGAAACCAATCCTGTGCAATACGAGCATTATGGCAGTACACATTATCTTGTTGAAAGTAGCCATCGTCATTGGGATAAACTATCCACATGACAGGATGCACTTGGTTGCAATTGGTTTCGGATAAATTCTCACTTTCCGCCAAACTATCCACATGACAGGATGCAATTTTGTTTCCGCCAAATTCTCACTCGGCCATCGGCGTGGTGCTACTGAAAACGTGATTCTTCGGACCACATAATTTGTTTCCGATTATCGATTGTCCAATCCTTGTGCTCCTGTGCGAACTGGAGCCGTTTTCTCTTGTTAACTGCAGACAGCAAAGGTGTTCGAACAAGCCTTCGGCTGCCATATCACATCCGATGTAGTGTACGGCGAACAGTGCGTGCAGATATCATTTGAGGGAACCTTGATTAAGATGGTCTGTAATTTGCTGCACTGTTGCCCTTCTGTTGTCTGTTACCAGTCTGGACACTCTCCGTTCCGTCCAAGCAGTCACTAGTCGATGACGACCACACGTTGCACGTAGAGACCCAGTTTTTTGGCTGACAGTCCAGTCTTTAAACACTTTAACAACAGCTGCTCTGACACATTTCACGAAAACAACGGTTTCGGTGATACTCGCTCCACGGCTCCGAGCTTCTACAATCATCTCATGTTGAAAGTTCGTCAAATCGGAATTTTTACCCATCTCGTCACACAAAAGTCACTTCTACTACTGTCGCAACACTAAGCTTTCCATTTTTATACTAGCCTCGCCCTCTGGCGGCAACAGCGTGGAGCCATAGCTCATTTGCTTAAAACTGTCATGTGGTCATAATAAAGTGGCCACTCAGTATATATATATTGATTGACCAAGAACAAAATATGTTACTGTTACTCACATGCGCAAAATGAATGGTATGAATAGGTACCTAGGGAATAAGGTAGTGGCATGATTGACATGTTTCACCGAATTCTGAAAAAATTGCTGGTGGCTACTGTTGCTTTCTCTGTTAGTCTTTAGAAGTCGACATAAAAGTTTTTATTCTATTAAAGTATCGACTCATGCTTACGAAGAAAAATCATTCGAGTTAACCTTTAAGAAATATTCCGTGTAATTCAGGAAGATGAATTAATGCAACATATGCTGTAATGGGGCTTCGTCCTACAGGGTCATGTGGATTACATGGCAAATGGTTTAAACAAATAATGAAATTGATAACAATATGAACGCCATTATCAATATACACGGATATGTTGCTATTGATAACATACTTCTCGACAAATAAATTGCCCAAGTCAAACGAAATGACTGTAGAGAGGTGAAATTAAGCATGCAAATAAGAATACATAAGGATTTACCTTGATTTCATTTTACGTTTAAGTCATGTACACACTGTACGTTATCAAATGAGATAATGCAACACAATAGTTCAGTAAGTGGTTCAGCGCCGCGAACGGCAATTCAGGTAGCAATAATTTTAGGCAATGGAGTATGCAGCAGAAAAATATCGTCTTGAGGAATGCAACACTAAGCACCGTTGTCCTGCTTCCATAATTCATCGAGATCGGGAGCAGGTCGATTCAATTACAGTTGAGGTTCTGTGTGGTACACTTCAGGTTTTCAATTGGGGATAAATTGGGTATTGGGAATAATGAATTAGGGATAATTGGGTATGGGTAAATCATGGTTTGAACATGTGACACACATTGTCTGGAGACACAAGCGGTGTTAACAAGGTCATTATCTCGCTGGTGAAAGAAGTGCTGTAATTCATTCCAGAAGGGTATCAAAATGATCTGCAGAGTCTTTCTCACGTATCATGCAGCTGTCAGTGTGCCCGTGCTGGGTACAAGAGGTGACCTACTGTCATGTTCAATAGCACACCAAAACATGATTCCTGCCACACGGGTAGTATGGCGTTCGCGAACGAATCCGAGATCCATTCGCCCATTACGGTGTCGCCAGAATGGGATCCGACGATCGTCAGCACCCAGACATAAACCGAATTCATCACTGAAGTCCACGGTAGACAATTTGTGACCCCAGTACGCAAGCCTTGGGCAGCAAGTCAGACGAGTGTTTAGAAGACTGGCCGTCAATTGCAGTCAATGTAACAGTTATCTACAGCGCAGGTTTGCCAAAACGTAACCGTCGGTTTACGTTGGGGTCGTTATGGTGAACTTTCAACTTTTATTTTCTGTATCTTAGTTGAAAATTCCATGATGAGTTATCTACCAATGCGGGTATACGTCTTCGGAAGGAGACCAATCGTATTGAGTGTCAGTCCTTCTTCTCTCTGAGCAAAAATAATCGTTGTTGAAAGACAGGAGAGGCAACAGTCACCGAACTGTACTTGCTGCCATCCGTGATCGTCGTATGGCTGCACAGAGTGATTTGGTAGCTTGGGGAGGTATCAGTTTCAACAGACGTTCACCTCTCGTATGCCTACTGGGTGCAATGTCAGAACGACGATACGTCGATTTGGAGCTTTATCACGTTTTGGTGCATTGTCATAGAGGAATCCCTGACCCCCGTTTCAATAAATATCGCCAGCAAGCCAGCCAGCCCCAAACATCAGCAGAACGAGACTCTGAAGTGTCGTGGAGTTGTTTTGGCCAGCGAAATACCCCCAGCACTCCACAATAGATAAAATGTCTGTCATTTACAGATATATTAAGGACTCTGCACGACCCTCAGTCAAAGTCGATGACTTGTGGTCCCAGGTCAACGACGCATGACCAGCGGATCTCAGGAGATCATGCGAAAAATTTTAATTTCAATGACGCGCCGTGTTGCTGAAAAATGTACAGCCCGCCGTAGTCTCATACGATCTCTATCGTACGTTCGATATGTCCTGATGAAAAATGTAGAATAGCAAGAAAGAAGGAAAAAGAATCAATGTTAGATGGCTAATACCAATTATAATACTTTTAACAAAAAAGATAAATTTTGAAAACAATACCACCGCTCCGTTCACTTCTTTAAATATGGTTCACGCAAACCGCACGGAAACAGACTGCTTAAGCAAAATGTCGCGTTCAATCACTTTTAGCAGATTTATAATTATTTTCTGTAATATAATTATTATACAGTATATTCCACAATTAAGAATCCACAATTTTGTGCAGTGAAAGTATATTGCTGTCCGATTTCATAGCAGATTCAAATGGTTTTAAAAGGTTAGTGAATACATAATATTGACAAAGTTAACGGACACCCCTTAAAAAAAAATCAACGGATACGCTCGTTGTTAAGATTCGCAGTACAGCTTCAAATGTTATAAAAATAAGCCTGCACCTGACCGCGATCATATCGCAATGTGAGGATGAGTGAAAATGTCACGGCCGGAGAAAACTGATTAGAAAAACGAAAGATTAGTGGGGGTTATATTAGTGTGTTGCCCATAAGAAAAAACCTAGAGGCGTTTAAACATACCCCAGTCAACTGTTTTGGATGTACTGAATAAGTGGAAGACACACGGCGTGCCTGAACTAGCAGAACATAACGACAGAACAAAGAAAATCAGTGATAGAAGATGTCGAAGCTTCAGAAGAGTTGTTACAAATAATCGACAGAGTATTGCACAAGACCGCAGTGTACAGAAGAGTAAAAATGCCGGAACCTCATAATGTACACTTACCATTCTCAGATAAATTCATTCCATAGCTTACCGTGGTCGTGCGGCTGCTCATAAGCTTTTCATCTCCACTTGGGATTCTACTCCTGATTTAGCATGGTGTAAAGAACATTTATGATGGACAATGGAAACGGGTCCTATGAACTGATGAATCCAGATGCACGATCCATCAGTCTGATGGTCGTGTGTGGGTATAGCGGCAGCAGTTAAAACGCTATTTACCACAGTGTATTGTTTCTACGGTCAGGGGGTGCGCTTGAAGCTTCGGACCCTGTCGTCTGCTTCAAAAAAGGCGCGGATGGAATCACGGGAAATGGCACGTGTAGTGATAGGTGGCGCTGCAGCTGCTTTCTTGTACTCGGTGTTTGCTCCCGCGCTGTGTGTGTTACGTAATCACTCTTTGCTCAGTGCTTGAGCCTTGAGGATCGTGTACTTGTTTCTGTTCGCCCTGTTCTAAGCGATAGGGGGCTTGTGTTTTTTTCCAGCGTGCGTTGTAGCTTTGTCTGTCGCGATATGGAATTGCAGGCGCTTTTTCGACGAAGTGACAATACACAAGAAATTTGCATGGACGTCAATGCAGTACGTCTGCCAGGTAAACTCAAGCACAAGTGCAGCCATAAGTTGACAGGCCACCCGAACTACCGCATAGCGACAATACTACATTTTCCGGTCAGCATCATCTACAAACAGCCCCCCGACCAAACAGCCTTTTTTAGATTCTGACTTTTGTACAAGCTAATATCTCGGCACCTAATAATGGTACGTACACATAAATTTAGGGTGCGGGAGATAACAATCAAAAGAGGATGCTGACAAGGTATTATGTAAATCCGTACATAATTTTTATTATTTTTTACGAAAAAGTTATAATCGCAAAACAGCAGGGAGAAGAGTAGGGAGCATGTCACCGAGGGATCGCTTTTCTGCTTTGCATCCAGTGGAACTGGGGAAATAGCAGACAGAATGTGTAAGTGTCTTGCATGGGGTTGCTCCTTTGAACTGTAGGACAAAAAGCAACAGGCAAAGGCCGCAAAAAATACCACTGAGAGAACAATGGGAATGAGTAATGGTGGACCACCCAAAACTAAGTAGAACCCCGTGTTGTAAAAAGGGCAGCACGTGTAATTAAGAAAACAGAAAATAATTTTATGTGTAAGGGTGTTTGGCCATATACGCCGTCGCACACGGAGAAGCGTGACCCCTGAGCATCAAAATACAATGACAAGTATTTATCACAGAGGCAACAGGGCAAAGATCCATGGATATACAGCCAGTGTTATAAGTGAAAGAGGGCGATGACGTCACTCCAAGACTGGTTGCAGCGAAAAAGGTGAGTGTTGGTATTGTCAGATTTTTCTCAATGAGGAGGAACCTATGCTTCTCCGTCGTTATAAATATTTAACAACACCTCAACTACTCACATTCCATGAAGGCCCTTTTCAGGGCCAGCCATATTACCAAATAAAACCCTTCCTTTAAAAAATAACACACGCCGCATATTTAGCGTCCTTGACACTCCTCCTGCACAAGCCATACAACGATTACGTAAGGCACGCAGCGAAGGAGCAAACAACTCCGACGCAGCTGCAGCGCCAAGTATTACTACACGTGTCATTTCCCCTGATTCTATCTGCGCGTTGTTTTAAGCAGACGACAGAGGCCGAAGTCTAAAGTGCATCCCTTTTCCATTAATTTCATCAGTACTTGATGTTCAAACGAGAATCCCCAATTTTCTGTACACCAACAAACATATACATATACTTTTTCGATCGAGAGATATATGAATAAAAAGAAGACAATATTTATGTTCATGTTTTAACATGTTACATAGGTCTCGCAGGTATTTGAAAACGGAACATAGATTTAACTAGTGATAGGATTCCACAGAGGTAGGAACAAGAAGAAAGAAACTTACTGGCTGCCAAATAAAAAATAGAAATGATAGTAAAAGAAAGTTTAATAAAATAAGTAAATTTATTTATTTACAATTAGTTAAAAATTAAGCGCCATATTTTCTTATTTCCTCTGTTATCTTTATACACATTTTTGTCATCTCTACTTATATATATATTCACTCCGCTACTTCCCAGGTTCCGATTAACACACAGAATCACAGAAACTGCTGTTCCTAGTAATCTATAATATGTCATTCAGGGTTCAAATTGCAAATAACATTCAATGGCTCGAAAAGGAAATTTATCAACAAAGCACTGATAAAAATGGAAATTCGTTCTTTTCTATTTGAATGTAAAGAAAATGCCAACACATTATGAATTTCTGAACTCTAAAACTATACGTTCAATACATATATCACGAGCTGATCTCCGATATTCAAGTTTTAAATCTTTAAAGAAAGCTGATCTGACTAATTCAAGCGATGAATATTAATATATTTTATGCTTAAACTTGATGTATCAAACGGTTATTTTCAGAGCGATCTAGTGACAAAACTCATGCTTTACTGAAATCGGTTATTCGTCACACACATAATGTTTTCGACTTTGTATATGTATCTCATTTTCTCCTGCAAATGTCTTTTAAACTAGCCCTTCTAGGTTTTACTTAGGATTTCTCTTTCTTTCCGGGCACTTATAGCGTATTCTTTCAAAATAACAGGACCACCTCAAATTATTTATTACCGGCTTATTTACTACGTAGTGCTTTGTATCAAATATTTGTATTTTATTTTCAATCCCTGCATGCTCATATCCTGTCATCAAACCAACTCACCCTGAGTAACACCCCTCCAGCATTGGCGCACCCACGCAGGGAGCTCTCGGGGCTTACGCCCCCACTAAGGAAATTAAGAGCGAGGTGCCATGAAGTGTCAGAAAAACTGGTACAGGCGAGGTTATGCAAAATACCTAGCAACATCAGATATGCGGGTATTCAGTTGCGTCCACCAGTTAGTATATAAAGCGATAGACACCCTTGCCAGCTGTCAGACATGTTTTCAGCATGAGAATGACAAGTAATAACGATTCAAGCGATTTTCAACGCGGTGTCATAGTTGGCGCTCGTGAGATGGGCCATAGTATTTCGGAGGTAGAAAAGAAGTCCGGGTTTTCAGGGACGACCATTGCAAAGGTGTACCGTGCCTACAAGAATTCCGGCAAAACCTCTAACCCACGATACCAGTGTGGCCGTAAAAATTTACTCTTCCGCAGAATTAAGCAGTAAAACGGTCTGCAAATTGTTGAAATCTTTGCACGAGCTTGGTTTTGATAAATGCTTGGCGGAGCTAAATATGTTGTGCCATTTAATGTGACAATCCCTTATTCCAAGGCTTCCGCAGAGAGATCGTTTTCCGCTCTTAAAAGAATAAAAACATATTTGCGCAGTACACAGGGACAAGACAGATTATCTGGACAGTCTTTAATGACAATTGAAAAGGTTCTCCTGAAGACTGTGATGTCAAAGCCTACGTTTTATGAAGAAGTAACGGAAGAATTTATAAAAAAGGATCGCAGAATGGAATTTCGCTACAAATGAGGTAGGTTTTTTTTTTTTTTTTTTTTTGCGAGCCTGCCTAGAAAGGTAACGGCACGCCACTGTTTACAGCATTGAAAAACGTTAAAATATCGATAGTTACGAAAAACTGAAAAACTATCGATGTACTAAGTTGGGCAAGACTATCGATAGTACCTCCACCTCTACTGTTTAATTTATTGTGCTTTTCTGAAAATGGTGTATTTGCTCTCTCAAAGTTGGATTTCAATTGAGACATGTTCCTAATACATATTTTCGGAACATAGTTTGAACAGCACTAAATCTTTTTGAAAGTGCCACCCCTAAAGAAATTTTACTACTTTTTAAGGCAGTTTACATGTGTGTAATGTGTTCGTTGTTGTTCTGGGTATTAATGGATTGAAAGAGCCTAGTGGTTTAATATCCCAGGAGCAATTATGTGAATTACTTGCAAATCAGCAAGTTGCGATTACTTCTTTTGTATTAACAATGCTGTTTCTCGATTTCCCTTATTTCAAATTCTTTGAAAGGAAACTTTTTTGAGCAAATGAGGGTCTCTCTGTGGTACCTTTTTTTATTTGTATATACAGCGCATATGATGTTCTTGCAAAAGCAGTATTTTGTCGCATAGGTGGAACAGTTTCTTCTGTTTCCAGGGAAATATAATATTCCTGCCCTTCGGACAACCGAATTTTATCTTTCTCTATATACTCTGCTATGCATGCTTATGCTTCACTTATACGGGATTTTTGACATGAAACTAGTGGCTATGTGTAACCTACTTTTTTAAGATTAATTCCATGTAGTCAATACACATTTCTGGTAACATAGTGCAAAATGAAGGAAAACTGGCTTTTAGGACAGTCAGCCTACATTTCTTGAGAAATAGTGTTAAATGATAACATTTCACGAATTTGAAGTTGACCTTTTTTGAGTTAGTATGCAATAAAACTTATAATAGAGAACGTTTTACTCAGCAAAAATATTTTAGCAGTGTAAGAACTCTTATTATTGCTTGTACGAACAGCAGGATTATTTTCTCAATGCACAGATGAACTAAGTCAGTGAAGTTTTGTCTGATGAATGAAACGAATCGTTGTTTGATAAGATACTGCCTTGCATTTCAATTATTTTAGAACAGTCGACAATTGATATGCGGTGTTTGACTATGCATCTGTCTGCCGTTATAAGAAGTCCTACGAAATATGTACGATACCAGCATAACCATGCATAGCACTATGAAATTAATTGAGAGAAAGGGAACCAAAATATTTCATTTTTAAACAAAAATGTATGAAATGCAAGGAACTTTCCATGCACAGGCATTTTTTAAATCCTCAGAATCAGTTCTTTCCTTACGCAAAAATTACATATGTGGAATTTTAGTTGATTTGCATAATTAAAACGTTTCGTATTGCATTACATATGAATGACTTACCCCAATACGGAGATTACAATCGCATGCTTTCAATTCAAGACATTTTTCCGTTTAAATTCAAATTTGAAGTTAAATGTACTTCGCTTCTGAGATTAAGTTATATCCCTCCTCGGTGGAAAGGAAACGTCCTTAATTTATAGTACAATTCCATATACCCTGCGCTTTTGATTTCACCTAATGAGATTTCCTTCGTTTCGAGCTTATCATACATACTTTACTTTTCATTAAAATTGGTTATTATCCACGAAATACATTTTTATAATTTAAAAATCGAAATCTTAGAAACAGCCATACCGTTGATGCTCGATGCCGAAAATATTGCATTAGACGACTGATAGAAAAGCTTTAGTTTGCACTTTATGATTTGCCTAGAATTTCGATTTTTCCAGTAAAAGATAAATAGGTGGTGTAGGTGCTAAGTTTTAATGCGAATACCTTAAAGAAATAAAAATTTCATTTCGCTAAATCATTCTCAGTACCTTTAGCAATTGATTTTATTTTATTTTTCTGTGTTGGAAAATTTTATGTAAAATAGTTGTTCAGAATGTTGCATGGAAACTCTATTTCCACATTCCCAGATCTGTAGCATGCATTAGCGATTATAGAATTCAATTTAAATTTTGGAGCTGTAACAAGAAATTAAGATTTAAATTCTACAATATTTAGAAAAAATATTTTTGGTGTTTAGTTTCTGGTAATTTATTTTGAATGTAAAAGTCACATAATATTTATATATTTGCCATTGAATTTTATCTATGTAATTACACAAATGAATTTTAGCTGCTCCGCTTATTTTAAAGTTCAGCAAATGCTCCCCTTACCCGATTTGTTTTAATATGTTTAGTTATGTGATACATAGCGTCTTTCGCATAGGGAAATTAGAGAAATACACAGCAATGTGGATCATAAAAATGTAGTCCTACTGTATTTTTTATATATTTTTAGTGGTTGGGTATTGAAAGGGAATTTGGATATTTTCTTAATGGAATAGCGTAGTGCTACTTAAATGATGTAGTAACGTGAGCAGTAGGAATAAAAGTAGATTACCATATCCAGAGAAGAATTTGCGTCAGAAAAAAAAATAATATGTCTTGTGCAGTCCCGGGCAACTGGAAGCAATTGGTCGCTATTCCAAACATTACAAATATTATCCCTGATCTTCGTACTTTCCAGTATTTCAAAACCTGAACTATGCTGATGGTTATAGAGAAGTTGTGAATTGATATTTTTGATGTGTCGAATATTTATGAGCAGTCCGTGAACAGAAATGTTTTCCGTCATCTAAGGCCAAGGTGGTATATTCTGGTATCTCTTCTTTTTTGCGGCCATCCACATACGACGGAAAAAAGATAAAGTTGTCAACTTGCGCTGAATATAACTGTAATAATACGTCAGAAAGGAATCAGGATAACACAAATCCTGTGAACAAAAGAATGGAAATGCGACTAACATTAATCACATTATGAGAAACATGCATCTTAAGGGGTCGTATGTGAAAATTTTATCTCTATAGATTATTCTTAAAAAGGGATAATCTATGTGCATTTGATTCACTTCTCTACAACATTTCCGAATGCAAGTGGCTTCGGAAACTAGACACAACTTTGTACTAATCTGAAACGAAACGTTAAAGTTCCCAATACAAATAGTGACTACCGAAACAAGTGATTAGGTTGTTTAAAGCGAAAATGAACGACTTCTTTTTCCAAACCGTTTTCCTGAACAAATTAGTTTTACAGAATCTTATTCCGTTCTTTAACGAATACACTAACTATAACTCAATGTTCAAGTGAAATCTGAAATTCACATTAAGCAAAAGTTAGCAAGTCACCTCATAGAATATTTTATTTATTCATGAAGAATCCTAAATGATCTTGATAACGACACAGGGTTTTGTTTAATAATAAACAGTAATTAAACAGTAATTTCCGAAACATATTATCTTTGTTTCTTAATATTTTCTTTCAGTAAGTACAATTCTTTTTTTTTCAATATGACTTTTATACACAATATATACGTTTAGAAGTCTTAACCAATATGCCTTTTTTCCAATACTTTTCCTCCTGGATTTAATCCGATTTTCGGCTCATTTAGTAATATTAACACAACAAAATTATTTAGTTTTTATGATTTCCGGTGAAATTCGATACCCTAATTACAACTCAAACAATGTTCAAAGTGGAAGCAATGTGAGAATTCCAGGTTTGTGGTAAATATTTTGAGCATCGAAACTGGTACAATTTCTTCAGCATATTAGCAGACATTGGTGGAAGGTACCATTTTTACACAACGTCAGACAGAGACTAGCAAACCAGTTTTTGTTTGGCAAGCAATAAGGTCCACCAGCAGCATTATTGAAATATAGCACGTTTTACGTAATGATTTGACTATGAGGCAATTTGCTGTTGAATTGTGAGGCCAATTGATTTACTAATTCAATTGTTGCCAATTGATTTACTAATTCTACGCAGACGGATGTGAGATTCCTTGAAAAACCATATTACTCCTGACGTGCCATTGTACGATACAGAAATTATGTATCACTAAAAGAAACGAAACAGCACAAGAAAGAAAACGAGCGGGAGAGCGAGAGAGAGCGTAACCACAAATAGAAATTGTATCGGGATCGCGTGTGAAATAATATACTCTTTGCAAAAGAAAAACAGAAACAAAATAATGAACCACCACCAAAAAGTCTTTAGATCTTGATGAATCACATCACGCAAATAACTCTGTTCCGAATACGAAAATGATTAAAAAATCAAGACCAAAGACGAAATAGTGGCCCACCTCAACGCATGGGAACCGGACATTGAGGATGGTATACAAAGAACAAAGCTCGCAAACTCTGAAAGAAGATTGTATTGCATTTTCTTTGACCTCCATTTTGTGTGAGTATGCCCCTACATTCGAACCGTGCCTTAAATGAGAAATTGAGAGAGTTTGAGACAGGACGTAGAATTGGGAAGAGAGGCCGGTTGGTTAATTTGCCGTATTGCAAGGCATTTGGGTAAGAGCAACGCGGCAATTGATCTCTGCTCGCGCCTGTGTTCAGGAGGGTAAACCCCATCCACATGCGAACAGTAGACGGCCGAGTGCGCCGAGATATTTAGAGGCTCAAGCGATTGTGAGATCCGCACGAACAGAATCCAGTTCGTCGCTCTGAACCATCCATATCAATATTCCGTTGTCTACAGGTAAGGAAATGACCATTGCCAGACGATTTCAGCTTCTTATGTTCTAACATATCTGGCTAAAGACATTGAAACTTAACTTGCGTCAGGCATACTCGATCGTTACGTACAATCATTCGGTAGGTAACATCACTCGATTGCCTTAGGAGTCTACTCTATGTAAACGATTTGTGTTTTCCAGATTAGATGTAACGATCTCAAAAATTAAGTTTTTTAATAACATTTTCAATAAAAGAGCATTAGGTCATTATTAGAAATTTTATTTTTGTTAAAAAAAATTTATATATATATATTATGTTTAAATTTTTTTACTGCAAATATTCTTTCATGAGATATGTTTCGTGAAAGAAAGAGTTACATATTTTTTTATATATTGAATTCAATTAAAGTTCTACCTTTTTTTTCATAAGAGCGGGACATTTTCTCTCTGCGTTCATTTCTTTGGTCGAAATAAAAACAGCATACTTAAATTTTTTATACACATCACTTTGTCAATAATTTTGGTGTCTGTTATGTATTGAATAAAAGTTATTACGAGCAAGACTTTATTCTTTGGTGTTGATAACGAATAATAGGTACTCACGGAACGCCAATTTTGATCCGTAATACTTCTATAATTATTTCGAAGACATGTTTATGGAAATCCACGAAGGCATTTCGTGTAATAAAAGTCAAACATTCAAAGAGCAGCAAAATAGCACACACGTATAAATGCACCAAAGAATATGAACCCTAAATGTTTGGTAACTGTGAATTATATTTTTACATTCACAAAAAAGAAGATTAAATATACGTTTATTTAAAATTTACGAATTTGTGTCCATATATACCCAGAATAACATAATTAGAAATATGCAATTTAGTTCTGAGACAAGCTGACTTACGAACACAAATGTATTTAAACTTTTCTAAATAAATATAATGTTGCACTTGGTGTTTTACGGGAAATCATATTTACTAAAATTTGATTTCCTTGACAACGTAAAATGTTAAAAGCCTAATTGTAAACGATTGATATATTCAACAAGTTAACCATTAACTAGTTAAAAGGAAAATAGAAAGTTTTTTCAAGCTCAAGTTTTAGTATTATATTTATTAAATATTGATTCTTTGTAGGAAATAATTTAATATGGTATTAAGGTGGATCCCCCTAAAAACTCTGTCCTATGTTTTCAATGGTAAAAACTGCTGTAGACATAATCTTCGCAAATGATGCATTCCCATGGATGAAAATTTGCACTTTTATAAAAAGAACTGTATATTATACCGTAATGTACTTAATATTTGTTGAAATATAACCACAATTATATTTAAGAGCAAAAACTTTTTCTTTGGTTGCATTGACATTCTCTAATAGATGGCGCCACATGCATTTATGATACCATATCGCATTTCTTTCTCAATAATTTTGTTAACTTTTAGAATGGAAACAACACTTAAAATAGTCTAGAGTGGTTGGAATGATTTCAGCTTCTTAGTTTATATTTTCAAACAACAATTTTGCAGACAATGTTGCAGAGCGATCTTGCTGGTTTAGTTTTAAATTAAAGATCTGCATTACCTACAGTTGCGTTGTCCCTTTCATCTGAATTGTTGTATTCTTTCTTCGGAGCTAAATTGCAGCATTTCTTTTTCTTTATTCATTTTCGTTCTCAATCGGAAATTTAGAAACTAATATATGGAATAAATTGCACTTGAATTCGATACACCCTGCATCAACAGCCTCTGGCTACGGAGTTCTGCATCGGAAAAACAGTCAGAAAGCAAGGATCATAGATCGCACATTTCAAGACATCCAATAAAGAAATAATAATTGAAACCGGACTAAGAGCTGCATAGGTATGGTGTCCGCAATCGGACGAACCGACAAAATTATAAAATAAACACGTACTTCTTTTACAAAAGACCTGCCAAAATGTGTCTACATTGTGCTCTCTGGGAGTTTCTACGGATTTCTATGGACTTCTTTGAGTTTCTTCAATTTTCGATTATGATCATCTGGCGACAATGTTGCAACTTTTGTGCAGCTTCTTTGGTTTATAAAATGGGATACGCCTGTCTTCTCTCCTTCTCAGAAATTTAACTTATAGATGACGTTACCCCACAGGAGTACATAAAAAAAATAACTGGTGATAAAATAATGTGATACCTAATAAATCAAATAATTTGATAACGAAGTCAAAATACTAAAACAAGTAGATAACGTGTCCAGCATGGTGCACACGCAAAATGTTGCTATGATGAACAAGAAAAAAGATTCATGCGATCACGAATAGAACTTGGTCCTAATAAAATTAAGTAGTCAAATGTGACAAACAAATCTCATTGCTCTTGGAGAACGATCTGTGATGTTTTCCTGGGTGCTTGGTGCAGTATAACTCATATATTAGATGGCAGTGTCATTTTCAATTTCTGCGTTGTATTATCAGAAAGTGTAGATACCTTTTTTCACTATTTCTGTCGTTTTAAGAAAATATACATCGTTCTAAGAAGATATACCTTTTCTTAGAACGATAGTAATACTATAATCAGTATTTGTGTATAAACTTTTTAAGGAGATTTCGTTATGCTGCATCACGGTAAATCGATATGTTTGTTCAAGCAACTGTAATACGCGTTACGCAGGCCCCCATGAACAACATCTGCACCATTATTGCTTTTTAACGGAAAAGATTCTCATAAAAAAATTATAAATTTTGAAAAAAGTAATTAAATGTTATAAATTTCGGAAATTCTGATCAAAAGTTATGAATTTCAGAAACGAAAATAAATTTATATCATTTGCCAGCTGTTTATTTTTAAAAAAATATTTATAAATATTTATTTTTAATAATTTTAATATCCACCCAAGACGCATTGGCTTTTACTTACACCAAGTTTATTCTTATGAGCAAATGGCTCCATAATAAATCTCAGAAAGTTATTCCAAAAGATTCGCAGAATCAAACGGAAGTCACGTGACCTTTTCCTCTACACCGCTGGTACACGCTTTGGCTGATAATTAACTGGGCTCTCAAAAAACTTGTTCTGCTGAATTTTTCTCCTTATTAACTAAGTTTTTGAGCAGAGTATATGGATGTTATTAAGTGTTTGTTGAGTTACTGTTCTTTTTGCACACATTTTACCACATAGCATTTTGCTGCGTGACGAATTACGTACAGAATCACATTATAATTAATCGGTCTGCACTGTGGCGCACGTGCTTTTCTCACTTTTAACTCTTATTTTGTGTTTACTGGCTAATCAATAGGGGTGTCGGAATTTTTTTATTTGCTCAATATGAGCAAATAGTTAATTAGGTCACTCCAGGTGAGCTGGATCACACTGCTTTTATAATCAGCTTTTTTATGGCGTTTCTCTGGTTTTTCTTATTCATTACTGTATAACTGTCGGCTTTGGGTACTTTTTTGCGGCACGTTTTGTTAACATGAAAATACTGACCCAGACATCTTGTTGTTTTGCTTCTAGAGCATCTGGTGTTTTATCTAATAGTGGAGCACACTTTGCGTACGAGTGATGTTTACCTTTTTGGTTAGCTGAGAGAATTGGCTTGGTGGCTCTCCGCTTAAAATCCTATTGGGCTATAATTGTTTGATGTGTTATTATATTTGGAGATTGTGGGATACTGTTAATGCAGTGACATTATAATCCCAAGCCTGAGTTTTTCGTCTATATCAGTACGAGTTTGGAAGAGTACAGTGACCTGCACTTTTCAACTAGGCTTTTCTCCCTTTCATGCAAAGTTTTTAAAGAAATGTATAGTTGTGCCAGAGTTTTTTTCCTAACGAAATATGAGGTACTATTTTTTTCTCACATTTCAACACTTAGTGTTAAGCTGCGAGTCGAATTGCATGAAGAAATGACGTTTTTCTAAACAAGCTCGTACATCTGGCAGATGTTTTTCTGACTTTTAGCAGACATTTTTTTCTAATTCCATGGTCGTCTCGCGCGAGCAAAATCGACATCTCCCGTGATCATTTCTTTCAGCGTTAGAAATTAAATGCTACTTTTTGCTTGTTGGCTTGGGGCATTAGCGATTACCAGAGCAAACTCAGTGGAGTATATAAACCCTCGCATGTGCCAATTTCCGTGCCATGGGAAAGGGAGAGGTGTTTCTGCCGTTGAACGAATATACCATGTATGCTTTAACCTGAGTTCAAGCTCAGACCCATCTCTAATAAGGTATTAAACTGTTCCGCCTCGTACCATCTAGCCAAAGGTGCAGCTATCGAAATTCAAGAGTACCACATCGCGAAATGAAGAAAATCAGGAGATGAGATCAACTTAAATACTATTTCCGTGGATTCGAAATTCATATGTTATTGACGCAGAGTGAAATAATTTTCCCATTACAGCAATTCTTGACAAAATTTGATTGTTCATTTATCGTACATTTCGAGGTAATTAAACAAAAAACACGTGATACCTAATTCTCCGCGGTAGTATTCTCCACTCCTGTGCTACCCATTTCGACCCGAAAAGATATTTTCAAATTAAAAAATTCGTACCAACCTCTAGGGGCAGCGAAATTAATGGCACAGATTTTTTTTCATCCAGGGTACGGTTCTTTTTGCATTTCCAAATCCTATTTCGTACTAATCCATTATGTTGAATAAAATTTGCGTACCTATTCAACCTGTTAAACAAAATTCGTCTTTGTTTTTATCATTCTGCTCATACGCACTTGAAAAAACTAGCTACAATGAAACAATAATGCTTCATTAGAATATAAACGTCAGTCAATATAACTGGTTATACTACAGAATCGCTCAATGGTTTGTATATATCTTTTGTTACATGCATCATAGTTTTGCATCACGTGACTGTTTTATGTATAATTCCAGGTTTTATATGCTTCCACATCTTTTCTAGTAGTTTACTCACAGTTACTTGCGAATGTCTGTAATTTGCTCTTTAAAGCAAACTTCATCATTTCTGGAATATTTAAAAATTATTAAAATAAAAATCGTGATGCAATTTTATTCTTTTGAAAACACTGAAAAACACTGAACTTTGCCTATGCTCAAAACATAGCAAATAATACGTTTTAGGAGGTGCTAAATCCGAAAAGTAATGCAGTTTTTTCGTATCATCTAACGCTTTCGTGATAGTTTAGGTGTCATCGTTTGCGAAGGAGGATCATCAGGCGAGCGCGTGTGGTTAAAACTACGGGGATTTAGTTCAAGTTCGAAAGCACTCCTCCCATTCTTTGACTCAAAAACTGGTCAAAGGTCTCACGTGTTTTGTTTGTGAGGACTGGAAGCAGATCTTTCCATTTTGTAAAGCTGTACGTATCACTTACGCACAACTAGTACTACGTAGTTAGAATGTCGCGGCAGCTGCAATGAGAAAACGCCACGAATCTGTTTTGTTACGGGTGCGGTGAATTTACACCGAAAGCCCAAGGAAAAGCAATTATTCCGGTGATTAAGAATGCATATGAGTGTTATTTTGCTTGCCCACTTCGTGATTTAGATTAAATTTGGGCGCCTCATGTATGTTGCAGCAAATGTTTACGACATTTAACAGGTTGTTTAAACGGCACACACCCGTCAATACCTTTTGCTATCCCAAGGATTTGGAGAGAACCAAAGGACCATGTTTCTGATTGCTATTTCTGTTTGACAAACGTATCTAGCTTTTCCTCGAAAAATAAACATACCATAATTTATCCGAATTTGCATTCAGCCATGAGACCTGTTATACACGATGATTCCCTGCCAATTCCTAAACAGCGGTGAAATGGATCCTGGATGACGAAACATTAAACTCCTCCTCTGAAGTTGTACCGTACTTTTCTACTGATCACGAGAACCAGCCTGCATCAGAAGAACCTCATTTAATTTCAAAGTACGAGCTGAACGACCTTTTACGAGACTTGAACCTCACAAAAAAAAACAAGCTGAACTGTTGGGTTCTCCGTTACAAGGGTGGCATTTTTTCAGCCTGGCACTATAGTCACAACCTATAGAAAACGTCATGAGTGTCTGTCGTCCCTTTTCTCGAAGAGTGGTGATCTTGTTTATTGCAGTGACGTTAATGGACTGTTTGCCGAGTTTTGCAGAAACCCCAAACCCGAAGAATGGCGTCTGTTCATTGATTCTTCCAAACTAAGTTTAAAGACGGTGTTATTACATAATAAAAACATTTACCCGTCGGTACCACTGGCCGCACATGTAAGAAACACCAGAATATGGATCACCTCCTTAAATCTATCAATTACGCTGAACATATGTGGCAAATATGTGGGGACCTAAACGTTATTGGACTACTAACAGGAGTGAAATAAGAGTATACCAAATTTGTTGTTTTTGTGTGAGTGGGACAGTCGGACTAGAGAACAGCACTGTGAGCACAAAGAGTGGCCTTTGAGAGAACGTTTAGTGCCTGTGGAAAAGATTGTGAAATACCAATCGCTCGTTGCTTCCGACAAAATTTTATTGCCCCCACTCCACATCAAGGTAGGCTTGATGAAAATTTTTATCAAAGCTATGGATACAGGAGGCAGTGGATTTCAGTATTAGAAGGAAACGCTTCCTAGATTGAGAGAAGCAAAATTAAAAGAAGGCATTTTCGTTGGACCACAAATCGAGATATAGTAATGAAGGACCCTATGTTCACGGCCGAACTCACTGGAACCGAAATAGCAGCGTGTTAGCATTCAAAGCTGTTTGCACGAACTTTATGGGAAATGTTAGGGAGGAAAACTATTGTGAACTAGTGGAAACTATGCTAAAGGCATACAAGGATATGGGGTGCGATATGTCCTTGAAAATTCACTTTTTCCACTCGCACCTGGACTTTTTTTCCGTTTAATCTAGGTGCCGTAAGCGACGAGCATGGAGAAAGATACCACCAGGACATATCTGAAATGGAAAGGTGATATATGGAGAGGTGGTCACCACACATGCTTGCGCACTGTAGCTAATTTCTAATTACAGACGTTTCGGAGTCCAGTTCCTACATGCGTAAGTCTTCCAGGGAAACGTTTTAAAAATGTAAGTAAATGGCTTAATTTGTTTATATTTTTGACATGTTTCTAGCAATCTCTTGTATCTATAAAACTTCCCTGACCTCATTTTTGGATCAATGTGTCTTTGTCAGTGGTTTGTCACTGATTTTCAACCTTAAATAGGGTCACATTTTGTGGGAAAAAAATGCGAGACAATTTTAATTTTATATATTTTTTAAAAACTTCCTCAAAATTTTAACTTGAATTCCCAAACAATTGGTAGGTCATACAGCATTTTGGATTACAGATTCTGAATCACGATATGCTAATTAATTAAAATCACCCAGTTTTGTTTAGGGGCAAGAAAAAACGTTTAAATTTGCTGTTCAGTGTAATTAGGAACAATCCAGTTCCTTTCTAGAAAGTTAATACAGCAAAACGCACGCAAATCCTAACAGTAGTTTGGGACTGACACATTTCAATAGATAATATTTATGAAAAATTACTACGAGATGTTTAATTTAAGTATGCAGCTACAATTGGTAAGAAAAACAGTTCCCACTATGTCTTTAAAATCACGTAATAGATTTATGGTAGACAAAACACATGGCATATTACCCACTACCTTAAAAAAAATTAAATCACATCAATATTAAACACACAGCTCAAAAATTTATTCGAGATTTCTATAGTTTATGCAGAGTTTAGAAAAAAGGAATTGTGTAAATTATATTATTTAAAACATTAAGCCCAACATGAAATGCGAATTCATTTATACACTCACGGACAATGAAATTTGCACACCAAGAAGGAAGCATCGATTGAACTAAATTTTAATGGACGCAATGATACAGATGAATGATACGCATGATGGCAAAAAAACAAAGAGCTGCAGGACAATTACAGAGGGATCTGTTGCACGCCGTGTGGTCATCTCACCACCAAATTTGGTAAACTGTCTAATGGTACTCCCATATAGAAGGTAGACTGTTTTTGGAAGAGTCTGGGCCCGAGGTAAAAGGGCCCTCACACAAAATTTTCGTAAAATCTACAGTTTTCAATTTAGAACCACCAAATTTGGTATACAATTTTATGATACTATAACTTAGATGGTAGATAGTTTAGGAAACGGGCCGGGATCAAGGCACCCCCCACACAAAATTTTCGTAAAATCTACAGTTTTCAATTAAAACCACCAAATTTGGTATATTATCTCCTGATAATATACCAAATTTGGTGGTTTGATGGATTTTGTAGATGGATTTTGGAAAGAGTAGGGGCCCAGGGTCAAGGGGCTCCCATACAAAATTTTCGTAAAATCTACAGTTTTCCATTTAGAACCTCCGAATTTGGTATACATCTCATGGTACTCTAACTTAGGCGGTAGATGGTTTTTGGAACCGGTCGGGGCCTGGGGTCAAGGGGCCCCGATACAAAGTTTTCGTAAAATCAACAGTTTTCAATTTAGAACCTCCAAATTTGGTATACTACCTCATCTTACTCTAATTTAGACGGTAGATGGTTTTTTGATTTTTGGAATGGGTGGGGGTCAAGGGCCCCCTCATACGAAATTTTAGTAAAATCTACAGTTTTCAATTTAGAACTGCCAAATTTTGTATACTACATCATCGTACTCTAACTTCGACGGTAGATGGTTTTTGGAACGGGTCGGGGCCCGGTGTTAAAAAGGACCCCGTGCAAAATTTTCGTAAAATCTACAGTTTTCAATTTAGAACCAAAATTTGGTATACTATCTCATGGTGCTCTAACTTAGACGGTAGATGGTTTTTGGAACCGGTTGAAGCCCGGGGTAAAGGGGCCCTAATACAAATTTTGCTTAAAGTCTACAGTTTTCAATTTTGAACAACGAAAGTTGGTATACCAGCTCATAGTACTCTAACGTAGACGGTAGACGGTTTTTGGATTTTTGGAACGGGCCGGGGTCAAGTGCCCCCCTACAAAATTTTCGTAAAATCTACAGTTTTCAATTTAGAA